>CM071847.1:48803720-49403720 GCA_036507275.1 Sicyos edulis | reverse complement strand
TTCATTTAAAATGAATGATTAAAAATAAGTGGTTAGAAATGATTGAATAGTTAAAAATGAATGATTAAAATGAGAGTTATTTTTAAAAGTAAAAATGAAGAAAAATTAATAAAAACTCGATTGGATGCAAATTTTTAAAGAGTAGTTAATAAATTATAGAATTAATTCCTTCCTAAATATGTCACACAAACAACCCCTTTGGGTGTCTTTTTTTTTCGTGAATAACTTATTTACAAATTTTCCTTAAAATCATATATAAATTAACTATTACAATTATTCAAAATAATTATTCAATTTTAATAAATGAATTATTGGCAATAATCTATTCTACCATAATTTAAATATGATTGAGTAATTAATTGCAATTTTCATACAAAAATTTATATTCAAAATAACTGTTTGTGCAACTAATCATCTAAACCCCCATAAAAATTACAAGAAGGAATCTCCTTTTAAATTAAAAACAAAAAGAAAAGAAATAGTTACTAATTTCACTTGATGTTTTTGTAAAGTACAAATTTAGGGAGGAGGATCAACAAATTCTACATAGACGGTAAAATTATTCTCAAATAATATGAGAGTTAAATATTGATTATCGAACTCGAACTTGTGACTGTGAAGTTAAAATGGATTAACATCAGACAAGATGACTTAAAATAATTTCACTTGATGTTCTTGTTCATCAGCACAACCAACTAGGGGTGTACATAGTCCGGGTTAAGTAGGGTTAAATGATTTTTTTGGACCAACCCAACTTTTCGGGTTGGAAAATTCGTCAACCCATCTGACCCTATGCATAAACGCAACGCAACCCAACCCAACACAACCCTAGATTTTCGGGTTGGGTTAGGTTGAGTTTTCGGGTTATGTTACTCCCCTTTTTTCTCTCAAATATTCAACTTATAAGCTCATAAATAGGTTAAAAAATGTTTGATATATACTACAACCTATTACCTATCTAATTAGTGCAATTATTTATTTTTAGAAGACTTACAAGTATTCTAAAAAGTTATCTTATTATTATATCTTGCATGCATACACATAAGACATATAATATTATTTGTTCGAATTGAGTTGGGTTGAACGAACCAAACCCATGAACCAACCCAACCCAACAAAAACTATAAAATCATAACCCAACCCAACCCTTACGGTTTGGGTTGAGTAGTCCGGGTTGCTCGGGTTACCAGTTTTTTTGTACACCCCTACGACCAACAGTGTGACTAACTGGTGCTACACATGATTTCACCAACACAATCCCACATTAAAAAAATACATTCGATATCATATTTTACATTACGATCAGTCCCGCGGATCACGGACCCAAAAACTATTTCATAAAATTCTGCAGTGGCGAAAAAGCCATTAAAAATTACAAAATTCCATTTCGAAAGTGATGCCCTTTTGCCACCTGCTCCTCTCGCTTGAATTCCGGGTTCAATCACTAAACATTTCTCCGAGTCAAACGCAGCTTTTCCCAGATTTGACATTTTCTGTTCGTCTTCTTCGACATTCCATTGCACAACAGCAGGTGGGTATTGGGCTCCTTATTCTAATTGATCTTCCTCTAATCGGTCAGTCAAACAAACCCCTCTTCATTTCTTCTCTGTTTTTATATGCTTCAATTCGTATACCCATTCGTTATTAACTTCTGCACTGAACCTGTTTGATAAAATGCCTGTGTGAATTTTTTGTTGTGTTTTGGGTATGGTGATGACCGTGAGGTAGTTGAGTTGTTTATGTATGTATTGTTTGGGGAGATTTCATGGTGTCATTGGATTGGATTGAGTTGGGTTGAGTTCGTGCACTGGATGTGTTCGATGAAATGCCTGAATGAGCCCTTGTTTGACATCTTTATGAATATACTGACAGAAACTTGCCCTCACTTGCACGAAAGTATAAAGTAATGAATTGGAATGGTGAACTTGCTTCGAGTGCTAGGCTAGGACACAGCACAAATATTGAAGCCTTATGATTCAGGAGGGGAACAGATTGGACTTGTGCAACAGAATGATTACTTTGAGTTGTCACTACTGTGTACTCTTTAATTAAGTTGAAAGCAAAAATATAATTTTGCGACAAAAGCTGATGGTTATCACCCATTTCTATTTTTTTTATAAAAGCCTTTTCAGTAATCTTCACGTGCTTCTGGCTTTCGAGGAGAGATATACCATCATGCCATGCCTCAAATGATTATCATTAGATTTTAAATATGAGGGATAGACCCTACTAATTCTCTTGATTTGGGCAAGAATGATCCAACTCACCTCACACTTTGACCCAAATTCACCCCTCCCTATCCCAAAAAGCACTCTGCTTTTGGTTATTTACTTTATCCCCTCAGTTTCTTACAGAGACCTAAGTTACTTTTTCAGGCATCTGATATTTTGTCCCAGAGGGGCACTCTTGAGGTTATGGACTTTCCTCTGGTTCGAGACGGTAAGGAAATTAGAAAACCTTTGATGTATTTCGATGCCAGAGTTTAGAGATATGTTAGTTGTGTTTCTAAGTATAAAAGAATTATTAGATAATATGGTAATATACCTCAAAATTAATAAGCAATGAGAGAGGTAGTATATAAGTTTTATAAAGATGTTGAAGACTGTTTGCATTTTCAACGTGGAATAAAGGCCACAAGGTGGATACTGGATATATCCAACAAGAATAAAGTTCCGATTTCTCGGTTTAAAAAAAAAGAAACAATTTGATACTTTGTGCTTGTAAGTGGTCAAATTCTTTAGTTTTACTCCATCCCAAGTCATAATAAGATTAAAAAAGGTAACTCCCAAGCCGTGCCTTCCAAAGCATAAAGATAATAGACTTAAGCAGCACTCTAAGTACATCTCACTCTCAATCACACCCATTTAATAATTGATTTACAGATCAGATTAAGCCATTTTGTACCAAATACATGTAAATTATTATTTAAGAAAGAATATCATATGCATTGTCTGTTGGGAATGAGACATCAAATTATATTATTATAGACCCCCAAATTAGCTCAATAATGTATGGTTTTGGTAGGAAGAAAACTGTAGTGAATGTGGAGCCAGTTTGGAGCATAAGCACTACACGGTGCTTGGAATCTCACTGGCAGAGACATTTTAGGGTTCTATTTCTTCCCCCAACAATTTGCGCAATTTCAGTATAAAATGCCAACTGAACCCATCCATTCATATTTCTTTCTGTATGTATAGTGAAGATCGAAAGTGGAATTTAATTCGGTGGTTTTGGTACACAAAGTTGGTTTGTGAATTAGAAAATAGATATTAGGAAATGTCACAATTAGGTTTATTTATTTATTTTCAATGCCATAGCCATTATTGCTCATCTAGGCACCATGGAGCATGAACAAGAAGCCATCCTCAATTGTCTCTGTTTTTTTGCACTCTAATAAATGTTTGGTTCAAAGTTAATTAATTCTGAAGTGTCTACACATAACTCATGTTTGGTTTGTATGATTGTGATTTATAGAAGTGTTTTTGTTGTTCAACATGTGGAGGAGTAGAATTTGAACCTTTAGCTTTTTTGTTAAATGTATATACCTTAACAAGTAAAGTTATACTCAAGTTGGTTATAATCATCATGAGTTGACTTAATGATAAAAAAGACTTTAAAAATCTAAAAAATTATCGATTAAGTTTATGATAAACACCAACCTAATAATTATTTTCTTACAGTCATCTTGTTCTGCTAGAATGATTGAAGTGCATGTAAGATAACTATCAAAATACTCAAAGATTAATAAAAATAAATAAATAACTCAAGTTGGTTGTAACTTATATACAAATTAGAGGATAACTTAGAGACTTTTGATTATAAAGATGAGTTTATCTAGTGAATTATAATAGTAATATATAGTCTAGATTGAGCAAGCCTGACTTTTTAAATGTAGTCTATAAAATTACAATTATAGCTAGTCAAGCAGTCTCCTAATGGATTAGGTTTCCTCAATAATGTTGAGAGCAATCACTGAAATTAGCAAATAGGCACAAGCCACAAACACCATGTTTGTTACAAAGAGATAAACATTGATTATTCATATTTTATAATTGTGTTTTCTTGTATTGAATATGCTATCAATAACATAACCCACTTCTCATGTTCACCAGCCTACCTACCCATGGTTTTGGTTGCATTTTGGACCAATGTAATTTAATGAGTTGAGGCAGATACATCCCATTGGCCAAGCTATAAGATTATCTCTTATATTTGGAAACTATTCTATATGGCCTCATATAGTAGTGACAAATACATCATAAGTGATAGGGTTAAAAAAAGTTGAGTGACTTCTAGATAAACATTTATGCTGTTGAACTATTTTTTGGGTTGGTAAAAAATTATTACAAGAAAATGTCCCATGATTCCCAATCATCTTTTGTGCCTTTTCATTCTAGTTGTTGATAGACTTTAGAATGTAGATTACAATACTTTAGTGATAACATCATCAAAATATTGTTTATTTGTTGGGTTGGAATCACTACCGGAATGTTCGAAAAGAAAATGGTTTTTTTTTTAATTGAGTTGGAAAGAAAATGGCAGTAGATTGTTCAACTTAACAATAATATAGTGTTTAGTTGAAGTTTATTTATTTTTTTTGGGAAAAATTAGTTGAAGTTATTTTGATAATCAAATTAATGATAGATGACGAAAAGATTTTTATTTTTTAAATTTTTTTATTAAATGACACGAGTGAGAAGAGGAGAAGGTGTAAAAATGTATTTATTGCATAAAATAATTAACAGAAAACTACTTTTTCGCCCATAGTTTTTCTTAGAAATTTGGTAAATAATCTATAAAACTGTTAGTGACATATGAAATGTTGACTACGACGATATTTAGAATAATTTAAAAATTTTATTATATGGATGATCCGATTACCTTATTAAGACATGAATTTAATTTTTAAAAGAAAAAAAGAAAACAAATAAAAAATGTACCGAAACTTAAATTGTGCCTTAGATGAAATTTAAAAAATGTTTGATTGTGAAAGGTTATATTATAAAACTTCACAAAAACCCAGAATTAAAAAGGTCTTTCTAAACAATCTTATCTTTACTTAGCACTGTGATAGGTGTCAATTAAGTAGTGGTTTGGTCAAGTTTAGCAGGTAATTTTTATTGAATGCAATTTGACTGCACCCTAGAAGTGATGTTCCTGTGTGTCACTTTTGGTGTCACACATCTTATTTTACTTTTGTTTTTTTTTTTAATAAAAAACAAAAATGTGTAGCTTAGACATGAGTAATATCACCTCTAGGGTGCAGCGGGGCTGCACCCAAATTGCACTCATTTTTATTTATTCTTGTCTTAGATGTTTGCTCATCTATTTCTCACCACTCTCAAATTTCGTTAAATTTGTAAATTTGAACAAAAAAAAGAAAAAAAACACTAGTTGAATGAAGAAAACTAGTGAAGTCCAAAACTAAAAGTTGAAGAATCTTAAGTTTTAAAACAAAAATAGGACCATTTTGAATCAAAAAAATAATTTATATTTTGATTACAAGAAACAAAGTAATTGGGCGTTATAAGTCAATTATGAATTAGTACTAAACCTAAATTTAAATAATAAGTAGAGTGGGGACCCAGGAAAATGGTTCAAATCACATGACTCAATCATTATTGGTCCAATTTGTTATATTATAGTTCAATTTAGTTCATTTCCAAATATATAGTTATTTACTTTTAATACCATGCTTTCAAATTTTAAACTACTACTTCAAATTGTTTTTTGAGGTAAATTATCTGAGGGAGAGTATGAAAAATGAATTGGAATTATGAATTTTTTCTGGGGAATGCGATTTCTCTGATTTGTGTTTTATATATTAAAAAAACATGTCCAAGACTTTGAATAGAGTTTTTCTAAGGAGTGAAAAATGTAGACAAATAATTATGAAACAAGTTTACTTTCTTTTATTATTATTGTTTTTTTGTAATACAATAAATTTGGAGATTCGAACCACAAATTTTATAATAACTAGTAACTTGAGTTACAATAATTGGGGAAGGGAGAATACGAATCCGTAACCTCTTGGTCATCAAGTGTACACGAATATCGCTGAACTATTGTTCTTATTAACAACTCAAGATATTGTTGAACTATTATTCTAATTGATCTAATTTAATATCTTTTAACTGCTATCAAATGAAGTTTTAGCAACAATCCAACAAATAGCAACAATAAGCATAAAGAAAATGACATCATATATGAATTTGTAATTCAAAGTTTATAGATTCAACACATACTTTCAAATATCGTTGAA
Organism: Sicyos edulis; assembly: GCA_036507275.1. Taxonomy (NCBI): domain Eukaryota; kingdom Viridiplantae; phylum Streptophyta; class Magnoliopsida; order Cucurbitales; family Cucurbitaceae; genus Sicyos; species Sicyos edulis. The sequence goes on along the minus strand of CM071847.1, from coordinate 49,397,458 downwards.
TTAAAGAAAAATCAATAAATAAATATTATGATTATGCTTGTAAATGCAAGACTCGACATTTATTGATTATTTAGCAAATCGATGAATTATATATTTATTGATTATTTAACAAATCAAAGAATTATATAACAAATAAATGGAAGTTTATCAAATGGGTTAATGACGCTATGATTTCATTGGTTGGTTGTTATTCCATTCAACACTAACGTCACGGTTTTGATTCTCAAAATTGATATTTGCCTCCCTCCCTCGATATGTACTAAAAAAAAGAGGAAGTTTAATGATTACATAAAAAATTTAAAGTTTCTCAAAAAAATAATTTAAAAAATTAACACAGTAATGCAGATACAATATACATGATTGAAGTAAAATTAAGTAAAGAAGAATATTGGCAAAACAAGAAAAAAAATAGAAAGAAAAACTATTCGATTAGGTTTAGGTTTGAGATTTAATTTCTATTTGATTTCTATATTTTAAATTTAAACATTATTACTCTTGATATTTGAATAATATTTATTTTTAATCATAATTTTTTAAGTTTAATTATATATATATTTTTTTAAAATTAAATCAATCATTTTATCAATTGATTAAATTTTAAATTAATTTAATTATTATTTTAATCAATATTGCATTACATAATTAACAATCTTGTTACCTCGAAAACTAAGAATAATAAGTATTAAAAATGTTGTTTGAAATTTGTTTTTATCAAAAATGTTAAAATAAAATATTCAATTTTTAAATTTATGGACCAAATCGAAATTAACCTACTGAAAACTATTTTTCCCTAAAACGAAAATGAAAGCTAAGCCGGCTTATTGAAGTCCCAAAGCCGAGCCGATAGAGCGAGAGAACCGGCTTAGCTTGTTCAATGAGCGAGCCGCCGTTGAGGAAATCTCAATTATTTATTGCTATTATTGTAAGTGTTATTATTCGAATAAATTTTTTTTTTAAAAATAATAAATATATATATAAAGGAAAGTGGGGCCGAGAGTAGGAGTAGAGTGTACCTTCCCATGCCTAATAATTACTCCAATCTCACGTGCCGCGCTCGTGACAAGCATTGTAGCGAATCCAAGCCGTAGACTGAATACGATGTCGTTTTTGCTGACGTACACGTGGCGTGATAATTTTTTGTATAATTACCAATTATTTTTATTAGTTTGTTTGGATGGTCATACGAGTCAAAGAGACCGCGCTCGTGAATGAGTGACCGTACATGATTATAACTCAAAGTCAAAAAAAAGGTCAACGGTTTTAAAGGATTTGATTACCAGCTTCCTCGTCTTTTATATTCTATGTTTCTACGACGTCGTTTTCAAATGTAATATGAATTATGTTCTCTAATTGTACTTTTTTTAAAAAATAGATGACCCACATTTCTATTATTTTCACCAAACAAACCATTTTAGGCATAAAATTTGGATTATATTTGATACTACAACATAATTTGCATCGTAGTTTTTTTGTTTGTCGGATATGTTTTTGGAGTTATTTGTCTCTTTCTAGTGATGGAATCTTTTTTCAATTTTTTTCATTCTAAAATATATGAATGGTTTATTTTATAATTACAATCAAATCAAGCAAGATATGAGTGAGGTTACATAAACCTGGTTTAACTAGCATAAAAATATATACTAATCTTAGATGTTCTAATTTCCGATTCATATGTTATTGAACTAAAAAAAAAGAAAAAGAAACACTAAGAAGGAGAATATAATTTAGTTTTTAAAAGTAAGATATTATCAGCCAAATTAATGTATATAAGACAGATGGATTGAAAATGTTTTAGAATAGTAATCTGACAATCAAATATTAGTTGGAATGTCATTAACATTATACTTGGATTGATATAAAAAGTATAGCATCTCAAGGCATTAAACATCTCAGTTTTAATTGATTAAATTTAGAATTATTTAAGAAAAAATTATTTTCAAGAGCAATGTTTTGACGGTGAAAAAAAAAAATCCTAATTAGGGGCATTATCTATATACATTAGAGGCACTTGCACCTATTTTAAGGTCCAAACCTGAAAGATATTAAATCAAAGGGAGAATGATTGATTTTCTATATAATACAATTAATTTCGAATCTATCATCCTTCAAATGAGCACACTTTAGAAATCCAGAAACTATCATATAGTTTAAACTAAAATTTTCTAATGTAAAAATACTTTTGTGTAGGCTTTCATCTTAATACAAAAAAAAAAAAAAAACATTGCTTTCGTAGTATGTTTCTTACGTTAAAAAAAGCAATATAAAAATATTAAAAAGAAAAACCAATCACAAAGTCAAAGCAATGAAAATAAAAGGGAGAAGTGATTGATTTTCTCTTTTGATTGGGTATGAAGATCTCAACATACAAAAACAGCATAGAATATATAAACTTTTGTTCTTAATTGATGTCTGATCAGCAGGGTTTTTTTTTTATTTATCTATTCTTAATATGAAAAAGTGTCAATAATTAAGCATAATAAGTAACCCTTTCAAAGTTAATTATATTTCCCCCTGGCCTAAGAAACTTGAGAGCAGAAGCTTTGTTGAACTTCAAAAGCTAATTCCTCCAAACTTAGCTGACATTCAAGCCCTATCTGCATCCAACAAATTCGAACACATTAAGCTCATAAAATGAAAAAAAAAATGCAACAATAATTATAAAATTAAAAAATTCTTATAATGCAATCAAAATCTTATGGTGATTAGAAATGAAGAGTCCCAAACCAAGTTCTTGTAAATTTAGGCTCTAACTAGAATAACAAGTTACTCTAGAATTGTGCTCAAAATCTTTAGAAATTTTTAGCAGTAATTTTGAAAGCTATGATAGGGTTGAATTCAGTCAATTTTGTGTAATTCTTAACAGATATTTGTAATGTATACGTGCATGCATGCAGAGATTGAATTCATTGCTAAAAATGGAAATCCATAACCCTATGATGCTTCTGGATTGATTTCCAAATCAAGGATTGGAACGACAATGTTCCGAATAAATAATCATCATGTATAGGTCTAGTAGTCAAGAGGAAACTTAAGAAATCAAAATGTTATGAATTCAATCACCAATCTAACTATAAACTAATATCATATGAGTTTTCTTTTCTTAATACAAGATGTTTTAGGATCAGACAATTTTTGTGATGTGAGAACTGTTGAGGTGTCTTTAAATTAAGTTAGACACTCGCGGATATAAAAAAGAATGTGTTAAAAAGGAATCGTGATTGAGATAAATCAAAGGAAAAAATATATATTAGAAGTCATTGAAGTTCTTAAGCAAAGTATGATCGCATGCAAAAACAATAATGAAAAATTGAATACATATGCATGAATTCTTCTCCCTCTTTTATTTATTTATTGTTATTTTTTAAAGAATCTCCCTTTTTTTAATGTATGTTTATCTATATAATATAAAACTAAATTGACTCTAATTCCAACTGAGAATAGTTCATTCATGCGATGATTGTCAAATAAACTAAGCCACACATTGAATTCTACAAATATTTTGTGAAAAGTTCATTTCCCTTGTATTATTATAACTAAATTTTACTGTACCAACTCCAATCTCTCCATATTTTATTATAACCCAAAATTTTACCACATCTTGATTAGTAGAAAAAAAAATCTAACTCTAATTCCCTATCTAAAAACGATAATTTGGTATTTAACTTCATAAAAAATCAAGATGTTAAGGGTAAAATAAAGAAAATTTTGGGCAAGAGAAAATTAGGGTTTCAAGTGATCTTCAATCCTCAACCAAAAACCCTAACAAGCTGATCAGTTAGCCCTATTTCGATATATATACCTTGACCACAAAAGAGTATAGAACAGTGTCATCCATACTACTGATGTTGAGATGAAGAACCTCAAAGGAGAGCCTCTCCAAGACACTAATCATCTTCGAAAGTTGCCCGGGAATTCGCCGTGATATGATCTTCAACAACACGTTCGAACCCGAAATCTTCGCTTCAACATCCGCAACCGATGAGTTACAACATGCGCCAACCTCAACTCCAAACCCTAACGATGACGACCCGTTGGTAGTCGCCACCTGTGGCCTCGGGCTAGGACCAGGGCTAGGGCTTAGGCTCTTCCTCCTTCGTTTATTCGACTCTAATGACTCCAAAACCTGATGCAACTCCTTGATGAACTCAATCACTCCCCCGATAATCGACGCCTGATCTCCCTGACAAATAAAAAACAAAACCCCACATTACATAACCAAAACACAATCGAAATCATCATAAAAGATAAAAAATAAATAAATAGAGATAAAAAGAGACCCTTTTGATGTAGAAACAAGGAGTCAAAGATCTTAAAACCCTAAGATGTTCATTCATTTGCCTTCTCCTATTTCTCTCCACAGCAATATGAGCCATTGTTTCAAGTTTATAAGTGTTTTGGAAGCAAAAGATAAGATTGAGAGAGGTATTTATAAGGCTAAAACAAAGAGGAAAAAGCCAAGTTGGTGGGGGGCTTTGGACAATGTAATAAATGCAAGATGTTTCAGTCTCGTGAGAATTCTTTTGCTTCATTATTGTTTTAATTCTCTCTTTCACTTTGCCTTGTAATATCTGCCTCTATTACACGTCTCACGCCTAATAGCTTGGCTCAATTACGTGTTCTTTTTAATATTATCTGTGAGTCTACCGATTATCTTACACGCACATCGAAATTTTTTACGAGACAAATCGTTTGATTTCTTAATATTTGAATGTCAAGAATATGCGTACGAAATTAATTTCTAACTAGGTGAGTATTATGGATTGAACCTAAAATCTCTTAGATCGCCACGACTAAGCCGGTGTCCTTTTTATCTATAATTTTTCCTTTTATTAAAAAAATCTCTCTCTGTGTGCTGCAACATTTACCTCTTTAAGTCCTTTATTATTTCCATGCAAAACTACTTTTTTCTCATTATATCTTCATCATCATATGGATGAAAGTTTGATGGCGTGTCATTCATTCAAAAGCTTGGTACCAATAAGCATGAAACGGAGTAAATTTCTAGAGTTGCCAAGGCTATATTTTTGTCCAACATAATATATAGTTAATAATAAAGGAATTTAGGGTCCATTTGGTTTCTGATCTAAAATGGAGAATTGAGACAAGGGATTCGAGGCAGCTTCTTTGAGAGATTATTGGTTCGAGGGCCGTTGGATAACACTTAAACTAGAATATCCTTCGAAATATCTCGGTGCAACAGTGTAGAGACTGGCCAGTGGTGCCCCGAGTATAGGGGAGCAAAGCTCTGCTTTCTTAATTTTCAAAAATAAAAGAAGAAGAAGGGGTTCGACGAAAAACACGGTTGTATTGAATGTTTCTAAGTTATTAGTAGGCCGAAGAACAAATGTGTGGTGGTTTATGTTGGATTATGTAAAAAGGTCAACTCGCAAGATGTTGTTGATTCTTTTAGAATGTTTCTTAATCTACACCTCTTGTGTTTGGTCCTCATTTTCGAGGAGTATATTTGTATGGTTCTCTTTCGATTTTAATGAATGGTTATGGTTAAAGAAAAAGGGTTTGTGAACTTTGGACATTAAGAGAACGGGCGCATGCCAATTACTTGATTAATCATAAAAGAATTAAGAATGTCAATTACCTTTATAATGTGTCAATTTGAGTATCCAATTCCAATAGACATGGACATTTGGTGAGAAAAATCTAGTTGGAAGAAAGAACAAAGGAGGAAGAGAAAGAAAATTTTATTTTTAACTGATAATTGTGTCCTATCTAACTTAAAATTGCTCTAGGATATGAAATTGCAACATTTATCAAACTTAAAACTTAAGAAATACGCAATTAACTTTCAATAAGAGTGATAGCTCAGAGGTATTGATATATATTTAATAACTATGAAATTATATATTTGAATACTTTCGTTCTCAATTATTGTAGATTAAAAAAAAAAAAGAAAAAAAAAAGAAGAAATTGTCGTAAAACCATAAATCTATCAACATCTTATACAACTCAATTATCAAATGGTAATATAATGTAGATTTTGATAATCATAGACTAATTGAAAATTATAATATAAAAATCAAATAGAAAGTACACTAAAAACTAAAATGCACTTTTCCCACCGGAAATACTATTAATAAAATTAAAATGATTATGACACCATGAGCAGTTGTTCAGCGGCACTAGTGTATGCTCAATGACCAGAGGCTTTGGGTTCGAGTCCCCCCACACCCAAATGTTCTAATCTAAAAAAAAAAAAAAATGATTTGAGTCAATATATAATAATCACAAATACACTATGTTAATTGAACCCTTGATCTCTAAGGTCTATAATTTCTATCAATCCTTCAATTGTATAATTGAGAAATATCAAAAGTCTAGGAGGTTACATAGTTTGATATTATAAATTTACCTGATTGATGAGATAAACTAATTTTAAGTGACAGAGTGGTATCAACTTGAATCAACTATAATTTTAAGTTGTGATAAATGTTATATTTTAAAAACTCAATTAGAAACAAAGAGAAAACATATCCATTATTTGAAATCAGATTACGTGTATCAGTTTTCTTAAGCTTTAAATTTCATCCAATTGGTTAGTAGACTTAGCACAAGTTTTGCACTTTTTAATCATCCGTTCAATTTTCACTTCATTCATTCCCTAGGAATTTCATCAAAAAAAATAAAAATAAATAACTTATGCAAAAAAAAAAATAATAAAAAAATCCAAGTTTAATGTTTATCGCTAAAATTACATTAGTTTCATAATCGGCCTATGTAATTCATTAAATTCATATGAAAATGTTCTTTAATTATTCAAATTTACACTTATCTAAGCTTGAGTTCTAATTATATGAAAAAGAAATGAGAATAAAAATGGTTACATCAAGTGTTTTTTTTAATCTCCAGACAAGAAACTCATCGTTGTATTATCAAAAAAATAAAGGGGGAAAAACACTGTTACGTTTGGGCTTCTTGTACGTGGGCTCCATTTTGAGCAGGGCAACAATGTGGCCCAATGGCCTAGGCCCAACAAATATTATATTAAACAAAATACGACAATTCACTTCCCTAACTTTTTTTTTTGAATTCACACTTCCCTAACTTAAATTAAAATTATTTATCTCTTGATTTTAAAGACAGAAATACACACTCCTACTTTAAAAAATTAGTCGATGTAGGTAAATGTAGTTATTTTTTACTAATCATGTATTTTTTCTAAATATAAGTTTGTATTTAATAATTATTTGAATGTAAAATTAAGATAAACAATTTAACCAATCAAGACATAACCTAAAAATTGATGTTTATGTGATTCAAATTTGGAAAGCATTTAATTTTTATTTTTTTAGTTTAAAATAAAATAAAATTTAGTTCAAATTAGATTACATAAGTGAACTTTAACTAAGAATAAAGCAAAAAATATTGATTTTTATGATTACACTTATAATCAAAAGATTAAATTATATTACAATCTATCAATTCAGTCAACATATACTATCAACACTTTTGATATAAATATATATATAAAACTAAGGATGTAAAACCGTTAAACTTCATCAAATAATTTTTGTGTCCCTAATGTATAATTTCAAATTTAAAATGTTTTTCCCAACAGTAAATGTGTTCTTCGTGTATTAGAAATAAAAAATTATTATTAAGTAAGTTGGTGGCACGATTGATTATCTAATTGGGTGTTAATTTATTTTTATTCTACTGTCACGGATTCGATCCAATTCTTCCTTTCCCCAATAAAAAAAAAATCATTTAGCTCGATCCTTGGATCAATTGTAAGAACATTAATGCTATCCACTCGTAGAAACTTGCACAATTTTAAATGAAACATCTGTCGTTGAAAATAAAATTTCATAATATTCGAGGCTTTATCCATTATGAAGTTTCTTTTATTGGCGCCGACGGAAAATCCTTTTTAAGAATATTTAATTTATGTATATTTGAAAATAGTACACAAAATAAAATATTGGTTTTTTTTTTCTAATAAATAAAATATGAGGGAACTTAAAATCATTTCAAACCCCAATCTTTTATGACTTTAACAATTAATTTTTAAATTTTGATTTAGAATTTTTTTTATTAAATTTTAAACCATTGGTGGCAGACAGCATTTAAAGATCATTAAATATACAAATTATTATTCTTATTCACTTATTATAATAATTTGGTTATAACAATTTGTTTTTAGATTACCTCAAATAAGAATCGAGATATGAATACATGATTTTATAATTATTTGATGTACGTTGATATTGCTAAATTATTTAATAAATTTAATCATTGAATTAGAGTATATAATAAGTTGGTTTCTATTGTACAAATTATCATAGTTGAGATTTATTGTAATTTCATACATAGATTGATCATACAACAATAAAATCAACTAAAATCCATTCGTTCATAAGTAAGGTTTAGCTGTTTAAAAAAAAAAAAAAACCAAAGCTTAGCCAAAATGAGTAAAGTTTTGAGGAAATCTTGTATGATTTAGTGACAATAGGTTATACTTTTGAAATTCTTGACTTTAAAATATTGAATTCAAAGAAAAAAAATTAACAAAGTTTAAAATATTAAATAATAAAGTGGACACTAATATTTTTATGAGATTCAAAGTCAAGGATTATTGGTTATTTCACACATATATGATAGAATGCTTGTTGGTTAGAATGATCTTAGAAATTTGTTACGTAGTGCTCTAAATCTTATTTGTCATATTTTAATAGAATTAGATTCTTTATATATAATTAATCTTTTTAATGATACTTTTACATATAACTAAACTCAACAATATGTAGTTAATATTCATGTTATAGACCTCATGTTTAGACACATTTTCTTATTTTTTTGTGGTAGAACTAGCAATCGAGCAGCCTACTAAACTTTATTTAATCAAGTAATGAATAATGCCACCTCCATAATCAACTTTATTGAATAATTATTTGATTTTTTATGTTGTTGTAAATTAAGAATTCTTATGGGAGAATCTCTTCCAGAAAATTACTTTTACAGTGATAATGGAGCATGATGCTTAAATGAGATCCATTTCTAATTGAGTGTATATATATATGATTTATTTATGTTAGTAACAATATTATCAATAACATTTATGTTCTTAAAAAAAACATGTATAAAAGTTAGGACTGATGAAACCATTCATAAGTGATGTTATTTTTATTATTGTTATTATTCCCTTCTTTTATATATATATATATATATATAATTTGTTTAGAATGGATATTATTGTCATTATTTAATAATAGATAAGAAACTTGATATACTGAAAAAGTCAAAAAACTGGTGCTACGTGTTCATAAGTTTTCAAATAAAGAGAGGCAAACAGCTAGAGGCTCCACGTGGACGTGGCGCCAACTTTTTTCTTCTGGATATCTTCCAAAGACTTTTCAAAGCTGACCAGCGTTCAATAAATGAACAATGCCACCTCACCTATATTATTTGATAGCAGATTACAACTTTAACTTATAAAATAGAAAAATATTAAAATCTCCTGGGATATGATTGAATTAAAATTCCAAAGTAGTTTTTCAAATCAATATTCACATTGTTAATTATTTATTGATCAAATCATATATATTTGAAAATGAGAATTTATCATTGTCTATTAAAGTGTGTTTGGGCCTCCGTTTTTGTAAACATTCTAGTTAGTTATAATAACATTTTTTGAAACAAGGGTAACCACGCCCATCCCTAAGACAGGCATCGGAAGACATCGAAGGAGTAATGTCACAACTGAGTCTCGAAAGAGTAATAACTCAATCGATGTTTGCTCCACCGTTTATGAACCTTACATACATTATTTTTTTGTTACATAACCAAAACGTTTATCATAATTCATGTTATAATAACCTGCCCCTCAAACACCATTTATAATATAACCTTCCGTCTATCATAACCAAACCGGTGCTCCAAACGCAGCCTTAGAAGATAGTCTACAAGAGGTTGCACAGTAGTTGAAAACTTGGATTTTGAGGATATACTCTCTTTAAGACCTTGAGTTCGAGTCTTTCTTATGACATTATTCTTGGCCTACAAACAGACGTGGTTACTTTATTAAAAGGTAATATTTTTTTAAAATAATAAGCATGAACCTTTTGACCATTTTATAGCGACTACCCAATATTTGTACTACATAGTAACAAATTACAAAAAAGAAAAGAAAAGAAAAGGTAACTGAATCAAATTTATCTGAAACATAGATAAACATAAACCAGGACGCCCATGTGTTGTTCAAATCCGGCGAAACCGCGCGTAAAAGAGAACAAATAAACAAAGTATTTTTGGTAACGTGAGATGAAGGCTTTTTGTCGTGTATATAATAATCCAGAAGAAAACACAACACACCATCGTTTCAATTCAATGGCGGCCTCAGTTTCAGTTTCTTTCATAGCCACCATTCTACTCCTCCTGTTCTCCACTTCCATGGGCGCAAACTCCTTCCGGCCCAAGGCTGTGGTCCTGCCCGTCACCAAACACCCATCTCTGCAGTACATCACCGAGATCCGGCAGCGGAGCCCTCGGGTGCCGGTGAAGCTGACGCTGGACCTGGGCGGGCAGTTCATGTGGGTGGACTGTGACCGCGGCTACGTGTCTTCCACCTACAAGCCTGCCCGGTGCCGGTCGGCTCAGTGCAACCTCGCATCCAAGTCGGCCGGGTGCGGGCAGTGCTTTTCCCCCCCCACGCCCGGCTGCAATAATAACACTTGCGCTCTATTTCCAGGCAACACTGTCATTCATCTCTCCACCAGCGGTGAGCTTGCTTCTGATGCCGTCTCTGTTTCCTCTACGGATGGCTTTCATCCCACCCGGTAACCTTCTCTCTTTGTCTCCTACGTACCTTTCCCATACAACTTTTACTTCACCCCTTTAATCATTCATTTACAACTCAACCAAACCTAAATTTAATAAATACACCCTCACTCGCACCCATCAAAATAATTCATTTCATAATCATTTGTTTTTATTTTTTTAAATTTAAACCCACCACTATTCTATCCTACCTTTTTTTCTTATTTCAATATCTATTGGTTTCAAAATTTTGTCTTTGTTTTTAAAAGTTGGTTAGCATTTCTCTGCTTTTTAGATCAACGATGAATAGATTGATATAAGGTAAAAAATGTGGAATACACGGTAGAAAATTTGAATAATGATAAAATTAAATTAAAAAATAAATAAGTTATCTTCCAAAAGGAACAAGTTATCAAAGACCTAAGCTACTATTCATCCAAGATATTGATTACTGATGGACTCAGTATGATAACTAGCTTTGGGACCCCGTTCTTTATTTTATTATTATTGAGAATTAATGACTTTTTTTTTTTGAGAAAGGAGAATTAATGACTTAAGGCAGGTAAAATAGTATATATTAGTCAAGTTTTGATTTTCAATTATTATAATAATAGTAATACAAAGTAGCTTTTCTTATTTTTTTGAAAAGGTGAAAAATTATATATATTTTTTTTTATAATAATTTTGAGTTCTTTCAAGAAAAAAAAAATTGAGCAGTCATTTTTAGTGCCTACTTTTAATCAAGTGCCGCCAACCTGTTTGATCAACTTTACTCATGTTACTCATAAAAATACAAACAATAATTATATATATATATATATAGTTTTTTATTAAAAAAAATTAAAATGTATATTAAAATTCAATTAATTAAATGTTTTTTTTTTAAATCAACCACATCTAACTGGTTACTGTATTATAAAGATTGTCATTAATATAGCACTCTTGGATAAATTATGGCTAAACTATATTTTTAACTACTCATTTTTAATCGTTCGTTTCAAATTAATTAAAATAATTTATTTTTAATTACTAAAAATAACTATTTATTTTAAATTTACAACCAAAACAAGATTTGACTCTAACTACTCCATCCAAAAACTATATCCAAATAATTTTTTATTATAATTTTTAATTAATCAAGATAACTCCTCGATTACCTAAATAGGTCAAAACAAACCGCCCCAATTGACTGTTAAAAAAAAAACTGTAATGATTTATTTATATAATAGGGCGGTGACGGCGCCGAGTGTCCTCTTCGTGTGCGGCGCCACGTTTCTGCTGGAAGGCCTCGCCGGCGGCGTAACCGGAATGGCCGGATTCGGAAGAAACCCAATCTCTCTACCTTCACAATTCGCCGCCGCCTTCTCCTTCCACCGAAAGTTCGCCATCTGCCTCTCCGGCTCCACCCGATTCCCCGGCGTCATCTTCGCCGGCGACGGCCCATACCACCTCCTCCCCAACGCCGACCTGACCGACTCCCTGACCTACACCCCACTCCTCACCAACCCGGTCAGCACCGCCGGCGTCTCCTCCGCCGGCGAAAAATCCACCGAATATTTCATCGGCGTCAAGTCCATCCTCGTCGACTCCAAGCCCGTCCCCATCAACGCCACCCTCCTCAAAATCGACCCCACCACCGGCGTGGGCGGCACCAAGATCAGCACCGTCGACCCCTTCACCGTTCTAGAATCCTCGATCTACAACGCCGTCGTGAGATCCTTCACCGCCGAGGTGCGCCGGCTTTTCCCGAGCGTGGCGGCGGCGGCGGCGGTGGCGCCGTTGGGGGTTTGTTACAAGGCGAGAGGGTTTTCGAGCACGCGCCTCGGGGTTGGGGTGCCGTTGGTTGAATTGGTTTTGCAAAACGAAAAAGTTGTTTTCAGAATCTTCGGTGCGAATTCCATGGTTTCGGTGAACGACGACGTTTTGTGCTTGGGGTTTGTGGACGGTGGGGTCGACGCGCGGACCTCGATTGTGATTGGCGCGTACCAGATTGAGGACCATTTGCTTGAATTTGATTTGGCCACTTCTCGGCTCGGATTTACGGACACTCTTCTTGGTCGAAGGACCACTTGTGCTAATTTCAATTTTACTTCTAATGCTTGATTAATTCATTTCGATTTACTGATTAATGTGCTCTACAATAAGGCTTTTATTCCTAAAAAGAAAAAAACAAAAACAATTATGTGGTTTTGTGTGTTGCTAAGGTGTATTGTATCTTTTTTTTTTATTGAATAATTTATGGATATGAAGTTATTGGATCTTTATTTTCTTTTGTACGTGAATGTTTAATATGCTTTTGTACTTATGTTGGGTTTTATTCAGTGTAATTTTAAAACTTGTATGTGTATTCTTGACGAACTTAATGAAATCTTTTAACATTTATAAATAATTTATTATCATAAATTGTAAATTGTTGTGGAGATGAATTTTATTTAATATGGTATCATAAATTTCTTATTGGATGAGATTTTGAATGAATAATTATTTTTTTAAAACAAACATAATCACGTCTGTCCTTAGGTCTGACACCGAAAACATAGAAGTATTGTCACACGGAAGACTTAAACTCGGGATCTTGAGGGGAGCATATTCTCGAAGTCCAAATTTTCAACCATTGTCCCACCTCTTAGGGACAATCAACAACTATTTTGAGTATTTAGAAATTGAAAGTTGCACATAAAAAAAATCGATTGGATCTAATTTATTTTTGTAAAAGAGTTACCAACAAAAACTTATTTGAAATGAGTAGTTATTTCATTTATCTAAAAAAATAATTATTTAAATGGTTAGAAATGAACAATTATTTTAAATAATTAAAATTGAATTCTTAAAAATAAATAGTTTAAAACGAAAATTTATTTTGAAGAGTTAAATTTAGACTTTTTAAAAGTAATTAATAAATATTCATTTTAAATCTTAAATAAATTCATCCAACAAATACCTTAAAAAAAAAACTCTTATTGACTCAATCCATTGCTTATTGTTTGTATTTTGTTTTTGTTCTTTGTTTTTAATAAAAAAACAAAAAACTTTCTTAAAGATTGTAAGTTTTTATTGATTTTTTAAACATTAAATAACATTTTTGTTATTATTAATTTTTATTGTGGTTTGATGGTGTCGGCTATGAGGGGGCTCGATTTCTGGCTTGCAATTAATTCGAGGTTTTAAATTCCTAAATATAACGTGTAATTTTACATTAATTTTTTTGAGTTTAAATTGGGTGAGGCTACAAAACCCTACAAAGAGAATACCATTGTTTTTAAATAATTTAAGAGTTAAATATCGATTTTCATAATCAAACGTGTGTCATTAGAATTGAATTAGATTATAATAAATCAAATTAACATATCATTAATTTTATATAAATTTTAAAATAATAGAACACATGAATATATATAAAAGAAGAATAAACATCCTATATATAGTGAAGAGATTAGCTTATATACCATATAAAGATTATATATTAAAATTCTTTTATATCTTTCTAATATTATATGAAATAAGGTGAAAACTTAGCCGTAAGAAGGATCAGAAGAGTCATAAATTGTAGAGGGAATTGAGAGAAATTTCATTCTAGAAGATGAAATGATAGAAACTTGTAGCCACACATCACACAATTTAAAGACTAACTATATTTATGAATAACATTCTAACTTAATCAAAGTCTGATAAACTTTAACTCTCTTCAAAGGGATTGGTGCCCGATTGGTTTCCTGGATTTGATGTTAATTAATTTTCATTCCACGATCATGAGTTTGATTAATGGAATTGGTATTTGTAATCCTCTTTTTCTGACTTATAATAATTAAAAAATAATAATAAAATAAACTTTAGCCCTCTTACACTTATGCTTCATTTTTTAAAGAGTATTTGTATTCAAATTTCAAGTAACCACCTAGAAATTAGTATTGTTTTGGGTTTTGATGCGAAAGGACTAGGTCAAGATTTATTGCTATAAAATATCATTTAATCTTTTTTTTATTGCAAATGGTTTGAACTTTCCGATATTCACTGTTCAGCGCATTAGTGCACATCACGTGTGAAGTTTTGTTTTTTATTACTTTTTTTTTGAAAACTTTGTTTAATTACATTTAATCACATTTTAGCAACATGAAAAGCACACTCGAAATTTAAAATGTCTGTTAAAAGACAAACATGTAAAGTAAAAGTACATGATTTTGTGGCTTTGGGCGTTTTGGAATAGTGCTGGTTGAAGTTTATTATGTATCATTTTCTTTGGGCTGATTTTTATTACTTTTTATTAATTAGTTTTATTTTAAAGGTTAGATATCTAAGGAAAGGTTGGATAAGATTTTGTTAGTGGGTGCATTTTGGGAATTGGTGGATAAAAAAAGATATTCTCAGTATTTGATTAGGTCATTTCGGGGTAACATTTGGTCTTTCATGAGATTGATCTTCTTCGTTTTAACTTTGAAGGTTATATACCTTAGCAGTCTTTATGCTCTAAAAATTATCTTCCAAAGTTTATCGCAGTCAATTATATAGTGTGGCGATGTCATTTTGGCCTTTATTGGAAATTTTACATTTAAAAATAATTGAAACCTTGTTCTCGACTTAAGTTTATTATTGATTTCGGAAACTTGTATTGCTGGTTCTCGACTTTCCAAATTGTACTCTTCATTAGTGGATTGCAAGTTTTATTCCTTTTAATTAGAAGTTGTTTGTTTAAAAAATGTATAGTAAAAATAAAAACAAAAGATTATTTTTTAGCAAAATTTGCTAATTGCTTACCCTTTTGGGCATTTGATACCGGGTAGACATATGTTGTTTTATTGTTGTTTCTTTTGAGTTAAAATATCATTTGAATCATTATATTTTAATTTGTAAAGTTCATGTTTATTCTACTTTAATAATTAATTTTCAAAAGTCAAAATTTGATTTTATAGAAAGTTTAAAATAATAAAAATAAATAAATGTACAAAATAAATCTTCATTCTCCTCATTTAATTTAATTGGTAATTTAAAGGAAGGAGTGCGTTCGTGTGTGTTTTTTTTTGCCAACAAGAACATTAATTAGAGTGCATCTTAAATTTATAATCACTTAAAATAACTTCTCATTTTTAATTTTTAATTACAACTACTCATTCAAACACTAATAACTTTTTTAGCCTAAGAAATAATAGGACGAAGAACGGATGAACCATCCATGACCATGGAAATCAATTAGGGTGGTGTCGCCTCGTTCATTTCCACGATCGTTGATGACCAATCCGTTGTTTTATTTTACTATTTTTTTTTATTATAAAGATAAAATTATATAATAATTAATTCCGAATTTAAAATGGACATTTAGAAGTTTTTTTTATGTCAAACAATTTAAAGTTTTAAATAGAATGATTGAATTATCATGCAAAGACAGTCAATGGTTTCTCAAGTTTAGAAGGCTCTCATATCACTAAAAAAAAATCATTTGATTTACCAAATATATATTTATTTAGTTAAGATTAAAATGAAAGAAAAAAAAAAGAGAAGCATAACTAAAAAAATTCAAGGCTTACAAAAGCAATGTACATGCAATAGAACCTTTTGTGGTAGGTTTTATTTTTGGTGCTACTTTGGAACAAAATAGCAATATGCACGAAAAAGCCAAACTGGTGTGAAGAAACACATTAGGCGTGGGGTTGTAAGAAGAAAGTATATATTTTGGTTACAAACACACAAATAGACCTTTCTATATATACTTTAACCTACACATTATCAACTTCTGCTTTCAATTTTTAAACCTACCTCTTAACCAACCCACCAAATGGCCACTAATAATAATCCAATGCCCTCCGTAGTCTCCGACCGCTCTTCGTGCTTTCCACGGTTGTCAATGGACCCTAATCCAGCTCGCCCGGTAATCCAGCTTGATGTCTTTAGAAAAACAACACTATAGTCGATAACTATTTAGTTTTTGAAATTTTTTTGCTTGTTAGTTTTATCATTGCAATGAATTTTAGGGTAGAATATATTTGAATTTATAGTAAAAAGTTGATATGCATGTTTTTTTTTCCTTAAAACGAAATGAGAGCCAGAGGAAGACAATTTTCTTTTTTTTTTTAGACAAAAATTGTAATCTAAGATGAATTTGTATCACTTTTTTTCTATGGCTTTGTAGTCTTTTTTCTTCTTTGAATTCAATAATTTAAGAGACACAGATTCAAATTTGTAACCTTTTAATTACTTATGATGTAAAATATCAGAAGTATATGAATTGCATTGAGTTTATATATAATTGCATGACATGAGTTTTTTAAATATATAAAAATTGTTGTAGGTTTTGGGAGAAATGGTAGGCAGTTTTATGTTGATGATTTGTGTGGGCGGGGTGGCGGCGAGCGGGCAGGTGGGTCTAATGGACTACGCCGCCGTGGCCGGTTTGACCGTCGCCGTTTTGACGTTCTGCTTTGCTCCCATTTCCGGCGCTCATTTAAATCCGGCCATCACTTTTGCCGCTGCCGTTTTTGGTCACTTTCCATGGTCTATGGTATCTTCTCATTTAAAAATCTCCAATTTATTCAATCATTTAAATAATTCATTTTTACGTATTTAATTTACAAACGCTATTTTTTATGTTTTAATCATAAAAACTAAAATAACTAAATTATAACATTCTTCCACCACCAAATTTGTAATTTATCATTTTTTTTTCATTTACCTAATAAGTAGACATTTGTGTGATGTTTATATGTGTGGTAATAGAGTTCGAGTAGAATAGCAAAAAGAGGTGAGAAGTCATAAATGAGTTTGAGCGAAATTGTTATGGAGAGAATAATATTAATGGACCTTTTTACAATAATATTGACAATAACACATAACTAACATCAGTAATACTAATGTTATACTAAACTATACTAATCTAACTTTTTTATTGATACTCTAACATTTGTTATCAAAACTTATTTTGAATGGGGATATTTATTCTATTTTGGTCTTTTTGTTTTTAGGTAATACCTTATACAGTGGCTCAAATGATAGGTTGTGTAATAGCAACATATGCAGGAATGTTTGTTTATGGCATAAAAGCAGAACAGTTGACCACTCGACCATTCCATAGCATCATTTCAGCCTTTTTGGTCGAGATTCTTGCAACCTTCATTCTTATGTTTGTTGTTGGCTCTTTAGCCAATCAACCAAAATCAGTAAGCTTAAAAACAATCACAAAATCTTTACTTTGGTCCTCAATTAGCCTATATATCATTAATCGATCGTGATTTTAAATAGTTAAAAGTCAGCAGTTTACCCTTTTGAAAAAAAGGAAAAAAAAATTAATATTTTATTCTTTTAAGTTCAATGAACGTGATGTATGACTTATAACAAAAAGATTACGGATTTAAATTTTTTTCCAAAATATGATTCATTTGACAAATAAAAAAAGGAGAGTATGTATTGTATTTATTGATGAGACGTTTTGAAATTATAAAAGTTACTAAACTAATAAATAGACAATACTATTGTAAATAAAATTAGAGTGGTAATTATTTGGGCATTATTGGGCTGACTTTAAAGGAATGCAGATTGGTCAGTTATCAGGCTTTGTGATTGGAATGACCATTGGGCTTGCTGTATTCATCAGTGGGTAGGGGCTGTTAGAATTTTTTCATATTATTTATTTGAAAATTTATTATAATAAAATGCTAATAAGAGTAACTCCTTATTGACATGAGCGTAGAACAATGAATCAAAAGGTTATGTATGATCACCATTTGAACTATACAAAAAAAAAAACCATTTAAACTAGATTGAATATAATAGATCAGGATTGAATCCACAAATCTTTTAGTTCTTCAAGACCTTATGGATTATTTAATCAATCTGTAATGTTTTATACCAATGCATTTTTCATTCAAATATCTAATTTAATAGAAATTTTCACTTTGTTATTCTAAAACTATTTAGAGAGAAGATTTGAATACGTAACATTTTGACTACTAAATCATATATCATAGTACTAGATTTATACTTTTACGTGACAAAATTTAGAAATTAAAAGTTAAAAATATTAGGCCTAAATTAAAAAAAAAGTTAAAATAGGGATAAAGAATTCAAATTTATGATTTATCGCTTATCTAATCATTGCTCTTGACATTAGACATAAAATTCTAAGACTAAGTTTTTCTTTTAAAAAAAATAGATAGAGCTATTTTATTGTTTATTTTTTTTACAATAATTAAAGGTGTTATTGTATTGGTGGCTTGTTTTACATTACTTTTGTTTTTGTTGCCTGGTGGCTATTGGGCCTGCCCAGGCCCATTTCAGGTGGGTCAATGAACCCGGCAAGATCACTTGGGCCGGCATTAGTTTCATGGGCTTTCGATGACATATGGATATATATTACAGCTCCGGTGATCGGAGCTGTTTCCGGTGCCTTCTTCAGCGGCGTTCTCCGCCTCCAACCTCCGCCGTCCAATCCTCTCTCCTCTCCATCCAACGGCAGACATTTTCATCGCTCCTCCTCGCCCAATGCACATCTAATTACTTAGCAAATTCTAAATCTATTTCTTTGTATTTCTATTATTAATATTATTTTTATCAGACGTTTAAAATTCTACAAGTTGCTTACCAATATTAAGTTATAAAACAAAGTGATTCTCTAGTGTCATTAGTTGTATTTCATATGAAATACTGTTTACATAAAAAAAAAAAGAAGCTAATGAGTTCGAATCTCTTATCACTAAATATTATTTATTAAGATTAAGTTGAGGTTGTCTAAATACTCATGGTTAGATCAATTAACACAATATCAATAATATTAGATTAGTATATTTTTAGTGTATTAAAGTTACCTTAATATTGTAAAGCCCAATAGATTCATTAAATTAGATTTATATATATGTATATATTTATGCGCTTTAGGTTGTAAGGTGTAGCACAAGATGTAGCTTCCACCAGATTTCTTATAATAAAATTTACTCTTCAGTGGACTTTTTACTCTTCAACCTTCAACCTCGCAATATTTTGTTTATTTTGTAACTTATTAACGTATTGCAAATTCTACAGTTATAAGAAATGAATGCTATAATAACTTAAATCTTTAGTTTTTTTTTTGTCAAAATTTATTTTTGAACCAAAAGTTCAACAACAACTTTAACATCGACTATAGATGCAACCATGTATTGGTAAAAGCTCTTTAAGTTGAAAGTTTTTAGTCTCCAAAAATTGAATTTAACTAAAATAATAATTTCAACAAAATTCCACACTTTAAATATGGTTGAATTTAAAAAAAAAATTCAAATTCCTTATCATTAAAGTCATATTCCTCCTTTTAGATTCAAATATGATCCAAATACAAGTTTTTTAAAATTGTGGATGCCTATGAAGCATAAAAAAACAAGCCCTGTCAAATGTGGTTGCTTTCTATGGTTAGGAAGAAATTGCCAATGTCATTCCAAAGTCAATGGGAAAAATTAGAAGAAGATTAAGATGAAGGTGATGAGTGGCTATCTCTCATTTTAATTTTTTTTCTTTCTAAATTTATATTATTATTATTATTAGTATTATTATTATGTTTATCCATGGTTGTACTTGTGGTAGTGGTTGAATTGTGCCTAAAAATCATACTTTTCAATTCCCCTTCCTACCCTTCTCTTTTCATGAAATTCAAGTAAGTACACCTCAATTATTTTTATTTTGTCCTTTTCCTCTTTGCTAAGCTAATTATTAATTTCATATTTATATCCCTCTTTTTTTTATTGGTCTCCTTTATTTAAATTACTTTATTCTATACTTAGACTCTATCTACGTGTGATCTATATTTGTTTTTCCAAATATTTGCATTTGAAGTGACATTGGAAACTATGGGCCGTGGCCTAAAACCGTGGATGTTGCCATCAGATAGTGTATTATTTTATTTATTTTCACTTTAGAAATATCTATATCTATTTTCATAGACGTCAAATAGGGGTGATTTCAGTTCGGTTTTTGTCGGTTTTGTACCAAACCGACAACCGAACCAATATCTTCGGTTTTCAAAAAATGGATCCGATCCAATGTCCAATAAAGTATAGAACCATTGGTTCAGTTTTTCAATGTCAAAAAATGGATCCGATCCGATCTAATGTCCAATTTTTTTTAATATATAAAAAATAATATTTCTCATATAAAAACAACATTCTCGTAAAGAACTATTTTTTTAAAGGTTAGAAGTATTTTTAACTTATTTAAAATTATTTAAGGATATTTTTTACTTGAAATAGGGGTGAATTAAAGAAATATTAATGGAAAAAGATTACTCTATATGAATTATTGACTATATATATATATATCGGTTTGGATCGGTTTTTTAAAATGAAAACCGGAACCGATCCAATATTTTCGGTTTTTTCAAATTACAAACCGATATGTCCAATTTTGAGGTAAAAAACCGATCCGATCCATTGGTTCGGTTCGATTCGGTTCGGTTTTTTTATTTTTCGGTTTTTTGTTGCACCCCTAGACGTCATTTACTTTTTTTCTTTTGTTATTTTTTTTATAATTTATTTTAAGAGTACTTTTTCAATTTTAAAAATGAGAGGGACTCTATCTACAATATTGATACAAAATTGGTTGGCTTTTGTCCGGATGATAGCTGGATGTTTTTTAAAAAATGAAAAAAAAAACTAAAAATATAAAATAAATATGATGTTAAATGGCTGGATTCGATTTTTTTTAAGGATTTTTTTTTTAGTATAAGAAAGAATTGTTAGAACTAGTACTTAATTAGATTTTAAATGCTCCTTTTTTTTTTCTTTTAATGGTTACTAAAAATGATTTTTAATGAAAGATTTGCATATGAATTAACTCTCATTTAAAAAAAAAGCATGTTAATAAACTCTATTAAATATTTAATATTTAATTATATCTAAGTAGAGATGTTTATTAGGGCGGAAAATGGAGAAGTGAATAGGGGAGAAGAAATCTTCGCGAACTAAATGGGGATAGCAATGGAGAATGTAATACTAATTCTTGTACCTCTTCCGTTGATATTTTATTTCATTTTATTTTTAATAATATATATCGGGGAACTTTACTTATTCTTTCAAAACTTCTTTCTTGCCTTCTTATTAAATCACATTAACAAATAGTAGAAGTTGATTAGAAGATGAGATCATAGAAAATAAGTTATTTATTACCAATAGTGTTGTTTTAATCTTTAGATAAAAAAAAAGTTTAGTTCTAAATCTTATACAACCTGCTTAATTCTGAGCAAACCATAGAAGCATGAAATATTTGTTGTTTCAAGATTTCGTAGTAAGGTGTATTTATTTCTAATTAACATCCAAACTTTGAGATATGATTTCTGCATTCTTAAATTGCTTTTCAAAATACACGAACAAATATGAAATTCCTTTTCTTTCTTTCTTTTTTTCTTTTTTTTTAATTTTTGTGGTGGTTTGTAGAAATATAGTATTTAGTTGATAAAATTATTCTATTTTCATTGTGGATTATGAATACATTGTTTTGGAAATTGACATCTCAGAGGGTTTTGCGAGTCCAAAATAGGAGGTTTAGTGTGAGTCCACAAAAGAGGAGTTCGTTTCTGGGCCACTCACATGTTGTAAATTCGAATGCTTTCTAATGTAGCAAAGTAAGCTGAAAAAGCAAAAGCAGCTTCTACAACATTCCAATCCTCGCCTTTCTCCTCCAATTTGAGTTCCATTCAGCCGAGCAAGCCTACTGGTTATTCAATCATTTGATAACCAGAGTCATTCTTCGATAAATGATCACTATGAGTCTGACTCAATAGAATTTGCAATAAGCGAATGTGTCCTGGCCTAATAAGGTAAAAGAAAGACTGGGTGCACCGGGCTAAGGGGCGGTTGAACTACTCAAGCGAACCGCCCTACATTGAAGAAAGCAAGCTTGACATGCGGTGATACCTGATTGATCTCAAAGAGTTTTCGATTTTCATATTTCAAACGTCGACAAAAAAATCTCTTCAAAGACAATATTCAATAACTGAGAAAGCGCGAGTCTCCGACCGATATTTGATCAGACTGCTCTTGTTTTGTCATGGTATTGAGGTCTTGTTCAATGCAAGAGTTGTCACCTCCCAGACCAGACAGGTGTAGGTACCTTGACCGCCTTACCCAAGCTTTTCTTGCTTCAACTCGAGGAAATGAAGCCTTTACAAGAGGGAATAGGGCGGTTCGTAATCAGTCAATGGATGCTCTGGCCGGTTCTACCTACTATTGGATTTACAACAATTGTGGCGTCTATGAGTTTTCTTCTAATTTGAAGACTATTCTTCCCGTTGGCTTTGCTAAAGCAGTACAAGCATGTCCCTTATTAAGCTTTGAAGTCTGCAAGAGATGCCACAAGAGAACCAGCGGAAGTAACTGGATAAAAAAGAGTCGCTAAAACGAGCTTGAGATAATTGACTTACTCAAGGATATAGTAACACCACCTAGTGTATTCGGATGAAACCATAAAAAAAACTAACAAAAAAAAAATGGTATGTTGCTGCAATTTTGAGGTAAAGTGTTTTTTAGCTCATTCACTCTTTCAGGTTTCTTTTGCTCTCCCCCTCACTCTGTTTTCATTCGAAACGTCTTATATTACTAAGTTTCTTCTATCATGATCTCAAAAATTTCAAATATCCAATTTTAATTATAAATTTGAAGTTAAATTTAATTGAATATTTTTCTGTGGGAAATTCGATCCCCACATATTCCATTCCCGTCCCTAACCCTGCAAAATTTAATGGGAAATTTCACGAGGATGAGGATGGTAAAGTCGTCCCCACCTCACCCTTAGATATCTCTATATCTAGGGGTGTACAAAAAAACCAGCAACTCGAACAACCTGAACTACCTAACCCAAATCGTAAGGGTTGGGTTGGGTTATGATTTTATAGTTTTTGTTGGGTCGGGTTGGTTTTTGGGTTGACTAATTTTTTTCTTATTCAACTCAACCCAACCAAAACTAAGAATATTATATATAATATGTGGATGTATGTAAGATAAATTAATAAAATAGATTCTTAGCGTACTTGAAAGGCTTATAACAAAAGAATACGTACTAATAAGATAGGTAATAGGTTGAAATATAGTAGCTACATTTTTTGTAAAAACATATTTGTGAGTTTATGAGTTGAATCTTAAATATAAAAAAAAAAAAAGGTGAGTAACATAACCTGATAACCCAACCAGAAAATCTAAACCCAACCTAAAAATTTAGGGTTGGGTTGCGTTGCACTTGTACATAGGGTTGGACGGGTTGACGAATTGAACAACCTAAAAAGTGAGAGTGGTTCAAAAAAATCATTCAACCCTACCCAACATGTACACCCCTATCTATATCTAAGTCATGTGGCCAATCCAATGCCATTGGCTTGCATAAATTTTTGAGTTAAAAAAGTTGACAACTAACACTCAACTATGCTTGTTCTAAAAAAAAAAACTATGCTTAATCCTTTTCTCTCAAACTTAACAAAATTATTTTATTCTTGTCCAAAGTTGATTTTGGCCTCTAAGACTATGTTTCCAATTTAATCCTTATCATAACCTTAAAAGTCATGAATGTCATAAATTATTTTATGTTGCTTTATGTTGCTTATGTAATTAACGCGAAAATAATAACTTAATTGATATAAATATGTGTAATAAAATTGTTATGATTTTGAATGCTGGATTCATTCGTTATCAACAAATAATAATTCTTAGAATAATTTTTAATTATTTTTTAAAAAGCTTATAGACTAAATTTGGATATTTGAAAAATATAAGTATTAAATTGAAACAAATATCAAAATTTAAAAACCAAAATATTACTTTAACCTAATCTTATATGGATATTGATACCAACATGGTCAATGTTTTGGAATTGCAACAACAAGAAGGAGAAGACATTGAATATATAAATACAAAATTGAGAGAAAAGATATCCATGGTAAAAGAAAAAAAAGGAGGTGGAGACTTAAAGTTACAACCCTAATCAATAATTATATATAGGAAATAAATAATTTAACCTAAATAAGGCTTCTTTTTTTTTTTTTTTTGAGTACACCTAAATAAGGCTATAATAAGCTATAAAACTAACAAAAACGTTCATTAATTGCTAAGTATAAACCTTAAAAGGTAAATTCGAATTAGTTGGAGATATTAACTTCACTGCCTATTCAAAATTATATATTAAAAATGCAATTAAGTGATCAATAATTCTAATATTAAGAAAATGACGATAAGAAAGATTTTTGGCAACCAGTATTTATATAAAACAGACAAGCAAGTTGCTTAGTACGTTTCATACACGTCACACCCGACAAGAAAATAGCATTTCTAGAAATAAAGTAAATTATCCTTTAAAAAGAAAAAAAAAAAGAGAAAATAAATGAAGCACAATAAAAATCAATCAAACTTCTTTCACAAAAGGAATCTAGTTCTTTCTTTAACGTGAGTCATTAAAATAATAATAATTTAGTACAAATTTTAAAGGACTTTCAGCTCACAAATTTGACTATTTATCCATTAGTTAGATTTTTGGAGGAATAACATTTCTACAAGGTGTGCCAGGAGTTAAATTAACTCCAATTAACTCTTTTTTTTTTTCTTTTTTTTAATAAAATATGTTTTATAATTTTAAACTTTAAAATATCTTACTAAACATTTATAATTTGTTCATTACTATTATTTATATATATATATATATATTCTATTTAATATTTTTTGTCAACTAATTAATTGAAACTGATTTTCGTTGGAATAATATGTTTAAATTGAAAGATAATTTTATAATCAATTTTGTATTTCAAAAAATATATTTCATAACTTAAAAATTAAATGTGGTTTCATAATTAATTTTAAATTAAAAATTTTATTAATGTTTTTCATCGGCTTAGTATCATTAAATTTGAACTAATTAATTGAAATGTATTCTTATTCACCTAATATCATGTCTTCCAATTATGTTTTATAATTTGAAATTAATCTTGATTTGATAATTTATTTTGTTTTGTTTCTAAACTTTTATTTATTTGTATTCGTATAACATAATATCATTAATTCATTAGCTATCATCAGGACGGTTAATTTGTAACTATGTGATTCTTTAAAATCTAAAATAAAATTCAAGTCATATAAAAGTATCACGATGAAAGATAAAATATTTAAATTAAAAAATATGTCAAAAAGAAAAATAAGTGAAAAAAATATAATAAATATAATATTTGACCTTTGAAATAATAAACAAATAAAATGATTTTTTTTAATTAAAAATGCTCATAAATGCCACATCATTCATAAATAATAAATGGGTGAATTATAATTTTGGTTCCTATAGTTCTATAAAAGTAAGAATTTAATTCATAAAATTCAAAATTTAAAATTTAGTCCATCTAGTTTAGAGAAAGCCTAGAATTTAGTCCTTATGATTTTGAAACCTATAATTTAATCGGTGTGATTTGTTAAAATCTAAAATATAGTTATTGTCGTTCATAATTGTTGACTAATTGAATATGTGAAAATTAGTTATTCACGTGTGAGTTAAGTGGTTGATTGAATACACAAATCTTTTATATGCGTAAATAGTCACCTACATATACTTAATTCAACAACAATTATAAACGATAAAAACTATTTTTTAGTATCGAACCATAGAAACTAAATTTGAATTTCTAAAATCATAGAGACTAATTTAAACTTTTTCCAAACTATAGAATTAAATTTTAGATTTTAAAACCTTAAGAATTAAACTTTAACTTTCATCAAATTATAGAGACTAAATATATAATTTATCCAGAGAAAAATTCTCTTCAAATCGTCTACATGCATCGAAACGAACTATTATTATAACTCTTTTACAAATAAATATAGGACTAGTTATTATTATAACCTTTCTTTACGATCAAATACATCCAAATAAGTTATTATTATAACTATAACTCATCTACTGATTCTTCCCCAACGTCTCATTCAAACATCTTCTTAACCTATTGATTTCTTTCTTTAAAAAAAAAAACTTTTGATTTCAGTTAATAGCGATCTTATCTTACATGACTTGAATTTCAAAACTAAATCGAGGAAGACAATTTACCATTATGAGTTAATTTGATGACCAATAGGATCGAGATTTCTGACAAAATATTAGGGTGGGTTTGTTTTTGGTAGAAAAGAATGAAGGGGGTTTAGTATAGAGTGAAATGAAGGGGTTTGTTTTTGGGGATTGAAGTTAATAGTGATGAATAATGAACTATTTGTTTGGGGATTGAAGTAAATAGTGGTTGATATAATAATAATTATTATTTTTTGAAAATATGGTTAGAGTAAATAACAACAATTATATGTCTATAATTAAAAGTTTATGAATTTTAATTATCCACCTCAATTGTTGTTGTTTTTTTTAGTACCACCTCAATTGTTTTTAACTGAACTTAAAAGACATTTTTATAGTTGATCATATTTGTTTTTTAAAAAAATCAATTTTATATTTTGTTACTAAACATATGAGCAACATGAATGAAGAAAACATTAATAAATTTTAAAAATTTAGGCTAAATTTACAATTGAATAGACTGTTAAAATGTGAATTATTAAAGAAATATTAAAAATATATTTACGTGAAACTTGTAAAAATACATTATTCTAGAAAATAAAGAAATAGAAAGTACTAGGATATTATGGTCTTTTTGATTCAAAAAAAAAAAATCATAGTACTTTTTACACATTATACGATATTGTTTATACATAATACTATATTAATACACAATATTGTATTAATAACATATAATATTGTATAATTATAATATCCCAAATTATATTGTACAATGAATATTAACCATACCACTTTTTTTATTATGGATGCAAATATTTTCAAATTTGCTTAGATATTTTGTGAAATTGGACTATGGAGCCCAATTTCCATTTAGTCTAAGTACTTCTAATTTTATTTTGATTCTTTTACTTTTAAATATCAAATTTTAATTATCTAATAACGATAATAAAGCTAAAATTTAGTATTTTTTGTTAATTTATTACTATATTTCATTTGTAAATTTTTTCTTATTATTTTTTCAAAATTTTAGAAATATGGTCACATCAAATGTTTTATTAAAAAAATGAGGTTTTTTTATGAATTAAAATTATTATTCATTGATAATTTTTTAATGAAATAATTCATTTTAAGATCGAATTTTCAAAAGTGGAATTGATTTAAATTACAATCAATTTATCAAGCCAACACGCTATTGACTTTTTCGATAGAGTTAAAATTATTTTTAGAAAGAAATATTTAAATATTGATGTTAGCCGAGATTAAAAGATAAATTTGATGAAATTTAAAGTGAGATTTAATAAAAAAAAATTAAATAGAGATTTAATAAAGGATTTGAAGAGTGGTTAAAAGGAGTTGAAGAGTGATTGTTTATTACAAAATACAAACGAGGGATTGTTGAGGAGTGGTTACCATTCCTAGTACACAAACAACAAACATAACCTTAAGCTTAAGCTGTTGTGTAGAACATCTGACAGAGACAAAGAAATAGTGTCTGCAAATTTGATTTTCAACCGTCCTAGTTAAAACAAATAAGATGTTTTTTGGCCTTGATTTAAAAAAAAATCAAATTTTTTGAAAGTACAGACTTGAGAGAATGAAATTAACTACAAAGACTACATTACAAATATTCATTAATACTACAAAGATGAATTAAATTAATTTACAACCTCTCGTAGTCTCATCTTAATTATTAATATACGAATATTATATTATAAATATTTATTAATATCAATATTCTCATTCGAATACTTTTCATCAAATATAAATATTATAAAAAAAATGTACGTGACAATAAGTATTTAAAAATTAAGAATATGTTTTATTTTTTAGATTTAACAAATAAGATTAAAGAAAAAAAAAAGGTACGTGGGGCTATCAGATGGGCCCCGCACGCCACATTTCCATCTTCTGCACCAACTGCATTCAATTTATTCTCCTCTCCTCTCCTCCCCAATAGAGATGTCCATGGGGCGGGGCGAAGTCGGGGAATAGTTTCTCCGTCTCTGTCTCCGCCATAAAATTCAATTCCCGTATCCGGAAAAATTCTTGGTTTTTTTTTTGGGGACGGGAATTCTCCGCGGGGATCGGCGGGGATTGAAGAATCGGGGACGGGGAGTACAATCCCCGTCCCCGGTCCCGTTTAGCCAACGGAGATTTTTTCTCTCCCATCCTCGACCCCGTTCCACGCCTAATCGGGAATTCCCCGCCGCGTTAAGGGTGGGTCCCGCAGGGAAAATGGACATCCCTAGTCCGCAGACCACCTAAGAAAACGTATAAATTTAAAAAAAAAAAAAAAAAAAACAGAGGATATGGAAATGACGAAAATACCCTCCCATTCTCCTATATATTCCAAGAACTCAACCCGATGACTCATCCAGCCTTAAGCTTCTGATATTTCTATACCTTTCACCAATTCCATAACCCATTATTTCTTTATTTACTTAATTCTCCATATTTTAAGATTTAGCAGTGTTTGAATTAGGGATGTTGGGAGTGTTCAGCAGCTCGATCATGTCGCCGCCGGAGGAGCTAGTGGCCGCCGGCTGCCGTACGCCGTCGCCCAAGACCACGGCGGCGGCTCTCGTCAACCGCTTCGTCGGCGCCAATTCCTCCGCCGTGTCGCTCCTCGTCGGGGACCACGTCCAGCTGGCCTACACTCACGAAGCTGAATCCCCCTTCCGCCCCAGGTATTTTTCATCACCCACATCATTTTTTAAGATCTCGTTTGATAATTGTTAAATCCTCAGATTTTTTCTTCTTAGGACTATTATAATCACCTTAATAAAAAAAAAAAAAAAACTATTATAATTACACTTTTTGGCTGAGAAAAATCTGCAAAGAAACCGACGAAAATTGTTTCGTATGGCCCATTTTCTCCGTCGGCGTCTTGTTTATTCTCGATTAAGTTTATTATTATTAATTTGTTTTATTAAGAATAAATAAATTGATGTGTGCATTTTTTATATGAAAAATATTAAAGTTAGAGTATTCTCCTAGACTTGTCTGACGAACTCCCACTGATTTAGTGACACGTAGGTCCTAGTTTTTGTCTTATCCGAAAGGTTATCCTTTGGACCAATAGTATATAAAGTAATTATATATTTTTTTCATTACTTACCTACGAGTAGGATATGAATAAATATCAAGTTAAATAATGTGGCTTTTGCACGACTTCTATTAGTAAAGAATGATAGATTCTATCAAAGTTTTCGATAAAAAATGGTAAATAGAGATTTTTTTAAAAATAGGCAGAATTTATTATAAATGAATTATTTTTAAAAAGTTACTATAATTGTAAACTGTCATAAACTAGTATACAGTGCAAATTCCCTTAAATAATTGCTCTTTTTCTTTTTTTTTTTTCTCTTTCGTCATATTTCCCCTTTAATTCGTCATTAATTAATCATTTTCTTTTAAGCTTAAACTGGTTCTTAATTTTTAGTAACAAGATTAAATAGGTATTTTTTTAAACAGTCAACTATAGAATTAAAGGGGATGTTTGTTTGATATATTTAGATAGGATTTAGTTTTAAGATTTATTAACTCATTCTCAAAAATCCTCATTCAAATGAGTTTTTATTAACTTCTAATTTTTATTTTAAAAAATAATTCTCATTTTTAACTATTCATTTTTAATAATTCATTTATAACTACTCAATCATTTCTAATAATTTATTTTTAATATTAATTTCAAATAAATCAAAATAACTCATTTTTAACCATACATTTTTAATAATTCATTTTTTAACTACTAAAAATAACTACTTATTTTAAATCTACATCCAAACAAAGTTTTGACTCTAACTTCTCTACACAAAAACTACATCTAAACAAGTTTTTGACATAACTCTTAATTTTTAAATATGTCAAACAAACACTCCAAGGGGCTGTTTGTTTGACATATTTAGGGAGGAGTTAGTTCTAAGATTTACTAACTCCTCCTTAAAAACCTACATCCAAACGAGTTTTTATTAACTTCTTCTCACTTTTACTTTTAAAAATAACTCTTATTTCTAACCATTCATTTTTAATAATTCATTTATAACTACTCAATCATTTATAACCACTTATTTTTAATTATTTCTTTCAAACCAATCAAAATAACTCATTTTTAACCATTCATTTTTAATAATTTCTTTTTTAACTACTAAAAATAACTACTCATTTTAAAATCTACATCCAAACAAGATTTTGACTCTAGCTCATCTATACAAAAACTACACCCAAACGAGTTTTTGACACAATTCTCAATTTTTAACTTCTCAACATAACTTCTCAATATAACTCCTTAACAAAAAAATTACCTAAATATGTCAAACAAACAGCCCCCAAAGGATCTTGTTAGCAATTAAATAAGTCACTTTTATGCTCATGAATGAAGACTTTTATGGCAAAGTGGTTTCATCATTAGAAAAAAAAAATCAATCTTTGAACTCAGCACAAAACTTCCTCTTTGAACTAAAAAAATCAACTTTGACATTTATAAAATATCATATATATTTTTTTTTCAAAAACTATTTGTTATATTTAATCAAAATTTGTAAATTTCCTAGTTAAAATAATCATAAAGAAGCTTTATAAAAAATAAAAAAGAAATTGAGTGACGGAACTTATAATTAATGCTTCAGTTAGATTCAATCAATCGACTAAAGAAATACGCATTTTTAAAAATAAAAAATAAAGAAAGAAAGAAAAACTCCAACCTTCGAACGACTGACACGTGTAGGGTGCAGAGTCAATCCAACACAAACAAATAACTAAAAATAACTAATTAATTACCTGACGACAGGTCGTTTGCGGTTAAAGATGAAATATTCTGTTTATTCGAGGGAGTATTGGACAATTTGGGGAGCCTGCGTCAACAGTACGGGCTTGCCAAATCTGTGAACGAGGTGACTCTCGTCATTGAAGCTTACAAGGCCCTCCGTGACCGGGCTCCGTACCCACCGAGCCATGTCGTCGGCCACCTTAGTGGCAATTTCGCCTTCATCGTCTTCGACAAATCGACCTCTACTCTGTTTGTTGCTTCTGTAAGAACCATGATCTTTCCACTTCTTTCTATTGCTTTCTTGCATGTTTGTTGGATAATTAAGGTTTTTGTTCTGTGATTTCTGTCAGGATCGGAATGGGAAGGTTCCGTTGTATTGGGGAATTACCGCTGATGGTTATGTCGCCTTTTCCGATAGTGCTGATCTGCTCAAGGGCTCTTGTGGGAAGTCGCTTGCTTCGTTTCCTCAAGGTAGATTCGAAATACACCCAGAAACAATACATAGTTTTCGTGTTGATTAATGGTGTGCTAGCTCTATTCACAAACAAGAAAAATGCAATACTAAGACACCATTTGATAACCATTTTATTTTTCGTTTTTTGTTTATGAAATTTAAGCCTACAACAACTATCTTACTATACATTTTTTCCTTATTTGGAAATCTACATCTTACCTATATTTTAATAAATAAAACTAAAATTTGGAAACGAAAAAAAGTAGCTACCAAAAGTTTGTTTTTGTTTTTGAAATTTGGTTAGTATCCACCTACTTTTTTTTTAAGGAAATATGGATACATTATAGGAAAGATGGAGCTCATGGTAGAAAATTTGAGTAGAAATAAGCTTAAATTTCATAAACCAAAAACAGAAAACCAAATGGTTATCAAACGGGGCCTAACTTAAAAGGGCATTAGAGTTTTATTCAAAACAAAGTTAACTTATTCAAGACATTTCAACACATTGTTAATGGTCAAGAGGGTATTTGAAAACTAAAAGGTTGTGAGTTCAATTTATGGTGACTACCTACCTAAAAATTAGTGTCATACGAGTTTTTTGGACACTAAATGTTGTACGTAAGACGATTTGTTTCGTGAGAATACTCGAGTTGTGCATAAGCCGAAAGCGGGCCCAGACACTCTCGGATGTCCAAAAAAAGAAACTCCGTGTGTCTAATTGTCTACCACTACCTAGGAATAAATGGAGGATTTTGTGTTTTGGTTTGTGCAGGGTGTTTCTTATCTACAGCAAATGGTGGACTGAGATGCTATCAAAATCCTAAGAACAAGATTACTGCTGTTCCTGCTAATGAGGAAGAGATATGGGGGGCAACATTCAAAGTAATTTTGAGTCTATCTCTATTTTTGGAAGAGTTTCACAGCAAACAATCTTCACTAAACTCCATGTCTAAAGTCTAAGACTTGTTTTTTTTTGTGGTTGATGTTTATTTTTTTCAGGTGGAGGGGCCAGCAGCTGTGGCAGCCACATGGTGAAGAGATTTTTCATATGTGTGTGTTTTATTTGAGGTTGAGAGTGCAGATAGGGATAGGTGTGTTTTTCTTTGGTTTTACTCTCCATGTAAAGTCCTTTTTTGCTTTTGGCGTAATAAAATCGGCGACTTTATAATATCGTCCTTTGTCATCCAAACAAATCCTACAATAAAAGGTTTGAATTTCCCACCACTTGTGTTTTGGTCATTTTCGACCACATATTCTCTTATCAAGTGTGTGGGTCTCAATGACATTTGAACCACAACATGATGCAAAGTCCTGTAAATGATGAAATGTATAAGCAAGAAACTCAAATTATGATATGTATTGAAAGGACCGACGACGACAACAGAGCGAAAAAACAGCAAATGTTGTCTATGGTGATTGCTTCATCAAATTAATGTTGTCTACATGACATGATTAATTTGATGAAGCCACTCATAATCAGTTGGTAGCAGGTTTGAATCCTATTAGAAAATGTATAGATGTTGAAATTTGTAGTATTAGCCCAACATTGTACTGGCATGAACAACCCCATATCACTAGTATTTTCAGCATGGTTGTAAGATCAACATAGTTGGTATTCGAATAAAGATCTTATTTCCGTTTCGTTTGAAACCGTGACACATATAAATGACAATCTCCTAATAAGGATTCGATAAAAAGAAAGGACAAAAAAATGAGTTTGGTTTTTTTTTTTTTTAACAATTTGGATAATGGAGGCTGAATTAGTTATTATAACAGGGGAAACTATAATAACCTATCTATGGAGAATATAAGTTTAACCATTAGACCAAACAATGAAACCATTAAGTCGTTAGACCGATTTTCAGGATCACACTTGTGATCTTGGTGTTGAACTAAATTACTGCCAAATAATGCAACCATCAAGCCACCAACCATTTTGATTATGGGTTAACCAATGGTTATAATAACAAGGATAAATGGTTTTCATAGTTGGGATGAGGGTTATGTGTTAAACTATCGATTATTATAACCGATGGTCTAAACATGAGTTGAGTTATTATTGTTAGGATTATATGTCTACATGTGTTTTGTATATATGCTTTCCTAGATTCAGGCCCAATAAGGCCCGTTAGGGTTGTTATGTATTCTATAAAAGGCAATGCCTCTTCTAATAAAAGTAGAATGACTCTTTAGTCTCACGCTCTCGATTACAATTATAACTCAACTTAAACCACCTTTAAACGGAGGCTCGAACGCCTTAGTTTTTATATTGAAATAACCTCCATCCTTGAAGCTCACAATACCTTCTCCACAAGAGCTCGATGATATCAGTAGTAATGGTTGATCTTCTCTTATACTCAAATGCAAGTGATGCAGCCCTGCTAAGTAAAACAGATCCATCGATATACCCCAAAACTATTGGATTCTTTGGGCTGCATGTAAAATGGTTTTCATGCAAGACATAATACGGAATCATATTTGGTCAAATGAGATTGAAAGATCAGATAATAGTGAGATTTTAGAACTTGCCTTGTAGCCAAATTCTCGGGGAGTAGGTTAGGGACTTATTGTTATAAATAGAGGCATTAGAAGAGAAGAGAGATATCAAGAATATTGAAGCTATTTTGGTACTGGGCGTGAGAGAGTATTCTCAAGAATGGGAGGTTCAAGTACTTATTAAATATTTGGTTAGTTTATAGCTCTTTATCCTTTATATTTCAATATATTGTTCGGGTTCTAGCCCGGGTCGTATCACAATCCTAATCATGTTTATAAGGTTAAGCGATCCAAAAACGGAAAAACTTGATGAAAACACCCTAATAATATTGGTTAGAAATTGTCTTCATAGACACCTGCGCTCGTCCCAAAACTCGACCCTGGATACAACAAGGAATTTCACAATGCACCTCACTTGTCGGGCTCGAACCTGAGACTTTTAAGAAAGCATACTTTGAAAGTCTCAAGTCTAAGCTGTCATTCGAGACAACTTTTACCGTCTTTGATTTTCACTCAGCAGTTAGCTTGAAAAAGGAAAAAGGTACAAGGTGTTTACTATGCTCCACTGCCAAATCTATAGAAAAATCTCATGTTATCAAACATGTCAGCCAAAATTCTAAATTCTGAAAATAAGGATGACTTTTAAACTTCGAACGAAATCGAGTGACAAGGCAATTGATATCTTTGGTTTTTCAATAATTAGGACTGAACTCATGTGCAATTAAAGAACAAATTGTTGAATCGATTTTCATTTGGTTTAGTTTTAGATTTTGATTTGATTGAAAATTTGATTTTTTATTTTTTTATTTTTTTAATTTCATCTTCAACTTAATTTTTTAAAAAAATTATTTTATTAACTAAAAGCATTATTTTTCATAAGTGACGCAATATTTATCATACTTTTAATTTATTTCTCATATCTAAATTTGTTCTTCTACAAATATCAATATTAATATATTTGGTTTATAGGTTGGTCATTCCATTAAAATTTAAAACCAAATAAAACCAATATATTTCAATTTTATAAACTCAATCTCGATTTTGTTCGGTTCGGTTCGGTTTAGCCGTTTTTTTGTGTGTCTTTTCTTCATCCCTACTCGCAAGAAGAGTAGAATTATACGCGAGGGAACGATCTGAGTTTAGGGACGGCGGAAAGAGATCCGATGAACGGAGCGGCGAAGTTGAATGCGGTGAGGTCCGGCGTGGTAGTGATCGGAGCTCTGGCCTTCGGGTACCTAAATCTACAGCTCGTACTCAAACCCTACCTCGAGAAAGCTCAAACCTCTCTTCAAATTCCGGATTCGGATCCCTCCACAGTTCACAAAGACGACATTTCAAAGCTTGAGGATTAAGCTCCATCTTCGTCCATTTTGCCTCGGTATGTCTCAATTTAGCTTAGCGATAGATTAGGTTGGAATTTCTTAGGGTTCAAAGAGATATCGGAAGACGAAAGTTGGATCTAATGCTCTATTTGTTGAAGAATATAATAGATGCGAATAAACGATTGACATTTTTTGCTCTCTTTGATTAATGGGGAATCCTTTCAGTTTTTGTGGTATTGGCTGGCTCGCTGCTTAAATCTGAATTCTGAAAATTGCTATTCTCGGATTTTGCTCTTTCTTTTTGGTTGTTTGGTGTTGCTTAAGTTGTAAATGTCACTGATATGTCCCCGAACGAGTGGTGCGGTGCTTGAACGCCTGCGCTTTCAAGGTGTGCTTCCCTCAAGTTTCGAGTGTCAAAAATTACTCGTGACATTAATTTGTAGACACTTCCAGTGTCTTCATTCTTTGATGTCTCTCGGTGTATGGCTTAAGAACGAGAGTGCTTAGCCCGGGCTGGTATAATAGAGCAAATTTCCGATCTTTTGATTTCTAAAAAAAAAAATTAATGTTAGTGACATGCAAACAACAACATTATTATCTCAAATATAAATAGAGAGATGAGATTCGAACCCATAACTTCGTTGGACTGCTATCAAGATCATGGTGAACAATGAAACTATACTTTGGACTATTTATTTTACTGTTCTCTTTTCTGTTTCCTTCCTGACGTTATACTTTGAATTTGATACCATTGTTTGGAGTTACGAGTTAAGTGTGGAGTCAATTTTTTGTGGTGCTCGGTCTACGATTTGTGAGACATAGGACTTGGAGGAAGATGATTAAAGTTTTTTGTTTTCCTTTTGTGAGAAAGATACTTTATTGGGGAAGCCTGGCTTGTGTGCTAGGTTGTAGGGTTTAGGGCGAGAAAAATAATAAAATCTTTAGAGGGGGCAAGATCGTCGAGTGATATTTGGAGAGGTCTTCTGTAATTCTCCTATCGAGTTTACCATTCTTTTGTAATTTCATACATGAGTGAAATTGTTTCTTTTAGAAAAAGATATTTGGATCTTTATTAGATTCTATATTTCTCTTTAGATCCATTTATTCGACTTTTCTATGATTAACTTCTAAGATTTTTTTTATGACCCGAAAATTTGGAGCTTTGCGCTTCTAAATTTGGAAACACCGATAGTTTGTCTCCTCTAAACTCGGGAGCACCAGTAATTCGTCTCTTGACTGTGGCTGGATACATCATAGGATCGAAGGTGGGAAGGGTGCCACCTGAAAAATTAATCTCCACACCAATTTTGAACCTAGGCTGCCAAGGGGGCGCATCTCAACACCCAAGCATTCAACCTCTACACTACCATTAGGGGACAATTAGCGTCGACCTCAACACCCAAGCTTTCAACCTCTACACTGCCCCTAGGGGACAATTAGCCTCTAAGAATTTGATTGCAGTCCCTTTTAATATTGACTCTTAATGTTTATATGCGCTCTGTTTTATTCTCAAATGATGATAGTGAATGCATTCTCAGTGGGAATTGCTAATCTGTAAAGGAAATTGGGTTTCTTCTCGGAAGTGTTTTTATCTGTATTGGCCTGCCACCACCAGCAGTTCCTGATTTTCTTTTTTATTCTTTTATCTACTGCGGCTATGGTGCCTTGTGTTTATCTCAACCACAGTCGTGAACGACTGGTATCTTATTGAATAAAGGTGGTGATATGATAAGTTTGGACCTCAGAAGTATTAGAAATATTATAGGGGTATATGAACAATTAGTTAGGAGTTAGTTAAAGTATAGTGATTACAAAAAAGAGGGGATTGTAATTTGTAAGGTCCTCAAAGAGTGACACAGTGGTTGAAGACTTGGGTTTTGAAAGTATGTTTCTCTCGAAATCCTGAGTTTGAGACTCACCTGTGATATTACTCTTTCGATGTCTCCGATGTTTAGTCTAGAGACGGGCATGGTTACCCTTGTTTTTAAAAAATAAGAGAGGATTACAAGGAGCCCTCATATTTTGAGTGATTACACTTTGGGGTGGCTATCCTCTTTAACAAAATATGAAAGAAAATATTTGTTGCACTTGCACTAGACCAGTTTTATCAGTCTCAGTCTAGAAATATTGGAGTCTCATTTTTAATTAAGCCTCTTTGCTTTACTCACTGGCAATGTCATATTTTCATATAGCTGGAACTATTCTTTTGTGCTGAGAATTGTAATAGTGTTCATGGGTAGATGTCGATTTTTGATGAAAATTAATATCGAAACTGACCTATTGATTTGGTAAAAAATATAACCGAAAAGGGAAAATAAAGTTTGAGTATCAGTTGATTAAGTCGGTCGGTTTGTTTGGTTAAGTCATTTAATATATATATATATTTATTGTTTTTTAATTAAAAGAATATATTTATCGTACAATTTTTAAATGAAATTTTGAAAATTACTTAAAAAGAGTTATGCCGTATAATTGTTGGAAACATGTTTAAATTTAAGTTAATTCTACTATAACTAAACAAGAAATCTAATAATTTTATGATTATATGTTAGTTAAAAAGTAATTTAGACTTAATAATAATATTATTATATAAAGAAAATTATTTCATTGCTAAATAGACGTACAGTTGAAAACCGACCGATTTAACCGATGAATTTTTGGCTAAGTAACTTTCTAACCGACACTATGGACATTCACTTAAAAACTGACCATCGCCCTTTATGTTGTCATACCGAATAAATGGCAATCGGTCTATTTCTGTTAATCGATTCAATTTTTGAAGAGTATATGAACACCGCTATCAAAAAGCGAGTAGTATTCAATAAATAGCTTAGAAAAGGCCATCGACCTATCAACGAAGAAGTTGAAATGGCTATTTGGTTCAAATTGTTTGAAAGAGGCTAACAACTGAGAGGTCATGTATTTGAATTTTCTCCTTTTATTGTAGTTAAACTAAAAAAAAAAGAAAAAAAAGAAGTTTGACCGAGAAGAGTGACTTGTGCACATTCATTGTAATGCTCCAACTTGAATGAGAAATAAAGAAAGAGAAAAACTTGCCTCCTTAGTTAAGGAGGCAAATCTACTTTAAAATGGGTATGTGACACATTTGGTGTCACAAATTTTTTCCTTTAAACAATATTATTATCTTTTAAAAAAATTAGTGAATAAAAAGTAAAGAGAGAGAAGGGAAAAAACGCTCAGTTGTTAAAGAAATTGGAGTTTGAGGTTGAAGGGCGCTGCGATTCGACGAACTGCGACTCAATCCTGCGTGAGAATCAAGCCACTTCTTCCACTTCCTTCCAAACCCTTCTCATTTCGCCGCCGATTTCCACACCCACCGGAAAACCCCCTTCAACAATTTCCTCCGGCAGCCCAGACTCAACGCTGTAAGCCTTTCTAATGGCGGGCTCCGTCGTCCAATCCAGCCGATCGAGGGACCTCGACAAGCTTCTCCTTAGGCCCGGCAACCTCATAGGCGCCAATTTCGAGCCCGGTTCACAAGTGCGTACTACTTCTTCTCTCCCGCATTTTGTCGAACACCTTGTGGGTGTTCGGTATTTGGTCCGCAATGCTAACTTAATCTTTGTTGCAGTTGAGGGACGACCTTCAACAGTACGTGAAAGTGTTGGTCATTGGAGCTGGAGGGTTGGGGTGTGAGCTTCTCAAGGATTTGGCTTTGTCGGGTTTTCGGAATCTGGAAGTTATCGACATGGATCGCATCGAAGTTACTAATCTCAACCGTCAGTTTCTCTTCAGGTTTCTACTGTTTTCTCGATTCTATATGTACTTTTCTAGGGTGATACCGTGATACTGCGATGTAAGAACTTGTTAAGTTGATTTCTATTTTCAAGTTACTTCCTATATATATATATATGATCGTTTTAAGGGTATAATCAGCACGGGTTCTATGAATTCGATGGATACAATAATGTACTTTCAGTTTTATCATGTGTACTACGCTACGATACTGAACTTCCGAGTACCTATTTTGCTTAAAAAGATTTTCCTGATAGGAATTTCTTTTGAGGACATTTTATGAATTATGATATGAGGAAATCATATTTAACATATAATCATTTTCCATGTGCTTTACAGTAGTCATGTATGGCACTCTTGAGATTGACACTAGGTAACATTGTAGGCTGGAAGATGTTGGTAAGCCAAAAGCTGAGGTGGCTGCAAAGCGTGTTATGGAGAGAGTTGGTGGTGTCAATATTGTTCCACATTTTTGCCGGATCGAAGACAAAGAAATTGAATTTTACAACGATTTTCACATAATTGCACTTGGGCTTGATTCCATTGAAGCTCGAAGTTACATCAATGCTGTAGCTTGTAGCTTCCTTGGTATGCTTTTCTATTATTTGCTATATTTTCCTGGCATCTCTTCTCTATTTTTTGTGCACCTTGATTGTTCTTGCAGAACAAAGTACTTGACCCTTTTTTATAAGTTTTTATGGTATGTTGATGATGGATTTGAACTTCATGTCCTTTTCTTTCTCTTTGCAACATCTAGAGTACGATTCTGATGATAATCCATTAGAAGAAACAATTAAACCAATGGTAGATGGTGGAACTGAAGGCTTCAAGGGGCATGCCAGAGTAATTTTACCAGGGGTCACACCATGCTTCGAATGTACCATCTGGCTTTTTCCACCTCAAGTAAAGTTTCCATTATGTACTCTAGCAGAAACTCCTAGAACTGCTGCTCACTGTATCGAGTATGCTCACCTAATTAAATGGGATGAGGTAATATATCAGTTACCTTGTTATTCATCGATGATTGTGAATGTATCCCTTTTGGAATCACCAATATCTTTTATTTTAGGTTCATAGTGGAAAAGCTTTTGATCCTGATGATTCCGAACATATGAAATGGGTTTACAATGAGGTACATAAATTCCTGTAGGAACTGGGACTCCTTTCAATTAGTGACTAAACTTTTAACTTGTCTTCTCATATTTATAGGCTGTTAAGAGAGCTGAGCTTTTTGGCATTCCGGGAGTTACATATTCACTAACTCAGGTACGTCTTAGTCTGGGAATTTCCACATTATTGGGTGTTAAGAGAGCTGAGCTTTCTATATCTTGTGACTATTCTTTAGTGGTTACAAATTTGCTGCTTTGTTGTTATACCTATACGTACACCTATATCTGATTCACATTTTCTACATGTTGTTTAAGGGTGTTGTGAAGAATATCATACCTGCTATTGCTTCCACCAATGCAATTATATCAGCTGCATGTGCACTGGAAACATTGAAGATTGTATCAGGATGCAGCAAAACTTTGTCCAACTACTTAACGTGCGTACTGTTTTCTTTAACCATGCGACAATTCATTTTCATTTAAATGCAATATGGATTCAATAAATATTTTTGGTTCAAGGTAATATTGTTTTTCTTTATATCTTACTCGCAATTATTTAGGTAGATAACATGTCAAACTGCAATGAGTATTTGGATTCAGCATTTTTTCAGTACTAACTCATAGTCCAGCATTGTTGTCGTTTAAGTTATGATTCCCATATGTTAACATTTTCCCTTGTTTTTGGCTTGCATAATGATCAAAAAGTTATTTGGTTCTTATTCATTCTTCTCCTAATTATTCTTATTATTGTATTCTTGAAGTGACCCGTCATTCAATGCCTTGATAATATACTATACTATACACTTTCTGGTTTCATTCTACTACTTATTTTTTACTCCTCTTAGATTCGAAGTCTATCCTTATATAGCTACCAATATTTTCCTTCTATTAAATGGACCGTTTTTGTAACAAGTTTACTGTTCCTATGATGGAAGCTGAAGTAGACTTACGTGTGAATGACCCAATTTTCTTTTCAAATATTTGCTTGATCATATAGCCTGGTTGTGTTTGTAGTGACCTTTAATATTGCTCCATTATTTCCTTTTATTTCCAAGTGTAAAGAATATAATGCCAAGTGATCCTTTTTCAGATATAATGGTGCAGAAGGTCTCCACACTAAAGTGACCGAGTTCGTAAGAGATAAGGACTGTCTTGTTTGTGGTCCAGGTGTTCTTATTGAGCTGG
Source organism: Sicyos edulis (assembly GCA_036507275.1). Classification (NCBI taxonomy): domain Eukaryota; kingdom Viridiplantae; phylum Streptophyta; class Magnoliopsida; order Cucurbitales; family Cucurbitaceae; genus Sicyos; species Sicyos edulis. Next base: position 49,355,626 of record CM071847.1, on the reverse strand, counting down.
ACACTTCAGTTACTCTACAAAAGGTCGGTTATTTTAGCTTCTATGCCACCGCTACATGTCAATATGTAGTGTAACAAACATACCGCTACATTCATCACGTATTGTAGTCAAGAGGACTTGAAGAATTAAGAACGGGTAGATTAATTTATGATAGTTACCTACTTAAGAACTAATTTCTTATATTCCCAAGAGGTGGTGCAGTGGTTGAAAACTTGCGCTTTGAGGGTATGCTCTCCTCAAGGTCTTGGGTTAGAGATTCACCTGTGACATTACTTGTTCGATGTCTCTGGTGCCTAGCTTAAGGACGGGCATGGTTACTCTTGTTTTAAAAAAAAATTTATTATGAATTTTTTTGGCGTCTATTATAGGGTCAGCTATTCAAAAACATTAATTTACATCCAATGCCAATGGCCTAAAAGTCCTGGATTCAAATCCCCTTCACCCCCATTTGTTAAATTTAAAAAAATATTGTAAAATCATGTGATATGTACTATAAAAATAGTTGTGGTGCATCATGTAAGCCAGTAAAAAAATGATTCAAATGTTGTCCTGTTAGTAAATTTCAGATGTTGAGAAATTTTCTAATGCCTTCAATGACATGCAACTTAAATTTGCATGAAACAGTTCATTGACCTGCTACAAGATCATCCCAAGCTCTTGTTATCAAAGGCAAGCGTCACGCACCGAGGGAAGAATTTATACATGCAGGCGCCTCCTGTACTTGAAGAGATGACCAGATCAAATTTGATGGTTCCACTTTTTGACTTGATGGGTAAAGTGTTGAAAGATGTAGTCCATGTGACTGGTGTAACCTGTCAGAATGATAAGAAAACTTCCTGTCTTCGAAAACTGCATGTGGCTTTCAAGGCGGTTGACGGTGTTACAGATATGGACACTGCAGGTGGGGCTTAATATTTACATACCATTTTTATCTCCAACTTTTCTCCCCTCTTTCACGGAAGGTAATGGAAAAAGGTTGAAGGTGGGGTCGGATCTTATTCCCATTTTGTACCATTTTTTTTTCTCGTCAAAAGATTCCTGAAAAGAACAATAGAGCTGTGAATTTGTTTCCAGGGAAGACTGATGTATTGCTCAATGATTTCCTTCTTTGATCCCTCTACTTCAAGCAACCGTGTGAATATTAACATCTAAAAGTGATTATGTCTTAAGATAGTGGATATTTGCGATGATTTCGTGGTTGTTATTTCTTATGTACTAGCTTCAACCTGTGTGGGTCATAGATTTGAAATTTTGATCGAGAATATATACTTTAACCTGTTCAGTTATGCTCAAGTTGGCATATTAGCATTCACTTGGAAAAATTGGTATAAGTTGATGTTTGTATGTTGTACAATGATAAGTTCAATTTATGGTGCTCGCTTATTTAGAAGTTAATTTTTTACAGATTTCTTTGACATTCAAATGTTGTAAGATTAGATGATATCTTGTGACAATAGTCCAAGTGCGTGTAAGCTGGCCAGACAGTCAAGAATTTCGACAAAAAGAAAATTGAACAATGATGCTAATTCTTTGGGTTGGGAAAATTGTTTGTATCTGGTTAAGTTGAAGAGGGCAAGGAAAATAAAATACTATTTTGTATTTGACCTTTCAAGTTTCACCCCCACCCATATCCTTTATGTAACATGCTTATAATGAATTCTCTTACCAGCTGCTGGTCCCAAATCTGATTGATTTGCTTGCTGAAGACAGACATAGATCTTATTACTGATGCTGAACGTTTAATGCTATAGTAGAAAGAAAGGGCTCTTTGATCCAATATCACCTTATTGTGTTCTTGAAGTGCCTAGCCCTCAATGCACAAGAAACTGGGCTCAACATGGAGGGTCCCTCAACCAGCTAGCAAACCGAGTGAAAATCTGCAACCCTACTACTCCCATGATTAATAGCATTTGCACATTTGGTTTCACTGTAAAGTGGATGAAAACAGTGATATGTATTTTAGATGAGCCTTTGAAAAAGAGATGCAATATGTCATGTTCTTTCATTTATCTCTGTAGTTGACTGTAGAGGAGATTTGATTCCCTCTTCCTTTTCTGTGAAAATCTTTCTTCTTTTGCAGGAAAATAACTGCAGATGCAGTCTATTAAAGGAGATGTTTGGCTTAAAGATAAGATTTGTATATGTCGACCATAAAAAGATTCATCTGAATCAATGGCTTATTGAAACTATGAGCCAAACATTTCTTCATCGTTGTCTATGTTCCTTAACAATACAAATTCAACTGGCCCCCACGAAAGAGATGTCCACCGACTGTTAGAACTATTGGTCTTAAACAACACACACATGCACGGATGAGTACCAATGACAGTTAGCTAGATAGTTGAGAGCCAGATAGATCTTCTCCCATTTACAACAATGCATATCATTTATTGCTTTTAAGAATACTTATATAGATTCATGATCTAATCTGTAATATGAAATACACTAATCAGATTTGCTTTGATGAACAGGAAATCCCATTAAAGAAATACAGCCAAACCCGAGTGGGGTGAAGATTCAAGCCAATCTTTGGCTTGGAAATGGTGGTTGGTTTTGTGGAAATTTTCTTTCCTGCAATAGGAAATCCTCATCTTTTCTCCAACTGGATAACACCATGTAATGATTCTTGTGGGGTCTTTTAAAGTTTTAGACAGATTGGCCAGCTGTGGCTAATGACCCACCATCTCACATGCTCAGCCAATGTGGTTTTTAACTCACCCATCACTCCCTTTTTCCCTCTTATAAATTCTATATATATATCCTCTCTTTCTAATTCTCCCACTTGAAAGAAAGAGAGAGAAAGATTGAAAATAAAGGCAAGGAAAAAGTGTGCCCCTTGTGTTATAACACTAGTAATTCTCTCTTTAGTTCTTGCAAGTTAAGTCTCTTATTGCTGTTCTGAGTATATAGACAACATGGAAGTTTCTTTGGAACTTGAAGATGATTTGTTCTTTGCTGATTTGAGCAGACAGCTCTCTCTTCTCATGGATGATAGCGAAGACCCTCTTCCTCATCATCCACATGTTTCTCTTCAGGTACTCCTCTTTCAAAATTTCAATCAGTTCGCCACAGCTGCACGGTTAATACGTTTTTCTAAGAGGTCATAGGTTCGAATCCTCGATCAAAACGAGGGTAGGTTGTAATAGTTTCAGATTTTCAATCACTTTGAGTCTTGTCCAATCTGAACCTACTTTAGTTTCTCTGTTGTTTCTATGAATTCAAATAAGATTTGATCAATATGCAGGCTTTCTCTCATGTTAGCCACCACCAGCCCACACAGCCACTCGTGGTGCATGACCATGCCACCGCTGCCGCCGTGGCCGCCGCATACAACGGCGTATGCAAGGGGACCGGTGTGTTCATCCCTAGGTCTCTGAAGCCTGCAAAAAAACAGAGGCGTGGAAGGTACAATAACATGAAGGCAAGACAGTTTCCAATCGCTATTGATGTGGTGAACTCACAAGTATCCAACAACAATTCGTTGCGTCCGAAAAAGGGTTAATGATTCGAAGATTTTGAGGAAAAAGATAACAGGATTCAGATTAAGAAATAATTCTTTCACCAAGTACTGAAGTATGGTGATGATGTACATGGAAGAAGCTATAGTTTTGGCTCTGTTAATTACTGGGCTTTATTTAATTGGTTTATGTGGTTAATTAACCCAAGGTTTTTGAACCTCCTCCCCCCTTGTGATAAATTTATGGTTGATCTAATAATATGCCAATTTTATTATGTTTTGCTTTCTTTTCCATTTCTTTTGTTTATGGATTATGAGCTGCAATTTCAGATAAAGAGAAAGAGAGTTGCCTAATTCATGAAACTTTACATATTTTACATTTTGTTTATGTGGAACCATTAGTGTGACAATTTTTTTTTATACTTTTTAATATTTTCATTCATAAAAGAAATTTTTTTGGCATTATGGTACTGCGTAAGCAAAAGAGTAAAACTTCCTACGCATGGACATATAAGGGAGCCTTCACTTTGAGTATGTGGCACCATTGAGTGTCATAAAAAATCATCTCATAAATGATAATATTAAAATATAAAATCATCTCGTGTAGGAAAGTTTTATTCTAAGCAAAATATAGAACTCTCCAATGTATATGGAGAGTTTTACTTATATGATAAGATAACTACTAAGTATAGTTAAGAGGCAAGTACAGTTATTGTAGGATGAAATGAAGAGTCAAGATAATTAACAGGCAAGTATAATTATTGTAGGGTGAAATGAATAGTCAAGATATAAGTAAACTTATTACAATTTTTTTTGTTTTTTGTTTTTTAAAATGTAATTATTATAAGGTCAAATGGTGGGCATAATGTGTGGTGGTGCATGCAATAAAAAAGCATGGTTGAATGTGACAGAGTCATGAGACTGGTAAAGCTGAGATGAGTTGAATTTGTGTGTTTGTTTGTGTTGGAAAAATATGCCCTTAACTGGCAGCTCTGCACTGGCACATGACCATTCATGTTTCTGATAGCTGGATCTTTGTTGCAAACAAACCAATATTCACAAACCCTTTTTTTTTGGGTTGGAAACAAGTCATGAGAGATTTGGATAGTCTAAGTGGTTAAGAGGGCTGAATTTTGTGGCTCACGAATTATAAATTATTTTTGTACCAATTTTTTTTTACAACTAAACATTATGATATAAGATCATTTATGTTAAGTAAAATTGTTGAGAGTGTACATAAACTTAAAAAGAAAAACTCAAGAAGCCCTACATTTATTATATGTGGTATCTTTTAGTGCTACATAAATTTATATTATAATTAAAAATATTAATATATATACATATTTGTATGACATTCAAAGGTGTGCTGTAGGGTTTTTCTACGTATCTATATGTATGAAGAATTTTTTTCAACTTAAAGCTATAATGTTGTACAAACATTTTTTAAAAAATTCAAAGCATAGATGTAGTTATGTTTTTATACATTAAAATTCTGTTCTATCAAAATATCCCTGAGTTATTATTTATGTTGCCTTCAACATTTTTTTGTTAAATTTAAGAACTCCCATTTAAAAAAGAAAAATTAATTGGAAGAATCCCAAATTAGAAGTGAACCGAACCCATATTTGAACCTGGAAATTATATTCAAACTATTTTTGGTAACAATTTTGGTTCTTGGCTAATTTTGTGGATAGACTACAAACTTATCATCTACGTATAGCGATATTATATTGCAATGCATTGAATATTCACGATATAACAGATTTAAGAAAAGGATAAAAATGAACCGACCTAAATAATAAATAAATAAAAACTCAGTGATGTAAGTTCAACAACTTAGAGTTAACTCAAAATAAAAAAAGATATATATATATATATATATATATATTTTGAAATTGAATCATAAATCTTATATTGAGTATATAATAGAGAATTAAATATCAATTTATAAAATTACATCGATGATCCTGCAGTTGAAATAGATTATCCCCGACAAATAATCAACCTGCCACTGATCTATTATACATATAAATATATATTAATCATCTATAAAAAGCAACTAGAGTAGCATGTGACCAAACCCAAGTGATGCAAAAATGGTCCAGAGGACAGTCTTACCTCTTTCTTTATTAAATATTATTTTCTTTGTTTTTTTTTTCAATTATATATACCCTTGTAATAATTTTAAATTCAATATTGTTGGACGGATTTTGTTATTGAATTTGAAATGTTTAATTAAAGGCAAGCATTGCCTACCTAGGAGAGATGGGTAAGGAATATTATTAATCCCCATCTTCAATCTCTACCATCTAATTTGACAAATTTGGACCATGTTGGAGAATCTTTATTCACAGATCCAGATCTCATATTTACAATTCAACTAAAAGTTGAAATGTTGGTTTATATTCTTAAATTAGAAGGATTAATATTAAGAATGAATCGATTCCTATGATGATGATTTTTATAAAAATACCTAAAACATTTAAAATAAAATAAAATCTCTATGAATATATCGAATGGGTTAGTGGCGCAATGGTTTCATTGTTTGATTGTTAACCAGTTCAATACCAGCGTCATAGGTTCGAGTCTGGGAATCGGTATTTGTCCCCCCTCCACCCTATGTGTACTCAAAAAAAAAAAACTCTATGAATATGAATGAAAGTTGAACCTATGAATTAAGCTCCAATATTAATGTATAAAAAAGAAATTATGTTTAGGGAATTTCATACATATAGAAGAAAAAAATTTAAAAATCACACAACATTTTTTTGAAAAAATATGATTAAAATGTTCATGTTTCAATTAGTTCACCTGATAGCATAGACGTTAATCATGGTAAAATTGAAAAAAAAAACAAAAAAGATCACATAAATTTGTTATACATGTAATTTTTTTAAAATGCTATATTTATAGATGACAAAAAAAAAGATATGTAGAATAATTTCTCTTTTAAATTTATGTATGTAAAAAGAAATGAAGTATCTCAATCACATATAATAATGTTGAAAGATTTCTCTCTGTATTAAAATTATAATTGTATTGTATTATTCTTGAGGGAGACATAAGCAATTCTCCTTTCTGATTTATTGGTTGAAAATATGGGAGATTCAATTTGTTTTTTTGTGTTTGAAATAATAATATGAAAACATAGATATTTTATGTTCTTCAAGTATTTTGAATGTGTTTAGATGAAAGAGGGAAAATGTTTATGGAGATCCAATAAGAAAGATGAAAAAAAAGATAAATAAAAGTTGAAGAAGAAAAAGGAAGAAACTTTTTGGGAGATGACAATGTCAACCTTACATTTAATCTAAAAATTTATGGCACCAATTATCGTAGGTTAATTGCTTAAATTAAAACGAAAAGATTTGTGGACATGTTGTTTTCATTTTTTAGTAATAATTCTGTTCAATATTATGATCATGGTCTTCATCTTGGAGATGGAGATTTAGCTATAATTTATTTGAAAATTTTAGTATATGTAGAATTTGTTGTCCTCCTATCTCAATTTATAATAAAAAATTGATTAAATTAAAAATTTAAAGATAAAATAGTTTAAGCAATAATTTTAATGTATGATTGTAAACCAGTTCAACATTAAGTTTGATATTAAAAATCGGTATTTATTCTCTTATGAAAAAAAAAAAAAAAAGAATAAAGTTTAAGGTTATAAACCTCACAATTTGGTGATGGTTTGTGTTATTTTCTTTTTTTAATAGATAGTTCATTCATATACTCACTTTTACGAGAATAAAAAAAGAAAAAAAATTGTAGAAATTGTATACAAAACTTAATATGCATTCATTAATAAGATCCAAGAATTCGAAATCCTAATCTTCAAGAACATCGTTTACTTCACCACTGGAAAGCTTTCGTCAATGGCGGATTTCAATTTCGCCTTCATCTCTCTGGTTCTTCTTCTTCCTCTAACCCTCCTCCTTTTCCTATACCTAATCGTACGGCCACGTTCCGTCAAGATTCCTCTGAAGAATCGCCATGTCTTCATCACCGGCGGATCGAGCGGAATCGGGCTCGCCATGGCGCACCAGGCTGCATCCGAGGGTGCGCGAGTCTCCATTCTTGCGCGCTCTCTCAAGAAGCTCGAGGAGGCGAAGGACGCGATTCGGCTCTCGACCGGCGTTGATGTGGCGGTATTCGCCGCCGATGTTCGAGATTACGATGCCATTTCGAAGGCCGTTGAGGAAGCGGGGCCGATTGACGTTCTTGTTGTGAATCAAGGCGTGTTCGTGGCTCAGGAGCTGGCGGAGGAGGAAATGGATGAGGTGAAATTCATGTTGGATGTTAATTTGTTGGGCGCATTTAATATGATTAAGGCTGCCCTGCCTGCGATGAAGAATAGAGTTGACCGTCGGCCTGCCTCGATCGCGCTTATGTCTTCTCAGGCTGGTCAGGTAATTGTGTTTCTACCTGCTTTCTACTTGGTTAGGCAATTGCATTGAATATTGATTGTTGTAGAACACTCAAGTGACGCTTTATCATGTTGAATGGTCAATTATTGAGCTCTTGTGTTGGTATACACATAAAGAAGGGCGAAGTGAGGAGTATAAATTGATTTCTGTTATAGATATACATAGAATGTTTAATCACCTAAAGTATATAAATACATTGGTCCCCAAGGGGTAGCCTCTTTGATAGAAGCTTAGAATCTCTTTTGGAGCTGTCATGTTCGAAACTCACGAGTGACTTCAATTTTACAAACTCTTGTTGTCTTTTGAGTCTGGGCCTTGAAATGGGCACAAATACCCCTAATTTGTAGTGGGCAAATCTCCTATTCTCTGTCTTCAAATGGTTGTCTAGGAGGCTTTTGATAAAAGTGTTGCAAAGTGCAAAATACTAATCTAGAGTGAACTTCTTCAATTGTTAGGGTCAATTTAATGACATTAATAACATGCTGACACTTGCAAATTATAGATTCAGTAGAAAGGGTAAATTAATGACTCCCAAGAGTTCTCTTGAAAATTTATGTAGGTGGGTATTTATGGTTACACGGCGTATTCAGCTAGTAAGTTCGGGCTTCGTGGTTTGGCAGAAGCCTTGCAACATGAGGTTATTGGAGATGACATACATATTTCTCTTGTATTCCCTCCAGACACTGACACTCCTGGATTAGTAGAAGGTATGTATAAAGCAAGACCTGGTTTACCTTATTGTTATTTGTATTGGTCTGCTAGTACTCAATAGGGGTTTCAATATTTACTCCGTGGTTTGGAATTTTTATAGCTCAGTTTTCAGCTCATTAGTTTGTATTAAGATATGAGGTAAATGTTTTGAAAGCATAAACTAATTGGAGTATTACATGGCTAGGATTTATTTGAGTTAGCAACCATCTTTTTTGGATATCTCTGGATATATGCTATTTTGAAGGTTTCATTGACTTTAATCCTTTATTTTTTTTATTTTTTTTTTGATATTGATGAGTGTCCTTAAATTTATTTTATAGAATTTGTTCTTAGTTGGCTTCTTCATTTAAAAGTTACCTACCCTTAATTGCAGAGCACAAGAGAAGACCTGAATTGACCACTATCATTGCTGCTGGAGGAGGCAGTATGAAAGCTGAGTCAGTTGCCAAAAAAGCTTTAAATGGCATTAAATCTGGTAGTTTTACAATTTCCTGCAACTTTGAGGGAGCATTATTGTCCATAGCAACTGCTGGCTTATCTCCTCAGAGATCATTCTTGATGGCATTCATTGAAGTTGTTAGTGCTGGGGTTATAAGGATTGTGGCCTTATGTTTTCAATGGGTTTGGTATGGAAGTATTGAAAAATGGCATGTGCAGAGAAAAAGTAAGTGTTTATTTAAATGATGAAAACATGAGCTTGTTCAATCCCTTAATTAATATATAATGATAGGATTAGTTTTTGAGAGGAATCGGGATTATTTTAGGAATATATAAACAGTTAGTTGGGGCCTTGGGGGTTAGTTGAAATATTCCAGTTATAATTATAAATAAGAGAGGTGTCTGAAACTGATTTTGGGCTTGGTAGAGTATTCTTTAAGAAGGAAAGGTTCCAAGCACCAATCAATTTGTATCACTGAAATTGTTTCAGACATCTAAAAGCCTCAATATGTGATTGACTATTAAGTTGCCTTTTTCAGGTTGATAGGATATGATTGTTTTCTGCACTCATTATGCGCCAATGAGATATGGTTAGAGTGCTGTCAAATTATTACAAATATGAAAAGCTATTTAGATTTTGAGTTGCATAGTTATGTTATCACTGGTTCTTGGTTTTATTTTTGTTTTATGATATCGATCTCTCCCAACCATCATGAGCCTTGGGAAATTTAGAGGTGATGGGTTCAATTTTTTGTAGTTCCTACCTAGGAATTAATTTTCTACGAGTTTCCTTGATATTTAAATGTGGTAGGATCATACATGAACATTATATCTCGTGACAATAGTCGAGGTTCATGTAAGCTGGCCCGAACAAACATGGATATATAAAAAAAAAGATAACGATCTTCTTCCCCCTTCTAGTTCTAATATCTTACATATGATGATGTGATTGGCTTGTTTTCCTTCTGGTTTTGCTTCGACAGCAAAATGCGAAGCCACCTTTTTACTCACTCCATTGTGAACATCGTATTAGATCAATATTCTAATTATCATATCTCTTTGCGCGAGATTCTCCCATACCTTCAATGACTTGTTACAGCTTGTATAAAGCTGATGTATGCTGTAAATTCCTGGCTACCCATCTAAGTAACCAACGATATCTTTATTTATTTTTAATTCAACAATATTTGGGACAGGAGATTTTAACCTGTAAGTTGTAACCTTTAGATGACTAGGCTATACATCATGCCATTAGAACCATACTCTTAAGGAAATCTACATTCAGTCCAAGAAATCTTATTATGCTATGCCGCTCTCTGTCCCCAAAGGGTGGTGCAGTGGTTGAAGATTTGGGCTTTGAGAATATGCTCCCCTCAAAATCCTAGGTTCGAAATTCAATTGTGATATTATTCCTTCGATATCTCCAGTGTCTGGCGTAGGAATGAGCCTGGTTACCTTATTTCAAAAAAAAAAAAAAAAGCTATGGTGCTCTCCATTGTTGAGCCCAGATGCTGACAAGTGACAAATATCTGGATAATCATGGAACTTGACACTTTCTTTTCAGTTTACTTCTGGATACAATTAGTTCTGCATTTATTTCTTAGTGTAAGTTTTAAGCCATTTTATGACCATGTAATTAGTAACCTTATTTGTATCTTTTTGCCAGGAACATAGGAGTACGGCTGGTTATTACTGGGCAATTTCTTTCATTTTCGGTTATTATCGCTGCAAGTTCTCTACTCTAAATTATGATGTAACTGAAAGTGAAGGCTCACGCCTGCTCAGATAAGTCGAACACCCTTGCTCGAAGTTCAGTATTTGGTAGGCAAAGGGTCGGGATGACTGATTCAATAGCATTTCTTTTCCCCTTACTTGCACGTACCTCAACTGTTGTCCTAGAAATGCGTTGGAAATTAATTCTTTGCCTTTTATGGTCTGTAGTTCAGAGTTCCACAGGATTTCATGGTTGTTTACTCTTTTCCTCTCAATTTTTAAGATAGATCTGTTGCTGCCGGATCTGGATTTTCATCCCACAACTAATTAGGGTATCTCTACGACTGTTTGCCCCCAAGGGTGTAGTTGAATTAAGGTTGGGGGACATAATTTGATCCTGCGACAGAAGTTTGCAACGGAAATTTTTTTGGATAATTCAAATTTGTGATCTCTCAGTCTACGATACATGTCAATTACTGCTGACTTTAGCATAATTTGATATTTATTTAGTGAATTGGTTCGGTTTTATTGAAAATTCCAACTTCCTACGGCATACGCCAATGCCACGGCCAGACCATATTTAGTCTATTTCTGAGGTGGTGTTGAAGGTTGGCCAATGTCGTGTTCCAAGTACATTTCTTTCTTATTTCTTTTAATTTGAAAGGAATAGCTGAGATGCAGAGATTTCAATTTTAGATAAGATTCTTTGTATTCACCAATTTTAAAATGAGATGTTAAATTCTCTTTCACTGTGACAACAACAGGTCGGATGAAAAGTGGAAACTGAGAAAATAAGTCTGCTAAATTCATCCCCTAAAGCAGACTGACTAATTCCAAGTCTACCACTAGGGAAAAGAAAAGAACATGAGCTAAAACTAATCTCATTGAATCTTGATAGCTTTATTTCAATTGGTTCTTTATTTTTTTAGTCAAACATGACCAAATAAGTGTTTTATCCACTTACATACAGTTGAATCAACAAATTAGATTTCTTTTTTCCCTGAATTCAACGATAATAATTGTGGATGAAGATTGAATGGTAACATTTTGGTTGGGCCATGTGAGATGCCACTAGAACTTGTTTTTTTTTGGGTAAGTTGAGAGAAAGAATTACAAATACCGATTCCAAGAATCAAACTCGAAGTTAATTAACACTAAACTAGATGACCAATCACGTCATCGACTCATTCGGTGAATTTTCCTCTTTTTTGGCCTAACTAGAAAAGAGCATTTGAATCTCATTAAAGAATGGGTTAAATTAAATTATAATAAATCAATTCATAGTTGAACAATATAATAATAAGTGGATTACAATATAACCTATGTTATAGTAATCTATACTGTTGATGTCGGATTTTGGTTCTCCGTATTAACGGTGAAATTTATTTAGGGATGGGAACGTCGTGCCTGCAAAACAGAGGAATAAAGTTGGGCATTGGTGTGGTACGAGTCACGTGGACTTTGATGCCTAAGTCAGTACTGTATGAGTCGGATTCAAAGTTCGAGGTTGAAGGTTACTTACCTGTGGCGTCGTTATGGAGTCTTCTTATAGAGTATGGTTCCTCGTGCTTCTGCCCACGACCGCGTCTTTTTGGAGCGGGTGTCGTTGAGCGACCACAACTGCACCCCCGAATGTGCTTTCCTCGTCACCTGGAAGAGGTGGAGGCGACTAAGTCGAATCGGACTTCTCGCTCCCCTTGGGTGGGCCGTTTGGACATTGGGTTTGTACTTGGACGTACATATGGGTTGGACCCGAATCCGGCCCACGAACGTACGTTCAAACGGGCTGGACACATGTTTGACTCGCACACGCGCACAAGGGCCAAACACGGTCCTTCCCCCTTTCCCGGGGCGGACACTCATGGATTTTGGTCTAATCTTGTCTTTCCGGTCTCCTTTTTGGGCTTTCCTGGGCTTGCTTTTGGGCCTACTGAGATTGGATCGCGGGACTGGGACTGAAACGAAAATCCTCCTACACCATATACTATTAAGTTAGTGTTTTTTTTTCTTTTGAGAAAAAATTCAGTGTTGAACTTGATGTTGCCAATAAAAAAGAATCAAACTTCATGGTAATATAGATTAAATTATTGACTTCTACCAGTGTATTTAAAAACCCCACAAATTGATTGAATAAATATATATATATATATATAGAGAGAGAGAGAGAGAGAGAGAGATTCTCATTATTCATCTCTTCCTAATGTGTATGGTCAATCACACTGCCAATAAAAGAAGTTTCTTCATTCGATTTCTTATTGTTCGTTTTTGCAATTTCATTTGATCTGCTTTTATTTGAATAATTCGTTTTCACAGGTAGATTTGATTCATTTATTCCAATCACTGCTATGTTTTTTTTAATAATATCCTTTAATTTTCTTTTGATTCATTTGATTTCATTACTTTCCTTCAAATTTTGTTTGGTTCAAAACTGATATATGAATTTGATGCCATCACATTGATATATTTTGCTATTGCATCCTCTGCATATTTATTTTACGTGATACTAAAAAATTAAAAAAAAAAAAAACTAAAACAATAATACAAATCAATGAAGGATCGATATGTTCATCAATAAGGCACAAACATGTTTGTTATATCACAAAACCATCTTCAATTACTGCATTCTTTGATATGATGGTAATGCCAGAACGTATGTAGAACCCTTCTGCAGATCTGTCCGCCTCTCGTACGCCCTGCAATGCAGTCATTGCACACAGTTCATTTATTTCGATCCCTTCGAAGCTACGCGATAAAATTGGACCGACACAATTCATTCATTCCGAGATCATTCGAAGTCTTTTCTATTATCACATTTGTGAGTTTTTGAGTCAGTTTACACTTCTCGACTATTTTCACAAGGCATATCGTTCGATTCTAGAACATTTGGCTATCATAGAAATCTTTATGGATTGGCCTAGAGGTTAAGAGGGGTTTGGAGACCCAAAAGGTTATGGACTCAATCCATGGTGACCAACTATCTAAAAATTAATTTACTAAGGATTTTCTTGACATCCAAATATTGTAGGATTATATGATATGTGATTCCTGTAAGAATAGTATGTGCACATAAATTGACCAGACACTCAAGAATATAAAAAAACACTTGGATGTAAAAGAAAATCGTAAAAAATTAATTTCTCGATAGGTGGTCGGTTGAGAGCATTCAAAGTCCTATTGGTTTTACTTTAAAAAAAAAAAAAAAAAAAAAAACTTTACCTCTGAGTTGGCAATGACCACGTTCTTTCCAATTCTAGCATTCTTGTCAATAATGCAGTCCCTGCACATAATATTATATGGACAATGAGTACCAAAATATATGGAGATTTTGGGGTTTTTATTTATTTTGGTTGTGATGTTCATACTTTATTTTTGTATTTTCACCTATTCCAACTGGTACTCCTCCTTCAGCTGCCAAAGATGCAACTTCATCCTCAGTTTCATAGTAGTCTGCTCCAAGCATCACAGTGTCCTGCATTTTGCAGCTCATCAGAAATCACTCTGTTAAGACAAAACTTGTGATTTGCAAAGGAATGGATTGAGCACATATGTTTGATTTTCTGTAAGAAATTCGGCTCTACGAAAACAAACATGTTACAAAAATCTTAGTCGAGAATACCCGGTTGCCACTCGGCTAAGCCCGCTTTGACTAGACAGGGAATTGAAGTGAATACATGAGTTTGATTTTTTGTACTTTGTAAGAAATTCAGTTTTATGATAACGAACATGTTACAATCTGATATGTTTACTCCTTAATGTTGTAGAAAACAAGTAATAGTTGAATGAAAATTTTCATGAATATTGTTCTCATCATCTCGACCATATCCATACAGAAGTTCCATGAAACACATACTTTCAAGTGAACGTTGGAGTTAATTCTGGACCGAATGCCGACGACACTGTGTTCGATAAAGCAATTCGTTAAGAAGCTTCCATGCGAGATGATAGAATCAACAATCTGCAAAGGAACCAGAGTATTATCTCAACACAAAAGGCAAGGAAAAATTGGCAGGTAACCAGAAAAATGCTCAACTGTTGTTAATAACTATTGAATCTCAAGACCCAATCAGAAATGGTCAAAGAGTAAAGTTCATTTTCACATTCTCATTAACCAATGAATAAACTATTTAAACAGAAATGGATAGGAGAAGAAGTAAAAAGAAAAGTACAGCTGGCTTTTAACCATTACAAAACTAACTCCGTTAAACAACTAACACATGATTAACCAACTAACTAATTAAGTTAATACTCCCCCTCAAGATGGTTCAAAAATGTTTCGAACGCCTAGCTTTGCTAACATGGGATTTAGTACTGAAACTGGTAGAGGTTTTGTAAAACAATCGGCAAGTTGAGAGGATGAACGAACGGGGAGAAGTTTAAGAGAACCATCTTGCAATTTGTTTCGAACGAAATGGCAGTCAAATTCGATATGCTTCGTGTGTTCATGGAACATGGGATTGGTGGCGATATGTATAGCTGCCTGATTGTCACAAAATAAGAGGGATGTGAAAACAGGGAGCTGCAATTCAAGTAACAGAGACCGAAGCCAAGTGACTTCAGATGTGGCAAGGGCAAGAGCTCTGTATTCTGCCTCAGCGGATGATCGAGATGCAATGGATTGTTTCTTCGATTTCCAAGCGATCAAAGAGTCCCCAAGAAAAACACAGAACCCTGTGGTTGATCGACGGGTGTCTGGACACGCAACCCAATCCGAATCAGCGAAAGCTCGCAACTGAAAAGAAGTAACAGGTGAAAAAAATTATGCCCTGCCTTGGTGCTGTTTTCAGATAGCGGAGGAGATGATGTACTGCTGCAAGGTGTGTTTTTCCTGGTCGAGAAACAAATTGGCTAAGTCGATTTACGGCAAAAGAAATATCAGGACGAGAAATAGTTAGATATAACAACCGTCCAACGAGGCGTCGATATATTGAGGCATCCGATAATAAGTCAGCATCATTCTGATGCATTTTTAGTTTCGGGTCCATGGGAGTCGTTTCTGGTTTGGAACCAAGGAAACCGGTGTCTTGAAGAAGCTGCAGCGTATACTACCGCTGGGAAAGGAAAACACCAGCTGCAGAACGGGCTAATTCCAAGCCAAGGAAAAATTTTAAATCACCAAGATCCTTTAGCTTGAAGCGATCATTGAGAAGTCTCTTTAGGGACTCGATTTCAGACATATCTGCCCTTCCTGTTGTGTGTACCCCTTTGCAACAAGACGAGCTTTATATCTCTCAATGGTACCATCCGATCTATGCTTGACCTTGTAAATCCAGCGACACCCGATGGAGTGTTTGTCAGAGGTAAGAGGTACCACTAACCATGTATTATTGGATTCAAGAGCTTGAATTTCCTCAGCCATCGTCTCCAATGATCATAAGGAACGACTTGATGGTAAAACTGAGGTTCATACTCCATAGACACTTGAAGAGAGAAAATGCGAAACTGAGGAGATAGCTTGGTGTAATCCAGCTGGGAATGCAGGGGATATCTTATCCCTTTTGAAATGGGAGGAGTGGTATGGTGCAGGAGACTATAGTGATAATCCTGCAGATAAGTTGGACAAACAACAGTTCTATTTGATCGCCGATGCTGAGCAGCAAGTTGAGAATTTGTAGTTGTGGGAACATTACTACAAGGAGAAGAAGGTGACTCCGGGATGACATGAGTTCAGGAACAATCGTTTGATGTTGCACTATGTTGAATTCCATCTGAGGTTGGAATAGAATCCATACATATGGGTCTATTGGCAATAGAGGCATGTGGTTCCACGCAGCTGGAATTATCAATGTCAAAGGAACGAGGGAGAACCAGATGGGGAAAAGGATCTGCAGCTTCATTCTGAAGAGTGACAGTGTGAAAAGAATATACTGTCTCATGAAACACAACGTCGTGTGAGTTGAAGAATACTTGCTTTTCTATATCGAACAGTCGATATCCTTTGACACCCGGAGGGTAACCCATGAACACCGAAGGTGTTGCCCGAGGATCGAATTTGTTGCGGCCAACAGCAAGAGTGGAAGCAAAACATAGTGATCCAAAGGTTCTCATCATAGAATAATCAGGGATAGTCCCGTGTAGCATAGTGTAAGGAATTTTCCAGTTTAAAACCCGGGAGGGAGTTCGATTGATCAAATAAACCGCAATTAAGATACACTCACTCCAAAATGAGATTGGGACTCGTGCTCGATGAAATAGAGCTCGAGCCACATTAAGGATGTGCTGATGTTTACGTTCGACTACGACATTCTGTTGCGGGCGAGCGACACAAGTAAACTGATGTATAACACCGATATCTTGGAATAGCTGCGAGAACGAAAGCTCTGGAGCATTATCCGATTGGAAAACCTTGATGCTCTTGCCAAATTGAGTGCTGAGAAGGGCAAAGAATTGAGGCACAATGCGCAAAACATCCGACTTCTGTCGAAGGAGATAAACCCAAGTATAACGTGTGTGGTCATCTACAATGGTTAGAAAATATCGAAAACCAGTAATAGATTGAACTTGAAAAGGTCCCCACACATCAGCATGAATTAAATCAAACGCATGCTTAGAACAATTATTATTGGAAACAAAAGGTAAAGTTCTCTGTTTAGCAAGAGGACAAACAGAGCAAGGTAAAGAATTATTATGTATATGTTTCTTGAAATGTAAAAGAGGAGCTAAAACATTCAAATGAGCAGGGGATAAATGTCCAAGTCAGACGTGCCAGAGATCATATGGATCTTGATGAACAGCAACAACAGGGAAAGGAAGCGGTGTTGTTCAAGCATCAAGGATGTATAATCCATTGCTAAGAATAGCCTTGTCAATCGTCTTCAAATCGGACATGACCTGAATAGTGTAGCAGTCAGTAGAGAAAGATATACAAATAAGATTGTTTGTAAGGAGAGCACTAATAGAAATCAAATTGTATTGAAAACCAGGGACAAACAACACTCGCTGTAATCGAAGGCAACCAAACAATACAATCGATCTAGAGTATGAAACAGAGATGCGTCGATTATCAAGCAAATGGTAGATGACTGGACTGAAGAAAAATCAGTAAATAAATGTCATTCATAACATATATGAATAGACACTCCAGAGTCAAGAATCCAGTTGTTTGAAGATTGATGTGAGAAGTAGAGGTAAAAATACCTGCAACATGATAAGAAGAAGACTTTATGTCAGTCTTGGCACTAGCAAACTTGGATTGAAGTAGGGCTAGAGTACTATGACACTGAGCAAGAGCCTCCATTGTAGTCTGAGCATTTGAGGGAGTGGAGTCAGGCAAAGTTGCGACGGTGTTGGCGACTGCTGTAGTAGGTCCAGAAAAACTAGAGCGTGGACGATAACCAGGCGGATAGCCATGGATTTTGTAGCAGCCATCTACCGTGTGACCGATCTTGCCGCAATAAGTACAGACATGCTTGTCTTTGCGATTGCGAGAAGATGATGAACCAGATCCAGAACTACAATGCGTACCAGAAGTAGGAATATTGTTCGAAATAGCAAGACTGATGGCAGGTTGTGAGGATAAATCGGCAAGGCTCGTTGTTGCTCCTCTTGAGCAATTAGAGAGAAGGCCTTGTTGATTGAAGGTGCAGGCTCCATTGATAGGATCTGAGACCTTGCATGACCAAAAGACTCATTGAGTCCCATCAAGAAACATAGAAGGTATTCATGTTCAAAATACTCCTCAATCTTCTTTCGTCCATCACAAGTAGATAATCCACAAACACAAGAAGGTCGATAGGTGACCAATTCATCCCATAGACTTTTCAGACGAGAGAAATAGGCAGTTACCGAGTCTTGCTCTTGAACCAGAGTTGCAATTTGACCCTTCAACTGAAAAATTCTAGGTCCATTCTTGTGCTGGAAACGTTCCTGAAGGTCTAGCCAGATCTCACGAGCAGAATTAGAGAAGAGAATACTCGAAGAAATGCTCTTCGATACAGAGTTCAAGATCCACGATATAACAACATTATTATTGCGCTTCCATTGAGGGAGAAGATTTTCAGTTGGTTTGAGGATTGTACCATCGATGAAACCGATCTTGTTGCGAATGCAGAGGGCCAAGCGCATCGATCGGCTCCAAGTGACATAGTTGTCATTGGTGAGAAGATCAGACACCAGAACCAGAGTGCTCGTATCATGATGATGCAAGAAATACAGACTCTGAGAAGCATCAGGAACCAAAAGCCGATCGGTTTGCAGATGAACATCCTACCTACGATCGACTTCAGATCTCGAAGAAGATGGTGTCGAGTCTAAATCAGGAACAGAAATCGCCGGTGAAGTTCCGTCAGTCATTTCCGATGAGAGCAAAAAGAAAAAATAGAGATCGGAAGAGAAGATTTGGAGAAGACGAGAGGGGAAGCGTTTCAGCGGAAGAGAATAGCGACTGATACCATATTGAATCTCAAGACTCAATCAGAAATGGTCAAAGAGTAAAGTTCATTTTCACATTCTCATTAACCAATGAATCAACTATTTATACAGAAATGGATTGGAGAAGAAGTAAAAAGAAAAGTACAGCTGGCTTTTAACTATTACAAAACTAACTCTGTTAAACAACTAATACATGATTGACCAACTAACTAATTAAGTTAATAATAACTAATGTAGTGACTTAATTCTACTGACCTTGCTCTGGTCAATCTTTGTAGGTGGCAAATTTCTTCTTGAAGTAAACATTGGTTTTGCAGCATCATAAAAGCTAAACCTTGGTGGCTGAAAGGTACAAGTAAACATGAGATTATACCTATGATGTGTAACAACATGAATAACAAGACAAAAATGTCAGATTACAATTCTAGTAATTTAGGTGAAGTACTAAGGGATAGCAAATTCTGACTTGTGCTGTCAGGGCAAGGTTAGCTTCAAAGAAGGATCTAATTGTCCCAATGTCTTCCCAGTAATCATTGAAGAGATAAGCCTGTACAAGAAAACTTTAGGCTACCATTAGATTATCTGTATAAATTTGAAGTAGAAAGTTGAACAAAATGAACACATCTGTCTGTCATTTTTCCAATATAAAATCATTGAGAAATGGTATATCGTCTTAAGTATCGAGAGACAGATTACGCACAGACCTTTACAAAGAACTCTTTGGCGGAGGCGGGGATTATCTCCGATCCGAAGTCATTAGCAGTTGGAAAGCGCCATCTGACTTGAACAAATTCAAGCAAAATCTAATATTTTGTGTTTGACAAAGTTTGACTAGAATAGCTTTAGATGTACAATTACCTTAAAAGATTCAAAAGAATCTCCTTCTTAAAGACATACACTCCCATGGAAGCAATGTATGGCTTATCTTGAGCTTCTTCTTTTGAGAGTCCCAAAATGGTTGTGTCTACTGCCTTCAATATGAATAGAGAGATTATAGAGTTGAGGTTCATCAGAACAATCATTTGAGTTTCTCAACAGATTTAAATATTCTAGTAAAGGCCATTTTGAATGTTACCATTGCCTTCAGCTCGTCTCCTTTAGGCTTCTCACTGAAAGAAATTATCCTTCCCTTGTCATCTATCTTCATTAGACCAAAGTCTGAGGCCCGGCTATAATAAAAAAGTAAAGTAATTTTAAATAAATTATAGAAATATTAGATCCTCATTTGAAGTAAAGATGCTCCTTTACATCTGTTCCACTTTTAGACTGGGAAATCAGAGCTTAGCTCCCCAATACTCGGGTGGCCCGTTCTTGGGCTGTGCCACCGAGATACTTCGAAGGTTTTTCTAGATTAAGCGCTTCCTTGCGGCATTGAACCAGGGATCTCCAAAAGAGCATACCTCAAAGTTCGTGGACTCAGCCGTTGGGCTGCCCCTCGGGGACATTCCACATTTGTGTATTTGAACCTTAAAGACCTAAATACTCAAGTTCATACAAACAGAAAGGCTGGAACTGATTGCAAGATCAAGGTCTGTAGGGCCTTTCAGGATCAATGATTTATTACCTAGCAGTGCGATTGAAAACCGATCAGTTGTTACTCACCTATCGTCCATCGGCAGACTAGAAATAGTGATATCCGCACCACTTTGCCTATGATTCTGATAAGGTAAAGAAGAAATATTAAAACTGAATGCAACATGAAGATGAAGATGGGTTCCTAACTTTATTTTGAGCCTTACCTGGACAAAATCCATATAGTCCATTCTGTACAAGTGATCTCCAGATAGAATCAACACATCTTCAATATCCTTGCTTCTGGCATCCTGCAGGAAAAACTTATTACTATCACACTCCTTTATTTAAGGTTGGTTTTCTGTCATATATGACACCATGAATAGTTCATACATATTTATTAACATTCAAGGTTAAAACATCCTTTTGGTCCATGTACTTTACATCCCATTCCATTATAGTTCCCTCACTTTCAAATGTCCGGATTTAGTTTTCGTACTTTAATAAAGCTTAAAATTGGTTTCTGCCATAAGTTTACTGTTAACTCTAAAAAAAACTAGTCTCTATCATAAGTTTCTATTAGGTTTTGGAAATGGTTCACACTTCACATACATTTTTTAATGAATGGAAGTTATTATTATTTAATCAATTTCGCTAAAATTTATTTTAAACTAATAGTAGAGTCAAATGTTCAACTTTATTGAAAGTATGGAGAATAAATTTCAAATTTTAACATTTGAAAGTAATAAAGTATATAAAAGTATATAGACTACCCAACATTTCTTTTTTTCTACATCACTCTAGTTTGTCTTTATGATGAATGTACTGTATGTACGTGGGACAACCAAAATGTTACCAACAATCAATTCTTTACATTCTTCTCAATATAAAATTTAGCATCATTATGTAACTAGATGGAATTGTTTAGTACCTCAAAGAGCCAGTGGAATTGTCGCACGGCATCGGCTGTACCTTGAAACCAATTTTTACCAGCCACCCCTGGAGTTTGAGTGGCTGCAAGAACCTGAGATATAGCAGAAAGCTCTATAAGTGTTCTATTTGGTTTTGGGAAAATGAGTATGAATATATGAGAACATGTTTTTTTTTACACAAGGGTAATCACGCCTGTCCCTAGGCTAGGCACTGGAGACTTTGAAGGAGTAATGTCATAGGTGAGTCTCGAACTCGGGACCTTGAGGAGAGCATACCCTCAAAGTCCAAGTCTTCAACCACTGCGCCCACCCCTTGGAGACAAAATATGAGAATATGTAACCTCTACATAGCCATCGCCAAAGGTGACTCCACCACTGAAGTTGTAAGCTCGAGCAAGATGCCGATTTAACGAAGCTGAATTGAACTGAGTGAGGATATAGACTTTGTTGATTCCACTATTGATACAGTTGCTCATTGGTACGTCTATCAGCCTATATGCTCCTCCAATTGGAACCTGTAATGGGAAATCATAAGAAAGAACAGAGCATGAACATGAACATGAAAAAAAAAACTCTTGAACTCACTTGATTCGACAATGGCTGGCAGTTTCAATACTCAAAATAAGAAACAACTCTAGAGAATTTGAGTTTATCGGGGAAATTAACCATCATAGGTTGGCGGCTGGCCTAGTAGTCAAAGAGAACCTCGAGAATTTAAGAGGTTATGAATTCAATTCATAATAACCGCTCATTATTTTAAAAGGTCTAAGGCACAAAAAAAACAGGGGATTCTTCTGTGAGATGCACTATATGCAGGTACATTCATAAAAAAAGAAACAACATAGTGAGAGTGATAATATTAAAAAAAGATACTCTACAAGTAAATGCTATTTTTTGTTAATTACTAAAGAACAAAAAAAAAAAACTTAAGTTCAATGATTTTGCGTTAAGGGTTGGTTAAACTTATTTTTGTTGTGCGAGTACGTCTTTTTACAAGACAAGGCGCTAGACCGGGACTTTGAGCCTAAGCCCACGTCTTAGCCAACCTTTTAAGAGATTGTAATCATCTATCTAAATGTAGTTTACTACATATTTCTTTGACAGTCAAATATTGTAAGATCAGATTGTTTATAATGTGAGAATACTTGAGATTTGCATAAAAAGTCCCGAACACTCCGGATACCAAAATAAAGAAAACGGGAACTTACAGCAGGTTTGGCACGGCGCTTAGTGAGGGGGAAGAGACGAGTTCCCGCTCCTCCTCCAAGAATTATGGCCACCACAGTCCGAGGGTCCCTTTTCTCCATATCTACTTCTCTCAACTAAACAAACAGCAACACCATTATCAATCTCCACACAAAAACGTAGTTTCAAAATCACCCAAATAAACCCACCAAAAAACAAAACCAATCTACACAACTAAAATTTTTTTTACGCTACTTACAAAATAATGTCACAAGTGAGCTTCGAGACTTACATGTGGCATTAATTTGTAGACACTTCCCATATCTCTATTTATTCGATATCTCTTAGTATATATTCTAGGGACAAGAGTAGTTATTCTGGATATTGTGGAGTGAAACTATGATTTCTCGGTTTAAAAAAAAGAACTTACCAAAGGGTCGCCAATGGCGACATTAGTGGCAATAGACATAGAAACACGCCGTCCAACAGTCTTACCAACAGCTACTCGTTTCAACTCCTTAAGCTTCTTCCCCATAAACTCCGCGGACCTCAAGTTCCGCCCGAGTGCAGCCGCAGTCGCACGAGCATCCCGGAGATGCGCGGCGGCCGACAGGGCAATCCTACCGTCGGCGGAGATGATCGCCATATTAGGCAGAAATGGAGAAGCGATTGGAAAAATGTGTTTTGAAGGATTTGGACGTTGAAGATGAGGATTATTGGTGGTGTGACATGGAGTGCATGGGATTCTGGTGTGAGGATTGGGGCATGTTATCTTCGTTCAATTTCCACCACGAAATGTGATTGCCGATTAATTCAAACTACACTTTTTAAGCCCTCTTGTTTGATATCGAATTCCCAATTTGTGGAATATTCCTCATGCTTTATTGCTTCATTCACATGCTCAATTCTTGCTCCTATCATCATTTATGGAACTCACACAATTTCTGGTTTAAATATGTTTTCAATAGTCTCCCATAAATGTATAAGTTTTTTTTTTTTATATCCACCAGGCTTACTCACATATTGTTATTTAATATAATATGTTTTGACAATAAAATAATTTCCTCCAAACTATTAACCCGATAAAAGGGTACTATTATATTCAAATAATATAAGAGTTAAATACTAATTTTCAAGATCGAATTTTTGACAGTGAAATAGAAATAAATTACAATAAAAAAGATAACCAACATGTCACCCATCCATTCAACATTCTAATAAAAATATTTGAATTTATATCCAAATTCTAAAATTAAAAGCAAGTTTTCAAAATATAATTTAATTTTTGAAAATATAGATAAGGTGGAAGTAGAATATATAGGTTAAAATTTCAAAAACTAAAACTCAAATAATTATCAATTTGAACTTTTTTGTTGGTAAAATTATGCCTTGCTTAGCTATAATTAACATGAAGTTTGAAGTAAGAACTTGCACTTTTAAATCCATCAACCTTAAATATCATTAAACAAACCAACAAAAATCACCTAATCTAAAAGAAAAAAATAAAAAATAAAAAGAACACCCACCAATTTTTTTTTTTTTTTTTTTTTAATACAATTTTACATAATTCTAAATTTTACCTTATCTTCTGAACACACCTCTCAAGACGGTTAGGTTCCACCGTACGCACAACGGTGAGCCACAAAAGCAGGTCGCCGGCGATCTCTCCATTACAGCCCCACTCTGCATCTCTCTCGTAATCTCATCATCATTTTCCTCTTCCCCCATTTTAACCCTAATCCAATTTTGCAGCATTCCAATTCCAATGGCGGCGACGCTTCTTCCCACCGCCAAACTTCCTCCCCCGTGGCTGCCCCTCTCATCCAAACGGCGCTATTCAGTTTATTTATCCTTTCAATTACTTAAATTCATCCATAGCAATGGACCCATTTGCTCAATCCCTAAATTTAGGGTTCCGCTAGCGTTTCTGAGCTCATCTTCTGTGAAGAATGTTATGGATTCTGATTTCGAGGCCTCCACGCTCCGCCAGATCTGTAATGGACATGTTCCCGAGCATGTATTGCACAGGTAAGTATCATATTCCACAAAATCTATTGGTGTTTTGATAAGTGATTAGTTTTGAGGGATTAGAAATTGAAGTTGTAGTAATGACTTGGTTGAATTTTAAGTAATAGCTCGTTTGGACATAGATTTTTGTAGAGGAGTCGCATAACTGTTTCGACGTAAAATTTTGTAGAGTAATTGTAGTCGGTAGGTGGTTTGGATGTGAATTTCGATATAGAGAGGTTATAGAAATGAGTGGTTTTTAAATGAGATTTATTTTGTAGTAGATAGAAATGAGTAATTAGAAATACTCAGATTATTTTGTGTGTTTATTTTGAGTGGTTAAAATAGCAACTTTGTATATAATTTTTTGAAGAAGAGTTGTAAAAACTCATTTATAACAGCTCGATAAATACTAAAACAAACACCTCCTTGGGTTTTCTCTTAATTGATCTTTTTTTTTCTTTTTTTTTTTTTATTTATTTATTTTTATTTTTTGAGAATTTAATTGATCATTCCTAATAATATATCATTTGGGTTGTTCTCTTTTCCCTTAATTTTATCCTCTGAAATGGTGTAGAGCTGAGGAAATTGGATTTGTTGCCCCAACTGATGTGCAGAGGCAAGCTCTTCCAGTTCTGTTTACGGGTCGGGATTGTGTGCTTCATGCGCAGGTCAAATCTATGCATATTATAAAGTAATCTTCCTCGAAAATGGGCTGTTTTTTATTGTTTGCTTGTATAGCATTTTGGAATGATGTATAATGTTTGTTACTTACTTTGCCCTTTTAGACAGGTTCTGGGAAGACGCTGACATATTTGCTTTCGATATTTTCTGTTATCAATGCTCGGAAAGCAGCTGTGCAAGCACTGATTGTAGTACCCACCCGGGAGCTTGGAATGCAAGTAAGATTGGACTTTGTATCTTCAGAATTATATTTGAACTTTTATGTTTCTTCTTGTATTTGTTTCATTCTATAATTCTGAAATCCTTTTTGTGTTGCTTTGATTAAAAATTTACGAACCATCATGGTTTGGCCTAGTGGTAATGTTGTTTATTACCTTGTGGAATGGAAGTCAGGTTACTAAAGTTGCTAGGATGTTAGCCGCGAAGCCTGCTGCATCTGAACTTGAGCAGAAATCTTGTGTTGTCATGGCTCTTTTAGATGGAGGCTTGTTGAGGAGGCATAAGACTTGGTTGAAGGTGCTGTATTTGTTTCTTTTCTTTATACATAATTAATACTAAATCTCTGATGGATAAGTTTGTTTAGTTAAGTAGACTCATTGGCTCCTATGTGAAGTTGTCAGCATACTGAAGAAGTGTTTTGGTTAGATTGTTTACAAAAAATTTTACTACTTTTTGAAAAGATACAGTGTTTTGGCCTCTAATTGTAGTGATTGCCTAGTTCTATATGAATTTCTTCAGTTTCGCACTTGACCTTATCGATTGTTCATTTCCTCTTCTCTTCACTTTATTGGGTTGTTTGTGATTAATAGAAGAAGTTTTCATCCAGATAGCAAGTTTAAGGTCTTAAAATTTTCAGGCAGATCCCCCGTCTATACTAGTGGCAACAGTAGGGAGCTTGTGTCAAATGGTAGAGAGGCAAATTCTAGATCTTGGTTCACTGAATGTGCTGGTAATTGATGAGGTACTTGCCAAGAAATTTTATTTTCAGTAAGCTTTTTTGCAAATACTTTCAGGACAAATCGACAAAATCTGGAACGTTGTGCAGTAATATACTTGTACGTTTGTTTGGGACAAATCTCTAATTCCCGATTATCAAAAAAAAAAAAAACTTGTCGGCTTGTGGGCACCAAACTAACTTGTCAAACATTGATTTGTGCATTTCATAGTCGCAACTCGCATCATGAAACTGCTGAACTGAACATATAAGCTTGTTTAACCTTTTATTATAGGAATTGACGACTTTTATTCTAAATTGCTTGCCAGGTTGATTTCATGTTTAGTTCCTCAAAGCAAGTTAGTTCTCTGAAAAAACTGTTGACATCATATTCTTCATTCAGCAACCGTCAGACTGTATTTGCAAGTGCATCAATTCCTCAGCATAGGCATTTTCTTCATGATTGTATACAGCAGAAGTGGACTAAGGTTTGTCTGTTGACTTATTTTTGGTTATTTCCAGTATGTGATGCAATTCAGCCATTAAATTTCCCTCTTTCTCTTACAGAATAATGTTATCCATATCCATATTAATCCAATTCAGCCCATGCCATTATGTCTACTCCATAGATTTGTGGTAAGAATTTTTGTTGTTCCTTCGGAAGTAACTGTCGAGATGGCTATAGAATTTCGTTTTTCTATTCATTTTGGTGTAACTTGCTAAAGTATTACGCTTTGCTTGACAGATATGTGACAAGAACAAAAAGCACCAAACCTTCCTGTCCCTATTGCTAACAGATAAACCTCAGTCTGCAATTATTTTTGTTAGCGAGCAGGTTAGTGTTGATTGCCTTAAAAAGAAAAATTATCAAATAAATAAAAATTTTATTTTTTGATATCATGTGAGTATCCGGACTAGCTTACATGTACTTCAACTTTTCTCACGAGACATATCGACGGACTTTAGAACATTTGGATATCAAGAAAACTCGTAAGAAATTAATTTCTAGGTAGATGCCGGCGCCGCCATCAGTTGAACCTATAACTTCTTAGATCCCTAAGGCACCCTTGACCATTAGGCTTGTGATAGAATCTACTACTATTATTATTAAGAAACTACGATAATCTCTCGAGAGGATCTCTCAAAGAGCCAAATACAAAGACAACAACTGTTTGAATGCTTTCCTAGAGGCCTAACATCTCCTCTTTATAGTAAACCTAAGATTTAACCTAATAAGTAAATAACCCTATTAAGGCCCAAAAGCCCAATACAACTTAAATAGCAAAAGCAATTACAATTAATAAAACCATAAAAAGGATTCGTCACTTCTTGGTTCGCCTTGAGTAAACTTTCAACTAACGCGGATCGTATCAATACTTCCCCCAAAAAGCCACCTTGTCCTCAAGGTGAAAGTCCGAAATCGTAGCTCGATATCGCAGCGGACTCCCTGTAGCATCATCGAGGAGTTGACCCCTCCCATCGCACTAAAATCTGGCGCGACCCTCCATCCCGTGGAGACTCTCGCATGCCCAAAGCAGCCTTGGGACAAACCAAAGACGCCTAAGTCGCCGCCCACCAAGGCGGTGTAGGGAAAACTAGGCGAGGAGAACCAACCGCCTTACGCAAAGACGGATACATGGAAACCGGGTGAATCTTCACGATCGGTGGTAACTCCAATCGGTATGCAATCGCCCCACCCGAGCTAACACTCGTCACGGTCCAATAAATCGTGGTGCTAACTTAGGGTGCTTAAATTTCGCCAAGGAAGATCGGCGGTAAGGACGGAGCTTAACATACACCAAATCGCCCAAAGCAAATCGAACATCCCGACGTTTGGCATTAGCACGATCCGTCATCAATCTGTTGAGATCGCAACAAGGTAGCCTTAAGCTTATCCAACATCCTATCACGTTCCACCATTAACGAATCCACGGTGGCAACCGGCTAGCCCCATAATCGTACCCCAAAATTGACGGTGGAGAACGCCCATAAACAATCTCAAAGGGTGTCATACAGTAGAAGAATGGTACGACGTATTAAAGTGAACTCGGCCCATGCAAGCCATCGATACCACTTCGCCTTACCGTGTGTCAACACAAAGCATCTTAAATAAGATTCCAAAGCGGTTCACGACCTCGGTTTGACCATCCGTCTGTGGATGATAAGTGGTGCTGCACGCGAAGCGCGTTCGAAGCCTTGAACATTTCCTCCCATAGCAGGCTAGTGAATATCTTGTCACGGTCCGATACGATACTCTTAGGTACCCCGTGCAACCGGACCACCTCGCGGATAAAGACCTGGGACACTGTGAGAGAAGTGAATGGATGTCGAAGGGGTATAAAATGAGCATACTTCGAAAGCCGATCGACCACCACAAAAATAGTGTCATATCCCTCTGAACGAGGAAGTCCCTCCACGAAATCCATAGAAATGTCTTCCCAAACTCGTTCTGGAATCGGTAGTGGTTGTAATAAGCCCGCTGGGGACAACGACAAATGTTTCGCTTGCACGCAAACTGAGCACTCGGCCACAAACGCACGTACACGAGCCTTCATGCCCGTCCAATACACCTCTTTAGCCAAACGTTGATACGTCTTGAGGACCCCAAAATGTCCCCCGATGGCTCCTCCGTGGAACTCAGTCAATAACAGAGGAATCGTAGGAGACGTCGGAGGTAGCACCAGTCGACCCTGGTACAATAACACATCACCCCTGACGGAATAACCCGGTGGACTCGCCTCACCGGCAACCAAGGCGGTATAAATAGCCAACAACTTCACGTCTTCCCGTACCTGCTGAGTGAAAACGGCTGTATTAACCCCGGCCACACAACTCAACATGCTCAATTCTCCTGCCGCTCTGTTTTCTAGGCCCTTTTTATACTCAATGTGGAAATCATAACTTAGGAGCTTCGCAATCCACCGCTGATACTCCCCATCAACCACCCGTTGTTCTAACAGAAACTTGAGGCTTTTTTGGTCCGTACGGACGACAAAATGATGTCCCAGTAAATACGCTCGCCAACGTTGTACGGCAAATACGATGGCCATCAGCTCGCGCTCATATACAGACTTCACGCGGTGGGTTATAGGCAAGGCTTTACTAAAATAAGCCAATGGTCGCCTCGCCGCATCAAAAGCGGCGCCCACCCCGATCACGGAAGCATCAGTTTCCACAACAAACAACTGATCAAAATCTGGCAATCGTAAGACGGGCACACTACTCATGGCATGCTTAAGTCTCTGAAAACAATCCTCTGCCAACGGACTCCATTCAAACTTCCCTTTTTTCAACAACTGGGTCAGTGGAAAAGCCATCGATCCATAATTAGCCACGAAACGACGATAGTAACCCGTCAACCCAAGAAAACCCCGTAGGTCCTTAATGTTTCTGGGACTTGGCCAACGTAACATGGCTGCAATTTTCTCTCGGATCGCGACCACTCCTTCGGCAGATATAAAATGCCCCAAATACTCAATCCGGCTTAGTCCAAACTGACATTTCTTGGAATTTGCTACAAATGCATGGGCCTGTAACGCTTCAAAAACTTGAACTAAGTGCTCTTTATGATCTTGGATGGACATGATGTAGATCAAAATATCATCAAAAATACGAGCACAAGCTGGCGAGAAGCGGACGCAAAATCTCATTCATAACCGATCGAACGTAGCAGAGCATTTCTTAATCCAAAGGGCATGACTACAAATTCATAGTGGCCCTCGTGAGTTCTAAAAGCCGTCTTATGTACATCACCGCTTAACACGGATCGATGATAACCCGCCTTAAGGTCAATTCAAAAAAACATTGCCGCTCCATGCGGCTCATCCAACAACTTCGTCAACTAGTGGTATCGGATATTTATTGGGGCATCGTTGTTCGATTCGGGGCTCGGTAGTCAACACAAAAACGCCAACTCCGTCCTTCTTTTTACCAACAAAAGTTTGGAAAAGCGGGCTCGTGCTAGGGCGGATAATTCCTCGCCAACAACATTTCCCCACTAATTGTTCAATCTCATTCTTTTGATATCTGTGGTAGATGCAGAGTGCGGACGTACATTTACGTAATCCTTGCGGTCATTAGTTCAATAGCATGATCACAATTCCGTCGCGGGGTAGGTGCATCAATGATTCAAAACCGGTGAAAAAATGAAGTACAGAGTGTAGTTTCGTGGGTACACCGAGGCAGATCCGTAGAGCTCCGGTTTGTTCTCGCGCTGGTATCGGTGCCTCGAGCATGTTTAACTCGACCAAGAGTCCTTGATCCTCTGGCCGTAAGGATTTCATCATGGACTTTAATGAGACTTGGGCCTTGACCAGCCGTGGCTCGCCCTGTAACTCGACCTTTCCAAGTCCCAGTGTGAATTGCATTTTTAGTGCACGGTAGTCAAATTCGATTTTTCCCAACGTCGCTAGCCACACGACGCCCAAAATCACATCTGCACTGCCCATGGTAAAGGCAAAAAATCGTTCACTATTCGCACTTTGGCCAACTGAAGTTCCACATTCTTACATATGCCCGCCGTTCTCACAGAATCCCCAGTCCCCAACATAATGCCATAATCATCGGACGGCTCCACATGTAATTTCAATTTAGCCACAATGTCATCGGATACAAAGTTATGTGTAGCCCCACTATCAATCAATACAACTACTTCGTGCCCCCTGTATTGATCCCCCATTACTTTAAGCGTTTTTGGGAGCTCATCCCGCCATTGAATTCAAGGATAGCGGCGCTATATTCGGTGTCTCCCCAGTGTCCTCAACACTCTCCTCCTCGGCCCCATAATCCTGGGACTCATCGGTTTCGTCATCTCCCAGACAATCCACCCTATCGCGTACTACAAGTATCTCAAGTGCCTGCAACTCTTTCTTTTTACAACGGTGTCCCGGAACGAACTTCTCATCGCATCTAAAAAGCACGATCCCCTTATCCTTCAGTATACGGATCTCATTATCCGTAAGTCGTTTATAGGGAGGCTGCGGGGTGAGGGTATTCGATGGTGTTGATCGGTTGGGAGTGACAGCGAGAGTTCTTAGGTTTGATCCTCCCGCCACCTTCGCACTAACCGTCCCGGATCCCATCCCGGATTTAACCACTGCTGAGATGCCCCCTCCTTTCGCTTGATTTCGAAAAGCCAGGTCATCCTCAATTACCTGTGCCATAAACTTCTTGTCCTGAATTCCTACGGGCCTCAGCTTCCTCATCTCACTCCTAATTTCCGCCTTCAGACCACTCTCCCATTTCCCTTCCAAGGCACTCGTACTGATGTCGCGTATACCTTTGGCATATTTTTCAAACAACCGGCGATACTCTCTTACGGTCCCAACTTGCTGCTGAGACTCATCAAATTAGCATATTTATTGTCATTAATCGTCGCTTGGAAACGATGTAACAACAATTCTCGGAACTCTTCCCACGAAGCAATTGGAGCACGGTCCTCCTCGTACTGTAACCACTCTAGTGCCTCTCCTTCCATACACAAGGCTGCGGCGTCAACTCTTTCGTGCCGTCACACCGATTCACCTGAAGTACCTTTCGACGCGCGGCATAACCATCCTTCGTGGTCCTCATCCGCTAGCCCTTTAAATACGAGCATTTCCAACTTCCAGTAACCTCCTATCTACCAAGGGTCCATCTCGACCGCTCGATCCGGTCGCCCGCGCTACACGGCGACCTCGTCTATCTCTCCAATCCGTCCGCTCTCCATCTAGGTTACAACCATCCCAACCCCGATCGTTCCAAGCCGTCATGCGCTATCGGCCGTTCATAACCGATCGCGCACTCTCCTTCCTCCGCAACCCGTCTTCCCTTCCACACGAATCGAGAATACCTCGCCGATCGATTCCGAGCCCATCCGACTACCCCGTCGGCCCATGTCCGAAAATTCTCCCCGGCCCAACCGGCCGACCCGAACGGCTCGGTCGGCTGACCCCAGCCCAGCCTTGCGCGCGCCCACCCCGGCCTTCACCGCCTAACCCAACTGCGCCCCACTCGCGCTCGCGCACGCCCACCGTACCAGCGACAGCCCACGCCGCACGCACCAGCCCGCCCGGATGCCTCGCCGCTCGCGCGCCGGGGAGGGCTCGTCGACGCCCCAGTCTCACGACGCCCCACTCACCCGCCCGCCGCTTCCCACGCGCAGGCCCCAAAGACCCGCCCCGCGCCTCGCCCCGACGCTCCACTTCCCGCAGACAAGCCCCTCGCGCTGCGCGCGCACACTAACCCCGCCGGTCACCTCGCGGGACAGACTCGCGCGCCCGCCTCGCTCGCGTCGCGGCGCCGATCGCGTGACCGACGCTACCCCTCGCGAGTTCGACGCGCCACCGCTCGCCCACCCGCCGTAGCCCCCAATCGCGCCCACCTCCTCTCCGGACGACCCTCCTTCCGCGCCCGACCCTGCTCCCCTTGTTCGCTCGCGCGCCCATACGATCGTCGCCCCCTCTCCTCGCGCCGCGCACCTCAATCGCCTTGACCCCTTCCCTTGTCTCCTTGCCTTGCTTCCATTGCAATTTGCAGCTCGGTTGATCATCTCGAACTTCACATCCTGCTGTTCGAATTTCAAATCCATCTTTTTCCCCAAACGTTCTTCAAGCGATTCCGACCTTGCTTCTACATCCTTCAACCTCCTCGCCAATTCCTCGGACCCTTCCTCGCATTCTTGCATCCTAGTTTCCATCTTAGTGGTCACCATTCTCGGATCGGTAAATGGCTCTGATACCAAAATGATAGAATCTACTACTATTATTATTAAGAAACTACGATAATCTCTCGAGAGGATCTCTCAAAGAGCCAAATACAAAGACAACAACTGTTTGAATGCTTTCCTAGAGGCCTAACATCTCCTCTTTATAGTAAACCTAAGATTTAACCTAATAAGTAAATAACCCTATTAAGGCCCAAAAGCCCAATACAACTTAAATAGCAAAACAGAATTACAATTAATAAAACCATAAAAAGGATTCGTCACTTCTTGGTTCGCCTTGAGTAAACTTTCAACGAACGCGGGATCGTATCAGCTTGTTGGTTTATGTTAATTTTAGTAAAATAGTATTTTTATCTTTTTTAATTATTTGTTTCTTTTAGGATCAGATTAAGTATTATTTTATATCTTTTCCTTTTATAACTAGGTAGAATCTTTTTCTTTTATAATTAGGTCGTCTCTTGTACTCTATTTAAACTCATTGTTGGGTTCATTATTTTTTTTGAAATAAGGGTATCCACGCCCGTCCCTAGGCCAGGCACCGGAGACATCGAAGGAATATGTCACAGGTGAGTCTCGAACGCAAGACCTTGAGGGGAGCATACCCTCAAAGCCCAAGTCATCATCCACTACGCCACCTCTTGTGGACCATTGTTGGGTTCATTATTAAACGAAGAATTTAAAGAATAATTTGAATTCCATCTTTCAACAAGGCTAACTCATGATGTCCCCAAGGGGTGGCACAGTGGTTGAAGACTTGGGCTTTGAGGGTATGCTCCCCTCAAAATCTCAGGTACGAGACTCAGCTGTGATATTACTCCTTTGATGTCTCCCGGTGCCTGGTCTAGGGACGGGCGTGGTTACCCTTGTTTTAAAAAAAAACAAGGCTAACTCATGATGGTTTAGGTATAGGGTTAACAGTTTAACAGCTGTTTTCACTTGAAACTTTTAGATTCCTCCTGGTTTACTATTTGTAAGAAAATCGAGCTATACTAGGTGACATCGTATTTGCTACAAATCATCAATGAATTGGATGCTCTAATTCATTAACATCCAAAAAATGTCTCCAAGGGCTGGCATAGTGATTGAAGATTTGAGCTTTGAGAGTATGCTTCCCTAGCTGTGACATTAATCCTTCGATGTCTCCCGGTGCCTGGCCTAGAGACAGGCGTGGTTACCCTTGTTTCAAAA
The DNA here is from genome assembly GCA_036507275.1 of Sicyos edulis. Lineage (NCBI taxonomy): Eukaryota > Viridiplantae > Streptophyta > Magnoliopsida > Cucurbitales > Cucurbitaceae > Sicyos > Sicyos edulis. Next base: position 49,321,365 of record CM071847.1, on the reverse strand, counting down.
AAATAAAAAAATTTACATCCAGAAAATGGTATTTCTTATTGGCTGTTTCAGTAATGGGGTTCCATATATCTCTATTGCATTTGAAAGATAAAAACCATGAAAACATTTTATCACAAAACTGGATAAACTACAAGCATGGCTGTAGCTACATATCAAAGCCCATTATAGATTAATATTCTTAGATCTGAAACTCTGGATTTTAAGAAAAACTAGTTCTAGAAGCCAACCTCTTTCTAATAGTTGCAGTAGAACTGAAGAAATGTAACTTGTCTGATTCTGTTACATTGGTGGAAACCTCTCTGCTCAACTTACTATACCTCTAATTTTCAGTCTGAGAAGTCAAAGAAGGCTGGAAAGATTCCACCAACAACCTTGATGATTGATTTCTTAAAGACTTCATATGGTGGTTGTTCTAATGTCATCCTTCTCGAGGAAGACATGAATTACAATTTACGAGCATCTTCCCTATCGGTAAGCTTCGTATGCAATCTTTCCAACCATTTACCGAGTGGGGTGTTAAAACTGTAGTAGGATCAGTAAACTGGGATGTGATATCTGATGATTCTGATCTGATATTCTAGCTCCAAGTAGTTAAAATAAACATGGCCTTTTAACCTTTATATCATCTTCCTTTTCCAAACCAGGATGATATTTTACTTTTCACCTAACAAATACATAGCAAGGGTTGATCCAAAGCTCGGTATAGTTGACCTTTTGTTACAAGAATGTTAGACGATGAAAGAACTTGACTCGGGATACATATCAATGTGGACCTGTAACGCATTTGTATTTGCTTTCTTGATTGTTTTGGATGCAGGAAGTGAGACTAGGAGGAAGTTATCTTATTGTAGCAACTGACATAGTGGCCAGGGGAATTGACTTGCCTGAAACAACTCATATATACAACTTCGATCTACCTCGATCTGCCATCGACTATCTTCACCGAGCTGGACGAACAGGCAGGAAACCATTCTCTGAGGAGAAGTGTGTTGTTGCTAACCTTATAGCACCAGTAGAGAGGTTTGTTCTGCAAAAGTTTGAAAATGAACTTCTGTTTATCTGTGATGAAGTGGTTGTTTAGACAGTGAATTCCAACTTTAACATTTTTATGATGCTGACTGGGATATCGTGTAGATTTTAATCAGTTTTGAGCCAAAATATGTTAGGTATAAAAAAATTATTTTACGAAGATGTCATTTTAATTATAGCCCCTAATTCTTACAAGGATATATCCTCGTGAGTTCCATCTCAAAGTCAATAGTTTTTAATTAAATTATACATTTTATAAACACTAGAGGTGTTCTCATCTTTTTAATGTTGGATTTTTAGCGCGTCGCTTAAAATGTGTTTCGTTGAGTTCACCATTTATAGATCAATCTCATTTCCATTTTTATTGGATTGAATACTGTTTTAAGATTAATGAAATTTGATACCATAGAAGTCCTAGGTTCAAGTTCTTCGTATTCATCATATTTTTGTTGGAAAAAGACCATCTCACTAGTTTTATACCTCATATTGATCCTAACTCCAAGCTAAAGGGCATGTTGAATTTTTTTAAAAAAGACCATCTCACTAGTTTTATAATTCATCTTAATTTTGGCTTGATTTAATATTTATGCTTTATCTCAATTTCTCTATAATGTATATTTTATTTTTTTTAAATAAATTATTTGAACTTTTAACCAAATATCAAAATAAAACTATTTTTGTTTTCAAAGTCAACTTGGTTTTTGAAAATACACGTAAAAGTAGAAAATAAAGGAAAAGAAATTTATAGGTAAAAGTAGTTTTTTTATGATTTTTTTCTTTTATTTTGAACTTTTTTTTCATGTAAATTAAGTATTTTTTTTTCTTTTAATTTTTTCAATTATTTTTCTTTTTGTTCATGCGATATTAGTAGGTGGTTTTTCCAACCATTATTAGCTCACTTCACTTGATAAAAAATAAATAAATAATAATAATATATTTACATTTATTGCTCTTACAAAAGTAGGCGAAGTTGATATAAAACTCAAAAGCCTAAGGACAAAACACATCATGTATGAAGTTTTTTTAAAACCAATATGCAAAACTTTTAATTGATTTAAAAGACGATTAAAGTATAAAAAATTAAAAAAAAGGAAAGAAAAAAGGTTTGGATGAGAAAGAAGGAAGAAAAAAAATAGTTGAATGCTTACGTTAGGGGATTCCTCACCAGCTTCCAAAGCCATTCTTCGAAAAGCATGTCAACCAATTGTTTACTTTTATATATTTTTTTTCATATATAATAATACTAAATTGGTTAAAATATATATTTTTTATGATCTGGAGTTTGAATTCAAGGCTAGGGCACCACATTTCTTAAGCTGCAACACCGAAATACATCGAAAGAGGTAGCTAAAATATTATTTTGGTCTATAAAATTTAAGATTTATTCTATTTTTATTCATAAACTTTCTACTTATTAAGATTCAAACTTGAGTCAAAAGGATTAAACAAAAATTCAATTCAACCTCTTGACCATCAAACTCCAATGCCATTTAATTCTATTATCTAATTTTAATCATAATATTAAAAAAAAAAAACTTAAAATGAAATTTGTTTAATAATAATAATACTTTTGATATAAGCAAACAAGAAATTGTTCAATAATATTAATACTCTTAATATAAGAAAGAATGAATTGTGAGTGTATTTTAAAATTTTAGAGAAATATATTAAGAAAAAGTAGCAAAAATTATAACAAGGATCAATTTTAAGTTGTTTTTTTTAATTAAAATGAAAATGGAGTACCAAAAAAATTGATGACATGTTAATTTCATTATTTAATTTAGTGATAATCTAATTTAACATCACAATCACGAGTGTATTTGATTTTTATTTATTAGAGAGAAATCACAAATTTCAAAGGCATAAATGATATTTTAAAGCAGAAAATAAGCCTATGAAAACTCTCCCAACCTATTTGTATACCTTCTCTTCCTAGAGGAACATGGAATCTACTTCTGGCTTCTGTCTCCCACTCCCAAAATTCCCTTTATTTTATCCTCAACTCGCTATCATATTATTTTAAACTGAGGTTTTAGTTCTATTATAATAACAAATGTAATGAAGTGGATATTTTTTCATTTTAAGCTAACTTCAACATAGTTTTTTTTAGACAAGGGTAATTACGCTCGCCCTAGACTAGATACCGGGATACATTGAAGAAGTGGGAGACACAGGAGAGAGGTATCTACAAATTAATGTTAGAGGTGGATCTCGAACCTGGAATCTTGAAGAGAATACACTTTCAAAGCCCAAATCTTCAAACTAACTGCCTCACCCTTGAAGACTAAATTAAGCATAATTTGATTGGTTAAACAATTAATCATGAGAATTTGTATCTATCCTAGACAATATCATATCATTTGTAGAGATGTATTTAGTGTTTGATCAGTAATAATATCAAGTAGGTTATATATTTCATGAAATGATGATGTTCTTGTTAAGATTACTTTTAATCTTTAAATTTTCGAGCTAGCATACGCGTATTCAACAAGAGGTATTATATGACTTACAAAATTTGAATGTAATAAAAATTTGCAAGTAATTAATTTTTAGATATGTGGTTCCTGTTTGGGTTCTAGAAGGATTTGGTGTTGCTCATATTTTACATGAGATGCTTACTTATAAATCTGATCATATTAGAGCTCGACAAGAAGTACTTGGTACTACGATCATTGGAGGAACAATACCTAAACCTAAGGATACTCCAAAATCTTTTCGCTTCCTCGTATCGATTGCTCGTTCGAGAATTACGATATTTGAGAAGAACTTCCAGAAGGAAGCTTAATAAAAATGAATCATCATTTTTTTTTTCTTAAGATTCTTTTGACTACTAGATTAAAAATATTTTGATCCATCTTTTTAAAATATAATTGATACATCAAATTAACAAGTTAATGAAGCTAAAAGAGTACCTAACTATTCCTAAATTTTAAATTATATAATAAAATGTTACACAACTCCCTTTTTCAAGTATGCAACGTATACTAATGTACTTTCTATATGTGTACCATTGAATGAGTGAGTATAATTTCCATTAAGCTATGAAAGTGATTATTTATATTTTGTAAAGTTGTAAATAAACAAATGTTTTTATGTACATAAAAATATATTTAGTACAATGTGAAGAGAATGAATGCTCTCAGATCCAGAAGCTTACGGCCCTCCCCTTCTACAGCTTTTCAATGACATTGTTATTTTATTACAATTATTATTTTATTTATTTATTTTGAGAAAGTTATTTATTTATTTTCAATCTGCCTTTCGAGATTGTCTTTGTTGCCTAGTCAACATTCTCTTGAAAAGTCACCATTAATTCACCACCCACATTCTTGTGTTTTTAAAATGTATACATTTTTTAAAATCTATCTATGTAGTTTGTATAAGTTTATATCATTAGAGTACACCTTTTTGTCCTGTTATTTTTTTAATCAAATTAGCTACTCGCAATTGCTAAAAAGATTTCCACTCCACCAACTTGTATTAAAAAAAAATACTAAAAATATTTAATCTAATAATAATGGATATATAACACAGTGATTTATGTTCGCATTTTTTAATTTAAAATATTATTATATTAAATGAATTTTACAAAACTATATTATAAGACAAAATAACTTTGGTAAATTTTTTAAAAAATGATTCAGCAACATTAAGAGGAAATGAAATTCAAACTTGTAATTCATGATTATTATACTATACAAGAGGTTGGTATATTATGTTCTTGTTAGCGATAACTAAAAATTATTTACGTATGTTTCCTTCACTAGCACGGAGGAGTAATGTCACAAGTGGTTTCCAACTCAAAATTTTGAGGAAAGCATACTTTCAAAATTCAAATTTTTAATCAGTGCGCCACTCTTTGATAGTGAGAGAGGAAAAAAAAGAGCTGCAAAAAATAAGAAGAGAGAGAAAGTGTGGGAGGACGATGACAAAAAATGAAGCCTTTTAGGGTTAATTAATTAGGATTTTAATTAACGTGAGACATGAATTGGATTCTTTGTTTTTCTTGCACTAAAGTATTAGCTTAATGTCATTACCTAAGCCTTAATTAACCTTTCTGCTTTCACATAAAGGTCAGGCTATTAGCTATATGTCGCATGCATTATATTTACTTTTAAGACAAAAGATTCTTTTCCAAAAAAATATATACAAAAACCTCCATTACTCATTACAAAAATATTTTTTATAATATATACTAAAAAATAGTGAAAAGATAAAAATAACAAATGACATAGCTAATAGGAATATAGTTCAATAGATAATAATAGTTAACGTCATGTCATCTAGTAGCTTCCTAATAGCTCAAATTACAAATATATATTTAATGATAAAAAGTTATAAATTTAAATCTTCACATTATTGATTAAAAAAAAGTATAATAACTCCCATTCTTACAAATTAGACCATCAAACTTTTTATTCTCAAAATCAACTCTATGCTTTATAGGTTTATAAAGTTTAAAATTACAAATCCAAAGATCATCAATTTACTTGAAGTCTCGTATAGACTATAAAAACTTCAAATTTCTTTCCAAATTAAATCATACGCGACATAAATAAAAATATTTTCATATCAAAACTATACCAACTCAAAATTTTTAAAACATACGGGGCAAAGTCTTTCAAAATTCTTAAAGCAAAAGTGGCATATAAATTTTGACCTCTTTATAATTTTTTTTTTTTTTTTTTCTATTCATGAAAAAATCCCTAATTTAATTATATTAATTAATGCAAAATCGACAAAAGTGAGTAGAGTGAATTGGGTACAATCTTCAAACATATTTAAAAATATGTGGAATTTCATTTCAGAATAATATATATATATATATATATATATATATTTACTTCAACAAAACTTTAGGAGGAGGAATTCAAACCATTAATTCTATAATTATCTGATCATTCATTAATGATGTCTATTCAACTCAATTCTTATTAATCGGGTATATACTATTAAAGTTGCGAGGATTTATCTTTTTTTTTTATTGCAAGAAAATAATCAACTAAAAAGTTCACTATTTTAAAAATTAAAAACCAAATAGAAATTATACTAAAAGTGACAAAAAATTATATTTCAAAGTTTTATTAAGATGTAGATAATGAAATTTAAATCATTGTACGATGTAAAAAATAAATTTTGAACCCAAAACCCCTTTTATTTGGGGGTAGGGCTATAATGTTTCCCCTTAATGCATTGGAACTCGCCAAGCTAGCGTAGCTATAAACATTCGTTGACTAAAAGCACAAGAATTAGCAATTTAATTATTTAATCCTAAAAAAGAAGCAATGAGGAAATTAGAGAAATTAATTATTAAAAAAAAAAGAAAAAAAGAAAGGGAAACCGGTGGTGATATTAGAATTATCCCACGCAAAAGCCACTCCGACATGTGGTTTTTTGTCTTGACCGACTGTCGGAAATAATTCCATATTTTATGTTTTTATTTTCTTTTCACGTTTATATCTATTTTTAATTTTTAAATCTTTTGCTTTTTTATAATAATTTTAATCATTTGAATCAGTATGATGGTGTGTTTTCATTGAAGGTTTCATCTCCGACCGTTCATAATATGCACCGCGGACATAGATTTTTTCTTTTGAAATTTGTTTTGATATTTTTATGATAGGAATAATAATAAATCATCAAACCGACGGGCCCAAAATTATAATTGGAGTGGCGATGAATGATGAATAAAAGTTTGGGATTTTTGGATGTATATTAAAAAAAAAAAAAAAAAAATTCATAGATAGCACAATTCTCAAACTTATTCATTTATCGCACAAAAGTAATTAAAGTTTATCAGTTGAACTAATAAAAGTCTAAAGTTTATCAGTTGAATTGATAGAAGCTTATTAGTTGACTGATAGAAGTATATCAATTGAACTGATAGAAATCTAAAGTCTATCCATTGAACTGATAAAAGTCTGATGATGTTAGAATAGCAATTTTGGGCAAAATGTGCTATGGATAAAATTATTTTAAAAAAATGTGCTATGGATGAAATTATTTTTAAAAATGTGTTATAATTATAATAAAGAGCAAAAAATATTCTATGGAAGATAAATTCCCTAAAAGTTTCTTTTCTATCCTATATTTTGTTTATTCACAAATCATTTACAATGACTAAAGTATAGTTTAGATTATATAAATTGCGTAACATTTTGTTTTAGCTAATATCGTCCCCATGTAAATGTGAACATTTTAGTACGGTTGAGATATATTCATATACAACCACTCGAACTACGTTTATATTTGAATTAAAAATAGGGTTTTTATCATAAATAGACCCTATTTGAAAAGTATTTGCAAATATATATATCTACAAAAATATTAGCAAAAGTAGATTTTGTTTTAATACATTATAAAATCTGAAAATAATGAATTACAATCATACCCTCATATTGGTTGTTTTTTAATTTTGAAAGAAAATTTTCAAAAAAAGAAACTATTTCACATTCCAAAACCACAAATCGCAAATTTATGGGCATTAATTGTAGTAAAATATATCATTCGAAATCACATTTATTAGAGACGTTTCATCTTCCTTTTTTAATACCTCATAAATTTAAAAAATAACGATCAAATTATTGGTTTTTCATTGGGAAGTAAAATTTTAAAAAAGGAAATTCGTCTCACATTCCAAACCAGAAATCGCCAATTTATGGTGCATTAATTGTAGGACGAGAGTGGCGACAATACATTGTTAGATGTACTGTGTTGTGATTTACATACAGTATAGTTCGTAATGTACATGTTATTTGATTCTAGTAAGTTTATTTATAAATAAACCGTATGAGCGGCTGAACGTTCAATTTCGTTGATTGAAACTAGAACACGTTTGATAACCACACAGTATTGAAACAACTTAGTATATACGGTACAACCATAATATATCATGTATCATACCGTATTTTTAAAACTTTGTGTTTTTTTTTAAGTGTTTAATTTGTTGATATGGATACTTGTAGTGTGATTTAATATGTTTGCGACAACGAACAAGTAATTTTGAATGTACAATACCGTATAGTAAAACATTGAGAAATAACATATGTAATATTTGTGAATTGATAGAGATTCGTACTGTTGGAACAACTTCACACAAAATTACTATTCAAAGTGAGATCAATAGTAAATAAAAATGGTCTCATGGGTTACAAAATTGAAATTGAAAGCATTAGACATAAAAAAAGACTGTAATGTAAAATCATCATTGAGTGAATGCGTTCCTCAATATTTATGCGACGCTCTTCAGCTACTTCATGATTATGGTACATCTCATTTTCATCCTACTGACCATTATGTGCAATACAGATTGGAATGTTTGTTGAACCTATAAGGAAAAGTTGTATAGTATTACAAAAATGTCCAAATAATATTGCTCTATATTATAGTCGTATAATATACATGTATAAACAATACCGTATTGCGGAATGAAAATTTAATGAATAGTAATATGAGTACGAAAAATGTATTATACATGAATCAAAAAGAATAATAAACCATAAATGTCTTGTGTAACTTATACAATATGTATAATGAAATAATGAAACATATAGAATTTTGTATAGTTTATACAGTAATATAACGTACGGTACATGGAAAACTACATTAGATAATACTTAAGTATACAGGACTTGAACATTTTAGTATGTAGATAATATTGTTCTACATATGATTTAAATACATTTCTAAACAGAAATATTGACATTGTAAATAACACTATGTGCAATTTTAAATGGAATGATTAATGAACCTATAAGGAAAAGATGTGCAATATAACTAACCTAAAAATATAGTATGAACATACGATATATAGTCAATTATACAATTTCTTTGACTATATAGAAATCAAGGACGTGTGAATATACGGTATATACTCAATTATACAGTTTTGTAGATGTATATACAGTCAATTATACCACAATATGAATTGGAAAGTACGAAGATACTACTGTTCTACATATGATTTTACTACATTTTCTAAACATGATTTTTGACATTCTAAAGATTGGAATATAAATGAATTAAATGTACAAATTTGACATAAATAGAAATAAAACATATCATACTAAACAATCTGAGACATATCGAATCACGACTATACTGAAAATGAACAATAACATGCTAATGGGGATGGATAAGTAACAAAAACGTGATACAAATACTGTGAAAAACGGAGATTATTGAGAGAATATGACTTAACTCGTATGATTATACCATCCGATCGGAGCTTTGTGGTCGAAGAAAATTTACATTTTACGTGGTGGTCGGAATGTGAAAAGAGAGAATGAATAGAGCTGAAGAAACGAAAATGGAGGAATGGAGGAAGAAGAGTGAAACATAAAAGGAAAAGGAAGAAAGATGGAAGATAAATGAGAAAAAGAATTAAAATCTTTTGCATTAAAAGAGTTGACAATTAAATATGGTATTTTTTAAAAGAATGGAAAATATGTTTAAATGGGTGTTTTAATTCAAAATTTTAGTATTAAGTATGATAAAGGGCAAAATGGTATTAATGAAAAATTAATAATTACGAATTTTAATAAAAAAAATTAACTTTGCAAAAAAAAACTTTTGCACCTATATTTGCAAATACTTTTAGGATATGGTCTAGTTACTATAATTTCCCTTAAAAATAGCCAGACCCACAATTACGAAAAAAATAAACTTATAATCTATACATTTTATCCCAAATTCATGTTGAGATAATTGAATTGTATTTAATTGATGTTATTTTATCCCAAATGTAGTTATCTAAAAAGGATTATAAGATACAACCTTCTAGAAGAGTGTACAATGGTAGGTTAATTGAGAAAATAAATGTGTTGCCAAATTTTGATAATATTCTTTGAAATTTTAATCGTCCTCTATACTATGTTATTCGATTTTATCGAATTTGTAAAAGCTTATATATTCCTTATTTAGACTTTGAATTCCTTTCCAAAAAATACTTTTTAATAGCTTCATTTCTCTTTTCATAAAATGCAACCCCAACTTTTCTTAACATGCATTCTACTAATTAAACTAGAGCTTTTTACACACAACTTTTCTTAAATGCAAACATATCAAGTAATTGTACTACACAAATTCAAAAATGTATCACTTCCGTTCAGATATTTTTTGAAATGTTTGTGCCTCATGATTATTTCGTTGGAGTTTTGATGTCTGATCAGCGAGCGGTTGTCTTTTATGAAAGTACAATATATAAACTCTCTTTAAAACCCGAGTTCTCTCAGATCAACGTTATGTATCCACACTCTTTTAATAAATATATTCTCTTTTTTGTTTGTAGATGTAGCTAACACACCGTTAGTGAACCACGTAAATTTTGTGTATTCTTCTCCCAAGTTTAGTAGTAAAAAAGGTTAGGTTGTGGATTTCAATTTATGATAATCACTTATTTATGGATTAATTTTCTATCAAGTTCATTTGATATTCTAATATCATAAAGCTCGACAATATTTCTTGTAAAAATAGTTAAGGGGAGCATAAATTGACTTAAACTTTCACGAATTTATTTATATAATATATGATATATATTCTAGAAATCCAAATCACTCTCTATTACTTAAATATTCCTTATTGTATCAAATATACCTTTGAGAGGCAGGTCGAGAATTGGGACCAGACATTCCTAGTGACTTTAGAGCTATAGGGATTCCACAAATCCATGTGTGAAAGGCACTAGGAAAATTTATTGTATAATATAAGGTATAAAATGCGTACTAATTAGAGTAATATTGTGTGAAGCATATAATTTAGTGTAATATTGTGTGAAGCATATAATTTGGGATGGAAAAAAAAAGGAAATATCAATGTGTGAGATCCTCTAAAGCTGCGTCATTTTTCCATCTGTGTCGGCCAGCTATGAGGCTTCGGCTTCTCTTAAGCCTTCTCTTCTTCTTGGTTTGACATAATGAATAAGATATCTTAATCAATTATATTTAATTTGATCTAGTTGTCCAAAAGGTTTTGAAAAAATAAAAATTTAAATGAATTTGATTTATAATATAGACATTTATCTATTCGTGAAGTAATTTCTTACTAATTTTTTTACCATTTAATCATGAGATAGTAATATTAGACGATTTGTTTACTAAAAATAATTGAATTAAATGTAAGCTGACATTGATATCATACTATCTTAAAGTGTAGTTTAAGGGAAAAATTATTTTTGGACGATTTTACTCCTTGAGTCATATTCTAAATTACAAACATGTCATTTATTGGAATATAAAAAAAATGCAAATAACGTAGAAGATATTTATGATATCATTACGATATCATTTAGATTTTCATCCATAGAAGATAAAATATTTTTATCAAATCTCATAGATTTTATGGCTAAACTAGAAGATAAGAGATTTCAACTGAAAATATATAAAAAAAATTAAATGCAAATAACGTAGAACATATTTACAATATCATTTAGATTTTCATCCTAGAAGATAAGAGATTTCAACAATCAAATGAAAGATATTTACAATATCATTTAAATTTTCATCATCTTTATAATGTAGAAAATAAGATATTTTTACCAAATCTCATAGATTTTATTTGACATTTTATATTCTAATTAAAATAATAAATTGAATTTTCTAATCCTCTAAATAGTTCTCTCCATTTTGTTTACAAGAACATTTTCTCTTTACTTGGATTTACTTTTTTTTTTTTTTATAATAAGTTATGCTATTTTTGTTGGATTATTTACTTTTAACTCTCATCTAATTTTTCTTTTGTTGCAATAATTTCTGTAGGGATCTAATTATTGCATTTGACTTGGAGATCTGGAAAAAAAATGTGAAGAATGATAAGATTATCATCTGACACATGGACATGTTGACAAAAAAACTAGTGTGACACATGGACATGTCACTTAAAAAAGCTTCTTCTTTTTTTTTTTTTGGAAAAGAGACACAAACAAATTTTGTTAATAGATAGATCAAATTTTGAAGATGAACGAGTTGGATTTCCTATGTCAAATATTATTTGAGTTGCATATGATGACTAGTCAATAAATTTTGACAAAATTTTAAACAAATGACCTAATTGAGAATTTTCAAATTCATCACATCATTAAAGGTAAAATTGAAAATTTTAAAATATTTAGAACTAAATTGGACAACCACTCAAAAGAACTAACAGGACAATTGTACATGTTTTGTCCAACTATATCCATAATTTAGAAAACAATCGATGGGAATAAAAATAAAATAAAATCAAATAATAAGAGGAATAATTGCTGTTTACGCAATTAATAGAAATTCAAAGGGTGTGGGCTGACTTTCTTGTGTGGTTCCTTCTAAATTAAAATAAATCTTGATTCCCCTTTGACTAATGAAAGCCATATGAATCATACACATTCTATATAAGAAAAAAAAATGTATATAGATAAATTAATATTTGGTAAAGGCGTTTATATATATATATATATATTTATTTTGGATAAAATCTAAATAATTGCAAGAGCGTTAAGCGAAATCACTATCAACAAATATTTGGGAGAATATTTTTGTTTGCTGACCTTTTTGTTCTTTTTTATTTGGAAGTTTATGAGAAAAAAATGCTGGTAATTTTGGACCAACATGCTCTTTTTCTCTTAACATTTTTATGCCCACATATTTATTTATTTTCCAAATTGAACTCTAAAATTGTTTCCTTCCTTCCCCACAAGGAAATGTCCAAAAAAGAATCGGCTCCAAACGATTAAGAGGTGGGTTTTTGCAAGTGGATGACGTTGTAATCTGCTTGTTATTTTTCGGTGTGACGTTTCTAAGAAAGAGACTAGATTATTTAATCTTCAACTTGTTTATAAGAGAAAAATATTAATTTTATCGACTTAGTAATATAGAAATTCTTAATTGGTTGTGCCTTCATTTCAAGTGGATGATTCCTTGATTTAAATAGAATAGAACATATTGACATGACGCTAGAGATATAATAAAAATAGTTTTCATTCATTCGAGAAGGTGATCTTCTCTCTTTATGCTTGTTGTGACCTAGCCTCTTTCATATTTTGAATGAAAAAGTTAAATTTTCAATCTCGTTCTTAGCTTCGAGTTTGGTCTTTTTTTAGTAATGTTCTTTACTTCTATAACTATTTTCAAGTGGCATGGTTCCAATCTTTATAATCTTGTAAATAGTCTTGCTTTCTTGGTTCTTTTTCTCTTTCACTTGTTAAAAAATAATAATAATCATCAATACATTTTTACACAATAATTTTTTTTAATGATTAACCCAAAATTATTTAAGGATAAAGAAATTGAGCATTTAACCTCTATAATAACATAATTTATTCTATAAATAAAACAATGTTAATAGAAAATAAATAAATCAAAGGCTTGTTGTGAACTCGTTTACGAATGCTTTAAGTCTAGTTAGAAAATGACTCTTTCTATGTGAGATGAAGACTTTCCCTCGTTTGGAGTTTACTTTTTATCTCTTTTTTCTTCGTGGAGTTTAATTCTCCAATCATGGAGATGGACGTTACATTTGGGTCTACGATAATATTTTTTCATAATCAACTATTTATTTTTTTCATAATTATTATTCATGATATCTTTCTTAATTAATATTTATTTTTCTCATAATTATTATTTATTTCTGTTACGATCATTATTCATCTCTCATAATTATCACTATTCATTCCACTCATAATCTCATTACCCTCATAATCAATTATTAGTCTCCCTTAATGATTATTTTAGTTTTCTTCTTATAATCATTCTTTACAATCAAATATATGTAATTGTTTTCATAATTATCCTCTTCTACTCAAACATAAACAATCATTCTTCTTTGTATTTTATTCATATTCTCGTACCTTATAATAATTTTATTCCTTTTGCTCCAAACTTCCCAAATATTTTTGTGAATAGAATTTGAAAATATTGTAGAATAGTTTTGCAAAGGTAGTAATTTGGACGTATTGAAGATTATATAATTAAAGTAGAGATATACATGACTTAGGTTGAATTGAGTTAAAAAAATATTTTGGACCAACTCAAACTTTCAATCAACCAACTAATTCAGGGGATGATTGGATTTTGGTGTTGAAAAGAGGAGAGGAGAGAAAGTTGAAGAGAAAGAGAAAGTTGAGTGATTTGGAGATATAAAGTAGTTATTTGGAGATTAATGTTTTGGAGAGGAGATATTGTAAAAGTATTTATTTTATATTGATTTTTTATAATGTAATGATTGTAGATTTTGGATTGATTAATAAATATAATATATTTTATTTTAATTGTGTGGTTGAAAATCAGAGAAAGTTTGATATAATGTTTGATAAGATTAAATAAAATATATTTTATATTATATTATATGGTTGAAAATTAAAAAAAATGTTTGATGTGACATTTAAAAAATTAAATAAAAAATTTGATATGATATTAGAAGAGAAGTTGAGAAGAAGTTGATATCCTAAAAACAAACATGGAGTTAGATTTTTACTTCCTCTCCTCTCATCAACACTAAATTCCAAACACCCCCAAGTCTATGTATATAAACAACTCAATCCAGCTCACCATTGGATTAATTTAGATTATCAAGAGGAACTTAAAAAGGTTGGATTATCATATTGTTATTTTAAATTTTAATTTGAATATATATTTTTTAATTTTAATTTTTAGATAAATAAAAAAAATAACTTCTAATTTTAATTTATATTATGAAAGATACCTTTTCAAATGAAAACAAATATTTTAAAAAAAATTAGAGTAAAAATTCAAAATATAATATAAATTAACTAAACAAAATTAAAAGAAATATACATTTATATTATCATGTTATAGGTGGAAAAATATATTTCAAATTAATTTTCAGTTAAGTCATAAACCAATTAAATTTATTAAAAAAAATTATTTATTTAAACTCAACTCAATCTAATCCAAGCCAATATAACTCAATTCACAAAAGGGATTTTTCATATATGATTCTCATAAAAAAAAAAAAAAAAAAAAAACTATGAATAGTGCATAGTAAAAAGACGAAAAAGTACAGATGCTTCATAACTTTAATGTAACATATATATATCGTTTTCAATAACTGTACATAGGATTTTTTTTATTAAAGTTACAAAATTAGTGTTAGAGTAAATCTTCAATCAGTATGTTTGAGTTGAGTAGTAAGAAGAGGTGAGAAGGCATAGATAAATTTTAGAGAAATTGTCATGATAGAGGAAGAAGAAGGTGGAGACTATATTGTAGCAACTCACACATTACAACTTAATAATTAACTATATATAAAGAGAGAGAAAGGGAAAAGCATTCTAACTTAATGGGCACCTAATAGGATTTTATACACTAATATTGGCAATAAAAAATTAACATCGTACGATAATTGAGACTAGAGAAATTCAAATGCATAATCTCTTGGTCAATTGGTGTATACTGAGTTACTACTTTCGTTAGCTTAAACTTGTTGAACACAACTCTTACGTGGAAAACACCTAACTTTGTATTAAGACCACTTTAGAAGAGATTACAAGACAAGTGTTTAGGACACACAACAAACTCACACTTGGACTTTTTGAAGACACTTTGTAGGACATTACAACACTTGTTTTTTCTTGGATACAAAATATGGTGGGGTGGAGGTGTATTTATAGTGTGGGCTAGACAATGTGGACCACGCATTTGTCTAGAGTACTCCTAAAAATATATATATATATATTTCCCCCACATTTCTCTAGAGAATTCCTAAGAAACACATTTAATTCAACACATCTAGTTATATGTTGCACTTTCTAGAACATTCTTCAATTGTTCATCTAAATCTAAAATTCTAAACACTTCTACAATTTACCAAGAAGCTTCTAGATAATGGACTTCTCTTCTAAGTGGGCTAAACTTCATTGGACTAGTGATGAACATTTAACAAAACTATACTAATCTAACTATTATTAATACTTTAACGTAACTAATACAACGTATAGTTTTTAATTAAGAGACAATGAAATGGAGAATTAAGATATGGAAAAGAAAAAAAAAACCCCCAAAATTTTAGTATATGATAAAATATTTAAAAAAAAAATGTTATAATTAAAATGGAAAAGTGATAAATTAGCACATAGAGCAAATTCTATTTTGAAGATTACTAGATTGGAGAGGAAATGAATAGGCCCCCACCAGTGTACCTCACTCCCATTTCCCACATTTGATTTTCAACTACAAATACACACTCTTCACCCTTCGTCTTCCTCACTCATCCCTCTCTCTTCTTTCTCTCTCTAAAACCCCCCAAATCCAAGCTTCCCCTCAACTCTCCAATGGCGACCATGGTCTGCCATCCACGCCTCCAGCCCTGCATCGACTCTCAATTCATCGAAACTCCTTGGCCTCACATCAAATTCCCTCCGTCTCTGCAATTCGCCGCTCTCAATTCCTGTTTCCTCGATCTCGATTCCTCCAAATCCCCAACTCGATCCAACGACGAGGAGGAATCAGAATCAGAATCAGAATCAGAATCTGGATCCCACGTCCACCCGCTCGTGAAGCGATCTCGATCTACGCTCGACGAGAGCGGCTTGGCGATCTGTACGGAGAATCTAGGAAGCGAGACCGGAGCGGCGGATTTCGCCGACGACTCTGTTTTTCCCGATCCGAAAACAGAGCCATCTCCCACGAGGAAGCGGGTGAAATCGGCTGGCAGCAAACTGTTTCCGCCGCCGTTGACGACGATCGCCGGTCCGGATTCGATCTGCTTGCGGTCGTATCGCGAGGACGGGAGGTTGTTCGTGGCGGCGGTGGAGTCTCCGGCGAGGTTTTCGTATTTTCTCTGCGAGCGAAGCCACGGCCGCCTTCGAGTGAGCATTTTGAAAAGTCGTGGAGTGGTTGGATCTGAAGGCGAAAGTGCGGGAAATGAAATGGAGATGCGAAACGACGACGTTGAGGAGGTGGGCGAGGAGGGTAATTGTGGGGAAGATGTGGGGGGGAAAGTGGAAGAAAATGGAACTTCTGGGGGGGTCCAAATCGAAATGGAAAAGTTTGAGAGGCCATGCAGGTGCAACGATGGGGGTCAAAATAATAATATTGTCCAAAATAAAAACCGCAGTGAAATGTTGTTATTGACTCGGGTGCCCCTCTCCATTTGGATCTCTACTTAATTACTACTATGGCTATTTCATTTTCAATTTATGGATGATATTTACTTATTCCTTCCTCTCTTTGTCTCTGTAATCTTTTTTAATTGGGGAGAAAAAGTATTTTATTGTTTTTAAATAAATCAGAATCAAATATTAATATTAAATTAAATACCAAATAATGAAATTATAGTGCGACTAATCTTTTTTATTAATCACATTTCCACTTACATTATGAACCAATTCTCAAACTCAAAATAAATAAATAACTTCCATTATTTAAATTATAGCTTTTATGCAAATGGTTAATGACGGCTACCAAACCATAATCGACCAAACAACAGATATTTATTGAAGATGGTGATTAACTTTATTTTTGCTTCGAGCTATTTTTATGCAATTTAATTCCCAATCTCCTAGGATGAGTCGTGTTCACCAACAAAATATTCCTTGTGATCTTCATAATCATGATTTGTTACCTAAGTTGTAAAGTATTTCTGTTCATGTACTTCCTAGGCTTGCAGGTTCTTGGTCAAGGTTGCAGGCTCCTCACTACAAGGACGAAGCCAAAAAATGCAGTATCTTGATACGCGAAACAAGTATCGGTAAATATCAATGGCAATGCAATGTCGGGATAACCTTTAAGCAAGACCAATGATGATCGATATTAGATAATATGATATTTTACCTTAAAGTCAATTGATAACGAAGGATATAGCTCATACTTCTTATATACACGTTAAAAACTTCTCATCTTTTCACGTAGAATAAATGTTATAAGGTGAGTATCTCCAACATCGAGTTATCAGCAATGCAAGGAAAGACCAACAACAAAGTAATCACCCACCTTGCTTAGAATTTCTTTAAGAGAAAATTTGGGTGCAGCCCAAGTTGCATACGTATCATGATGTCATTCATGTAGCACCTGGTGCCACACATCTCATCTCTCTTTTTTACTTTATATTTATTATTAAAAAAATCAATATAAAATAAATATTTTTTACAATATCTCCTCTCCAAAATATCAATCTCCAAACAACTACTGCATATCCCAAAATCACTCTACTTCCTCTTACTCTTTCACTTTCTCTCCTCTCCTCTTTTCGACACCAAAATCCAATTCAACTCAGATGCCTCACAAAAGTTGGTAATGTTATTAATATTGTTTTTCAAGATTCTTACTAACTTTAACAACATTTAAATTGATATTATAACTCTATTATCTCTTTGTTTATGGCAGTTTTCTTTCCTCATTGTGTTGAAATTAGTAACATATAGTTGCTGGTTTGGATTAGAAAAAGAAAAAGGTTAGGGTAAAAAGGGAAGGAAGGACATAAAATCCAAGAAAGAACCGTACAGATGTGGATGCAAGTAGAAGTGTGTCAGTGTAAGACAAGAATGAATAGGTCTCTTTGGCTAGGGTACTACACAAATATGTACCAATTCATATTTCTCTTTTTTTTTTCTTTTCCTTTTTGTTTTTGAAAAAAAATTATAAACTGCCCTTATTTATCTGAGTGTGTGGGACAATGGATTGGGATGTAAGAACGATATTGGGGAATTAAAGGGCAATGTGTTTTGTAACAACAACGACCAAAAGTGAAAGTTGGAGTACGGTGCACTAAGACACCACATGCCCCTTTCTTCTCACCGAGGTGGAGCTTCTTCTGCCTTTCAATGCCCTAACCCCCTTCCACAAGGCTCACACGCGCACCCCATCCCCACTTCGGTAAGGCTTGTCTGTAAGTATTCGGGTCAGTTTATGTGTATTTTTTATGATTTAGAAATTTGGAGGTTTGCTCTTTTAAATCAAGGAACATTGCTTACTCGTCTCTAAATTGTGGTACACCGTGATACATTATAGAACCGGAAGCGAAATTAAAGGTCGTCTGAGAAATTAATCCTCACAGCCACCTCTAACCTAAAACTTTAGGCCAATGTATTCTGTAAATTAGATACTCAATCATTGTACCACTTCTAAGGAATAGTTTTTATGCACTTTAATTATTCTCACAAGATAATTCATCTAATCCTATTATATTTGAGTGTCAAAGACTTCATAAAAAAAAATTATAAATAAGGCCCCGTTTCATTTGGTTTTTTGTTTTTGGTTTATGAAATTTAAGTCTATTTTTACTCAAATTTTCTACCATGTGCTCCATTTTTCTTACAATGTATCCATCTTTCCTTAAGAAAGTAGATGAATACTAAGGGCGTGTTTGGTGCAGGGATTAGGATTAAGTTAGTCGGGATTAAGTTAAGCTGATGATTAAGTTAATCTGTGTTTGGTGAACATGTTATGTTAAAATTTGGATTAAGTTAAAGTCGATTGTTGTTTGGTGCAAGGATTAAGTTAAACTGAATTTTTATTAAACATTTTTAAAAATTGTTTTCTCTTGATAATAAATAAATGACAAAATGACATTAATTAGAAA
Organism: Sicyos edulis; assembly: GCA_036507275.1. Classification (NCBI taxonomy): domain Eukaryota; kingdom Viridiplantae; phylum Streptophyta; class Magnoliopsida; order Cucurbitales; family Cucurbitaceae; genus Sicyos; species Sicyos edulis. Next base: position 49,301,826 of record CM071847.1, on the reverse strand, counting down.
TAGTAACAATATAATATTCATTCAAAAAAATATGTTTATTATTTATTTCAATTTTAACTTAATATCTATATTAAATTTAAAAAATATATAACAAATTTTATATTCATTAAAAAAAATTAGAAAGACATTAAATTATGTAAAAATCATTTTAATTTAATTGCTTAATTATAAGGTTGGTATAAATTTAAATTTTTTTTTTTAAAAAAATTAATTTATTTAGTACACCTTAAGTTGAAATTCAATTTTACTCATATTTAAAAGTAGTTCTAACTTCAAATACGTTGATGAAAGTTATAATAAAAGTGTAAACCTAATTTTCATGCATTTTTAAATTATTTTACCTAATACTCATTCAAATTAAAGTTGTAGTTAATATAGAAATAACAAAATTACATTCATATATGAGTATATATAATAAAAAGGTTTTTTTTTCTTTTGAGAAACATAAAAACCTATTTAGATGTTTAGAAAAAAGTCATCAAATAACACAAGTAAAATTTCTTATGTGTACAATAATAAATCAAATTACATTCTAAGTAGTAAAATGAGTTTTAAAATTTAGCAATTTTTGTGATATTTTATGTACCAACCATTGATTTCAATTGAACATAATTTTAAAATAGTCAATTAAAATATTTAATGTTGTTTTTTCAATTAATTAAACTAAAGTATCCAAATGGATTCAAATTATTTATGAAAATTTACATGTAACATGTTTTATTTGATTTTTTATTTAATAAAACTCATTAATACCTTTTAAAATGAATATAGTTTTAAATTTATTTTTACAATAACTAGGATAAGGGAATTCGAACCATTTTTAAATACCATAAAAAAAATATCAAAACAAATTTCTTGACATTCTATTAGATGTATGCATTTTATATTTTACAAATGTAAAAAGAATGCATTTTATATTTTACGATTACGAAAGTTTTCTCCAAAATAAATTGAAGATTGGTTAACTTAGTTTTCTCCAATAAAAAGAGTCAATTGTTAATATCTATTATTTCAAATTATTTGTTAATTATATTGTTAATATCTATTCCTTCCAAATGTAAAGAGATTCATACTATATCTTAATAATAAAATTTTGTTACATTCAAATAATTATCTTTTGAAATTCAAATATAGTTGTCTTTGTTCTTTTGAATTATTTATTTCTTTAATTATTTAACATTTAACATTAAATTTAGAATATACAATTATATATTAAATAAACTACAAAATATAAAAAAATAATTTTATTCTAAAAAAATTAAACATAAAAAATCATTTGAATAAACTTTTAAATCTAAATTTTAAAGTTGAATAAATTATTTGAAAAATAGAATTAAAGATGATTTCGGAAAACGAGGTAGAGAAAGAATATATGAGGATTATTGTTGGATTTCGTGAAGGATTAAGTTAATCCCTTAATCCGTCCACCAAACACGAATTGGGAGAATTAAGTTAATCCGAATTAACTTAATACTCACCCCAAATATGCCCTAACTAAATTTCTAAAACACAACCAAGCTTTTGGAAACTACTTTTTTTTTCAAATTTTGATTTTATTTTTTAAAATATAGGTAAGATCTACGTATCCAAATAAGAAAAAAATTAGGGTATAGTAGCTGTTGTTAGCTTAAATTTTATAAAAATGAATATCAAACAAAGCCTAGTGACTGATTAAATTTATAATTCACAATTATCACAAAAAGATACATATAAGATTTGTTTCAAATTTTGGGAAAAAATAAATAAAATGGTTTCCATTCCTTAAAATTATGCCACGACCACTATTTAAATACACAAAGCCTCACTCCCATTAAGGGGTAAATTGTCAAATGGGGTCTGTTTTAGAAACTTATTATGCAAATGGGTCTAATTTCAAACTTTTTTTAAAAATGGGTCTTTGCGTCTTTAGGAGAGACGCAACTCCCTTTAGTTTTTTGTTCCAATTTTTTAGGCAAAATTTGAGTTTTGACTTTTTTGTTCTCTTATTTGGTTTTTACTTTACTTTTTTTTTTCCTTCTTTTCTCTTTTGCCGATATGTACGTGCTTTAAAAAAAAAAATCTGCTTACTTTCATATATTTTTTCGTTTTCTTTGTTTTATTTTATTTTTCTTTATAATATTTTGTTTGTTACAAATATATACTAAATTTGTGAACTTTTCTTCATGAACATATATATTTAAGAATGTCTATTTTAATATAAGTAATTTATCATTATGTTAAAGTATAATGAATGATTTTTTTGCATGATCCATTTAGAGTTATAATGATTTAAGAATGGTTCTCAAAAATAATAATTATTATTATAATTTAAGAAAGTAATTTTATTTATAATCATGTTAAAATTATAATGTAATTTAATGTATATATATATGTTAACATATATTTTTCAACATCCTAACAACCTCAACTTTTCTTTTAAACCATAACCACCTTTAATTTAAATCATTAAAAAAAACATGCAAACCTATTTCAAATTTAAAAATAAAGTAATTAGAAATGAAAACTTATATAATTTTTTATGAGTGGTAATATATATATATAATTTTTTTTTTTTATAAATGTTAAAAATCTATATAAAAAATTAAATAAAACAAAAGCTAAGTCCCTAAATTGATAGATGTTAAAATTGATAATTTTTAATCAAATTAAATTTAAATTATTTTATTTTAAATATAATATTTTTAAAATTTTGTTATAATTAAATTAGGGAGACAACAAATTTCTAATAAATAATGCTTCTCAAAAAAAAAAAGTGATAAAAAATGAAAATAGAGAAAACTAAATATTAAAAAAACAAGAAAGATATAAAAAAATCTATAAAAAATCATATTGATATCATCAGAGGGACGCAAATCTAAAGAAGAAAAAAATTATGTTCCTAATATATATATATTTTTAAAAAAAAATCAAACACAATCCATGAGATTTTACTAATTTTGACCAAGATATGCCACGTGTGTACATTGACCAAAAGCAGCGTGTGTGGCGTCTCTCGAAGAGACGCCACAACCCCTTCCAACAAATTATTTAAAATCTGACCCATTTTGATAATAACTTTTAAAAAAGAACCTAATTTGACAATTTACCCCCATTAAGACATGGATAAAAGTTTCTATAAAGTATCTATTTGACAGGTTTATAAAAAAAATGATCCCACTTGGTGACTTTTAATGATTATTAAACTTTAAAGTCTTTTCTCCCAATTGACGTCTCTTTATTATTTTATTTTTTTGAATTGATATATTCCTAAGTTAATACAATTTTGTCTTTATTTTAATAATCTCTACGGTTAATACACTATGACACATATATTAACCATTAGTTCATCGTACTAGAAACAACTTTTACCTTGACGTAATATGTGTTTGTATGCAATTTGTGTAAGACTTTAGATCATGTTACACCATATATGTTTACAAAGTTCTTTTATAATCATGAATATTTGGATCAGCTTACCTTAATTTTTTTATTACTAATAAAATTTGTAGGAAACAAATTTTAAATAGATGATCACAATTAAATTTATAGGCTTTTAATTTTTTTAGTTTTTTTTTACATACATCGAAACATGTCACTAAACTTCATATGGTTGTTTATAAACAATGAATAAGTTTATATCCCTTCTTAAAAAGGATTATTTTTAGATCCACTTGTAATGGTGACGCACATGTCAAATTAGCCGATAAAATTATTTTAAAAAACCATGACCTAAGAAAATGACGTGGCGTTTTCATTAAATATATGATAAATCAAAACTTAAATATTTATTAAAAGGGGCAAATTGATGCATGCAATTTGTTACGTAAAATAAAAATAAATGTGAAATATAATTAGGCAAAAAAGGCGAAACCAAAACCAAAAAGCAGCTGGGAAATGCCAGGTGGAAGGGCAGCAATAATTTAAAAACGAGAAACGATGTCGTTTTGTCAAAAAGAATTCCAATTACCTCGAAAGTTTCCGTTAATTGCAATCCACACAAAGCCCAATTTGTTTGACCTAATCCGCAGCAGGACCGAGCAGCCAATAATAATTCTCCACGTGTACTTTTCATTAGGCAAAAGCAAGATGAGATCATGATATTTGAAAAATTGTTTTCATTTGGTGTTGGATATTTTTGTCAATTAATTAGAAAACAAATTTTTTTTTTTCTCCTTTTTTTGGGGTTTGTTTTGCTTGGTCGTTAAGTACTTAGATATTACGTTCTGTATGTCACTCTTTCAAACTATTAAAAAAAAAACTCCATTATCTATATATCTTTCCATGCATTATCGTAATTCAACATAAAAGTAAGAATGATATTTAGAGTTAGTGAAACTCAAACTTGAAATTTCTTGATTATGTCTGAATAAGATGTCCTTAGATTTATATTTAGTTTGTTTTTATAGAGTAAATTATAAATTTGATTACATATTTTAAATCAAGTTAGAATTTATTTCCTATACTTTTAAATATTATAATCAATTTATATTATTTGAAAAAAATTTAGAACTTAATCATTATACTTTTAAAAATTAGAATTTAGACAATATATGATCTGATGGAACCTAAAATATAGTTGTTGTCACTCCTAGTCACTTACCAATTAAAAATATAAAATATTAGTTATATTCATGAATAAATGACGAGATTCTTTGGTTTAATAACCATTAAACCATTGATGTCGCTTGAGCTACTACTCTATTGACATAGGTGTACATTGATGTCGTTTGAGCTACTGCTCTATTGACGTATATTTTTTTAAGTTAACATATTTAATTCACTAAGGATTATGAACGACAATTATTATTTTTAGATTCATAAAATTATAAACTTTCCTCCAATTTATGGATTAAATTATAATTTTTGAAAGTATATGAACTAAACTCTATATTATTTTTTTTAAATATTAGAGACCAAATTTGTAATTTGATCTATTTATAATTAATTTTAATTTCTATGTAATTTTGAAATGCAAGAGGCAAATTTTTTTGTAGGAGATGATATTTCCTCTCGTTCAATTTTTTAAGTTCAATAACTATGAGAAGATGAGAGATTCACTCACGACATTTTTTAGTTTAGCAATAATATTTAGAAGTTGGAAGGGGAAAATGCAAACTTGTAACTTATTCGTCAAGGATAAATGTCAATAAATTCAAATTCGGAACTAAACTCAAATCAAATGCACTTAATTTTAAATATTATATACCAAAAATTAAAAATAAATAAATGAATAAACAAACAAACAAACAAAACAAAACAAAACAACTAATAATTAAAAAAAATGGGAGACCAAATCTATCAAATCTATTCAAATGGAAAGCAAACTAGGTTAGACATAATAGACATCATCATAAATAATAATAATAATAATAATAATAATAATAATAATAATAAAAGAAACAAACAACAACAACAACATTAGGTACAATTTAGCAACAAAATAAGGGTGTCTATTCAAAAAGCACACCAAAGTGTGATTTTGGCGAAGATTCTTGCCCATTCGTAAAGATTCTTTTATTTGCACGTAAATTAAAATAAAAACCAATTAAACGCCAATCTAGCAATAACTTAATTCATATAAATGTACTCCACCATAATCAAAAGAGCATGATTAAAATTTTACGTCCTTAATTGTGGTTGAATTAACATAATTTGGGATAAACAAACAAAAACCCATCCTGTAAAAAAAAAAAAGTAAGACTCAAATCGTACAATGCAATAAGTCAAAAAGGGTGATGGTCAAAAATATTATGGCGTGAAAACTTTCTAAATTTCTTCTCTTTTTGGCTTTTCCGGAAAGCTTTATAATCTTTTTCTGCTGCCAAGAATAGTGGCTAAAAATAAAAATTAAAATTAAAATTAAAATTAAAATGATTTTGTTTGTTGTTTTTAGGGACATTAGCTGAGCAGGTATTATGTGAATCTGAAAACAAAATTTTGCAGTAGATTCGGTTGTAATTTTCTCAAGATTTTCACGATCTTGCTTCAGCCCACTTATGGGCCCGACCGGTCCAATCTGTCTTGAACCGGGACGACCAATCATAACAAACCTAACGCCTAACCGAACCCCCTTTTTAACCTTTTTCTTCTTATTATTATCATTCTTCACATAATCCTTTTCTTTTTTTTTGTTCATAATTACAATTTTGCCAATATATTTTGATTAAACACAAATTTAGATTTTTTTTTTTTTTTTTTGTTGAAAATTTGGAAATGAGAGCTTCGAGGCACCACTCGCCCTTTCCTAGATTGTGGCACTAGAGTAGTTTGAAAGGTATTATAATTTAAGCGCTTTCCACCTATCTCGAACTGATCTCTCAAAGAAGCATGCCTTGAAACTCTTAGCCTCAACCGTTGGGCTGCTCGATATTTAGATGCTATAATTTTAAGTTTTTTTAATACAACAACCATATTTAAAGGAAAATTGTGTTGGATAGTCCAATTTCACAAAATAATTGCAGGTCTAACTAATTTTTTTTTTTTTTTTGCATCGTCAAATATACGGACGGTATAAATAATATTCATTCTACGGTATAATTTAGGGTATTAATATAATATTTTTTATTATTAATACAATATTAATACAGTATTGTATATTAATACATTAATCATACCATATAGTTTCAGATTGCTATATATATATATATATATATATATATATATATATATATATATATATATATATATATATATATATATTTATTAGTATTGTAAATATTTGTCCATTTTAGTCTACCCCTAAAAATACTCTCTATTTAAAGTTGAAGGATTGGAATATATAAATGCATGATATATTTTAATCATCGCCATCTTAATTTTAAAATTTAAACATTCATCTTTAGATCTAGTAAAAGTTCATAAATGGTTTTTTTTAAATAAGGTAATTATGTTCGTCGCTAGATCAGGCACCGAAGATAAGACATCGAATGAGTAATATTACAGTTGAATCTCGAATTGAGACTTGAAGAGAATATACTTTCAAAACTCAAGTTTTCAATCACTACACCACCCTTGTAATTTTGAAATTTCATAAATTTCTCATGAATAGTTTAGAGGTCTTTAAGTATATGATCAAATTTATAGTTTAATTCAATTTTTCATTTCAATATTATTATTGTTTGGCAATCAAAAAATTGTGGCTTATTTTTTTCACCTTCAATCACGAATAATGACTTTTTTATTTTTTGAAGATTTTGTAATCATCCTCCATTTTAAGTGGAAATGTCGAGGAGTGGCTGTCACGTCAGCTTTTTGGTTATAAAAAATGGATTTTGTTTATATTTTTGAAAAATCAATCGAGATTGTTCGATGGGAATTATTCATGCTTTTGAAGAATATATTTTTTTGACTTTTCTTCGTTTGTTGGATTGTAGTCTAGGATAGTTGAATGTACAACTTTGATAAAGAGAAAAGTTGCAAAATGAATAGTAACTTTACTACAAATTTACTAAAATGGCCAAAATGAAATTTACTATACAGTTTGTATTTTGGCGGGGATAGGAATAAACCGACCAAACTATAATAACTTACTATTTGTTAAAAGAAATATGTTTATTTCTCTTTTAGAAATCTTACCAGTAATTTTTACATTTTTTATCTAATATATTAAATATATGATTAAAAATATACATCAGGTCATTTCAAACTATTTTCATCAGAGAGGTTTTAGCTCAAACTCACCCACCATAAAATATTATTAATTTTTTTAAAAAAGGAAAATCATACGAGATAAGATCTTATATAATTTTTACATTTTTAATCTAATATATTAAATATATGATTAAAAATATGCATCAAGTCATTTCAAACTATTTTCATCAGAGAGGTTTTAGCTCAAACTCACCCACCATAAAATATTATTAATTTTTTTAAAAAAGGAAAATCATACGAGATAAGATCTTATATAATTTTTACATTTTTAATCTAATATATTAAATATATGATTAAAAATATGCATCAAGTCATTTCAAACTATTTTCATCGAGAGAGGTTTTAGCTCAAACTCACCCACCATAAAATATTATTAATTTTTTTGAAAAAGGAAAATCATACGAGATAAGATCTTATATAATTTTTACATTTTTAATCTAATATATTAAATATATGATTAAAAATATACATCAAAGTCATTTCAAACTATTTTCATGAGAGAAGTTTTAGCTTAAACTCACCCACCATAAAATATTATTAATTTTTTTGAAAAAGGAAAATCATAAGAGATAAGATCTTATATAATTATCAAGGTAGCCAAATATTAAAATTTTATTGATAATCATTTTGTTTGTAGTTTTTTTATTTTGAAATTTAAGTATATAACAACTACTCCATTGTATGTTTTTTTTTATTTGAATATATACATCTTATCTATATTTTTAGAAACCAAACTAAATTTAGAAAAAAAATAATTAAAAAAAAATAGCTTTCACAAGTTTGATTTGATTTTTGAAATTTGGCTAGCATTCACATACTTTTTTAACCAAAGATATAACACATTGTAGGAAATATGAAATACATTATAGAAAATTTAGCTTAAATTTTAAAAATCAAAAACAAAAAATGAAAGTCTCGTCTAATAACCATTGGTTTTTGGTTTTTGTAATTTAAATTTATCTTTACTCAAATTTTCTATAATGTATTCTATCTTTCCTACCATGTATGTCTCAGAAAGTATGTGAATGCTAACCAAATTTCAAAAAAACAAAAACAAGCTTTTGAATGGGTTTGATTTCTAAAAATATAGGTAAGATATGGGCATTCAAATAAGAAAAAACATATTATAAAGTTGTTATAAGCTTAAATTTCAGAAACAAAAAACTAAAATACAAAATGGTTAACAAATAGAGCCAAAATGATTATCAAACGAGTTTAAAGTATTTGTATTCAAAATTATTAATATGATTTAATACTTATTATAAATACTCATTAATACTAGTATTATAAAAAATTATCGGCAATAGTGCTTAATACAAAAACTAATTTGTAATTATATTCAAGATTAGACCGATAAATTTCCCAACAAAACAAAAATCTTCGAGAGCCCACATGAGAATTTATGTGGGAAATAGTAAGTGCTACTTTTTTAGAAATAAATAATCAAATGTTTACATCATTCAACCGTTTAAATTTATGTTCTTTTCGTAAAATGAGTGGAAAAGAGAAATTTTTTTGTTCCCAAAATTTCCTCAATTTATCCACATTTTCAAATGAATTTTATTTAATATTTAATTAGTCAAATCAAATGATCCCCTAAATCAAGGATTAATTAATTTTCTTTTATATTTAATTACTGAAATCAAATGATCCCCACATCAATTATTCCTGGATTTTAAGATTTTGGGTTGGATGCCATTAAAATGTCTTCTATTTCTTCTCTTCCTCTACACATGCGATCTAAAAATCCTCTCATACAAAAAAAACTTTCTTCAATTTTTCCAAAATGGTGCAATAACCTTATAGTCAATGGATTTCATGGAAAACTTTTGGGCTCCCGATCACCAGCGTTAAATCACATTGTACATGAATTTCGTGGACCGGTGTGACTGCCAATGACTGTCTAATGTTGCGAAGAAAGGCTAAAGTAAGTTTATTCTTGTGTATGAAAAATTTAGATTCACCTTCTGTGTTTTGTTTCACGCCTTAATTTTTAGGAAGATTTTGACTTTGGGGCGTGTTTATCCAAATTTGGAATACCTTCATAATTATTTCTCCATATTTGAGGAGTTTACATAAAAAAATAAAATAAAAAATGCATTTAAAAGTTATTTTTGTTAATTTTTTTTTTATCAAACTTGTTTTCCTAAAATGAATTTGAGATTATTTATAATCCTTATTAGATTTTTTTTGTTTTTTGTAAACTCATTCTCTCTCTTGCATTGAGATTTATGTCATATTTCTTCATTAACAGTTATCTTCTTGGTTATGTAGCTCCAAATAATCGGTGTAAGTCCTCTCCATTCTCAACATAATCGTCTATTCATCCCTATAGAACCTCACACCAGAAGACGCTTCAACGCCGAGTCCTTCCAACCAACTATGTTGGAGCAACCTTATACTCGTGGTGTCATACACGTATCACTAACCAAGTCTGACTTTGCCCGATGAGATATTTGTTCGCAACACAGAGATGTATAGTGGATATATAATGATTTTTCAAGTTCCATATACAAAAAATATTGCATCCGAATAGAAAGTTGTACTCGTACACACATGGATGTATAGTAACAATGGAAGAAGATAATGATGTACATGGATGTAGATAAAATTTCAGCATGTACAACCACAGTTACATCCTGGCAAAAACTATATCATTATACATGCAAAAATATTTTAGTTGGGAAGAATATGTGTGATGGAATGTTGGCTTAATTTTTCTCAATCTTAGATGGAAGGTCATGCACATGTAGGTTGATTTCTTATTTTTATTCAACTTTTAGTTAAAGTATTATTCAACTACATTCAAAGATGTAAGAGGATGTATATAATAAACCTTCGAATAGTTTTTTTAGTTTTTTTTTTATTAGTCTCCTGCCCATTTCCAAACTTGTGAATTAAAAATCTAACGATTCTTTTATAAAAAATATTTGATTCTTAATTTTTAAAACAAAAATTAGATTTGGTAGTTATTAGATAATCTAAATTTAAACAGGGTAGATTTGATTTTTAGGTGGTTATTAAAAATATTTAAAATAAAATTAATTAATTCCTAAAAAAGGTAATTAATTGGAAGGGTTTTAAAAAATCTAGAAAATTGAATTTAGACATTTATTTTAATTCTCTACAAAAGTAGATATTTATTTAATAAGTTTGGTTATAGTAGTTATTTCCTTAATTCACCCAATTTATGTTCCATTAAGCCAATGTAGGGCTTCTTTTCAAAAAAAAAAACCCAATGAGGGCTCAGTTGATTAACATAACCCAAAAATATAGCGGGCCGTCGTATAACTACTTTGCCGGTTAATATAAGCTGGCCCATTGAGGCCCATAAATGTTAACATAGCCCACAAGCGTTCGTTTCATTTATGGGCCATTGGGCCTATTTGGGCTTTGTCGTAGAAGAGGAGAAAGCCCAAAGGTAAACTGGCCCATCGTGAAATCCTCCGGTTTTGCAGTGTTTGGTTTTCAACTCAAAACTTGTCGCTCTCAAATGTGGTTGAATTAAAAAAAAAGCTTCTCATAAACTGATAGTTCTTAAAAACGCCTCCTTAATTAATATTTAGAGCGTATATCAAAGCATCTCATCATAAAATGAACTCGACAAAAAATAATGCTCATTTTTTTTTTGGAATGTAGCTAATAGAGCAATAGCTCAATCGGTAACGATGTACACCTAATGACTTATAGATCTTAGGTTCAAGCTTCCTTCACCCCTCTTTTGTTATAATCTCAAAAAAAAAAACATGATTGTCAGCAGCTGATTCATTCATTTCTTAGTGTATCAAAAGGGAGGGCCCCTCCATGTTGTAATTTTAGTTGTCTTTGAAAGAGGTCGGTGGCACGTTTGTTATCTTAATTGATAATAATTCATTTCAATTAATTTATCTAGTTTACACTATCTATTTTGATTTTGTTTTGATTATTTAGGTCTTTTGAATGGACAAGATTTGTTGGAAGGAAACATATCCACAATTGTGGGTAAATGAAATGGACCCCATTTTTATCTCCACCTAAGCTGTAGTTTTGACTTCATATCAGCTTTGTCTCCCAATGTTCAGTCTTTCAATTTTGGTCCTGCTTTTTAGGGCAGTAATTAATTTTTACCTATAAGTTGTATCCAAAAACCTGTAAAACTAATAATTATATGGATCGAAACTTTGAACTCTTGAATTTAGGGAAGAAGAATATATTTACTATATTTACACATTTGCAACTAAAAAGGCCGTTTTTTAGAGGAAAACACCCAACAAATCAAGAATCCGTTTATATGATGGAAACCATAGTTTTTTTTAGTTCAGGAAGTTATTTGGTTTCTATATTAAATATTTTATTTATGATATTTCAATATTACTCAATTTTAGTTTTTATATCTCTTGGATTTTCTTTTACTTATTAAAAAAAAAGGTTAGATCTTTTATTTCATTTTATAAGTCTGCTAAAAATAACAGCAATAAGATAACAACTCATTCTTTTAGCTAAATGGAGTTCAGTGACATCTTGTATAACTTAGGTCCCGTTTGATAACCATTTTGTTTTTCGTTTTTTGTTTATGAAATTTAAATCTACAACAACTACCTTACTATACCTTTTTCCTTATTTGGAGACCTACATCTTACCTATATTTTAATAAATAAAACCAAAATTTGTAAATAAAAAAAAGTAGCTTCCAAAAACTTGTTTATGTTTTTTAAATTTGGTTGGTATTCTCCTACTTTTTTAAGGAAATATGGATACATTGTAGGAAAGATGGAGCACATGTTAGGAAATTTGAATATAAATGGACTTAAATTTCATAAACAAAAAACAAAAAATAAAATAGTTATCAAACGAGCCCTTAGTAATCAAGAAATTATGGGTTCAAATTTTCACTCTTAATTATTGTTGAATAAAAAAAACTCTAAATTAAGATTAAACGTGTTAATTGGAGAAAAACACTACAAGCATTGCACGTGTATTTTGAGTTTAAAGGTCACACGTTCGAATCTTTCATGGCAAACAAAAAAATTGGGAGCAAGACCCATCATTCATCTATTCCTCTCAAAAAGGATAAAGGATACAATTCATGGCAAGAACATTCCTATGACATGCTAAGCAGAAACCAACTAAATCCTACACTACAGACATCTATCATATCACCATGCTGTCCATACAAATTGTCCATGTTCCAGTCATTTGAAGTTATATTAGATTCAATACTCAAAATAAATTCAGATTCTGAAGCTAAAACAACACATGCCTCTCTTCAAGTACTAAAATCTAAGAGACAAGTCTTGTAACTGGCCTAAATCAAAGGAAATCAACCTCTATTTCTCTCCATTAACTTCAAGGTTTTTCAGTTTTGATCCCAGTTCATCCTCATCGTTCTCATCCGCTACGGATTCCTCGTCATTGTTACCATCTTCCCCTTCAGGATCATTTTCATCTAAGGGCCCAAGCATATCAGGAAATTTCTTGAAAATATCTTTCAACTCATCAATACCTTCATCAGAAATGAAATTTCCATTGATGTTCAGCAACACAAAACCAGGCTTGTGAACCACAGTCTGAGCTAAAACCCGAGCCCCCGCCCGCCTTATCAAGTTAGTACTCATATCAACTTCCTTCAATTTAATGTGATCCTCTAGTGCCTTGCTGATCTGGCTAGTTCCTTCATCCTTCAGTTCATTCTCACCCAAATTCAAACTGGTAAGATGGGGCTTTTGAGCTATGCAAGCAGCTAATGCAGCAGCAGCTTCAGCTGTTATGTCATTTCCAGCCATTTCCAAGACTTCAAGTTCAGGAGCAGTGTCTTTAAGTACATTGGCTATGGAAATGGCTCTTTCGTCTTCCAAGTTCAGGTAGCTCAAATACAACTCCTTGAGATTAGCATGGTAAGAAAGGGATTTACTCAGAGCAAGTCCACCTTCCACTCCAAGCATGTTGTCCCGAAGATCGAGTTTTTTCAAGTCGGTACAAGTCTCGAGCGCAATAGATAAGGCAACTCCCCCCTCTGAGTCAATCCTCGTAGAGGAGCAACGGAAATCTTCCAATAGAGGAGAACGCTTCACGACTTCTGCGATAGCAAGAGCCCCTTCGTCACCGGTCATGTTATTATGAAATTGAAGGACTCTAAGCTTATCCGTCGAAGGAATCAACTCGACTACTGCCTGAGCAGCTTCCTTGGAAATGCCATCATTCATCAAATATAGCTCCTCTAAACATGTCTGTGATTTCAAGAGCGAGGCGAAAGCTCTAACACCCTTCTCGCCTAAGGCGTTGTTGGAGAGGTTCAAAGACTTCAAAATGCTGCCTTCTAAAGCATCAGAGAACAATTCCATTACTTCTAGAGCTTCTAACTCTACTCTTCCTGCAACAAAATCAGACAAGTCCACTTCTTTTAACTGATCCTTAAGGGACGCCAGAATCGGCACAGTAACACGAGCGGCTTCTAAGCCAAAGCTTCGGTTGCTAAAACATATCTTGTAATAAGAATTCCCTGCCTCTTTCAAAGGGTTGAGAAGTTCTTCCGCTTCTTCTGCCTCGATAAAGGCGCGTCGCCCTTTTGAGATGTCGAAAAAGGTTTCGCAAGGAGCGCTAGCGATATCAGATCCAGCCTCCTTGTCGTCCTCGACTTTAGGACCTCTCTTAAGAACCTCGAGAAGAAGCCTGCTACATTCCTTGGCATAAAGTTGCACAGCAGCACCTCCATCGCCATCAGGCTGTTTTTCGAAATTATGATTAGCTGTAGTAAAAGCAATGTCTTCAATTCTCTTAGACTCATCTGTGGCCTCTTCCTGACCAAGAATACCATACTTTTGGGTGAAAAAGGATTTGGTGGTAATGTTAGTTGTCATCCGTTCCACAAGCATTTTCCTGGTATTTTCACTAGGAGGCCACAATTTGATAGAAAATGGCCTACGTTCTGAATTTGTAGTTACAGAGTCCATTATCAAAAGTACTCAGAATCAGCTGCCTACAACAAATAAAATGAAAAGAAACTAAGAATCACAAGGAGTACTCAAGAGTTTGAAAATAACACAAGTTCCTAGTTCTCTTCTCAAGCAAATCCAAGAGACACGGTAGAAGCTAAGCTAAAACCAGTATTATTCATTTCCCTCTTCTTTTAACTTCCAAGTTACACTAAGCATTCGCCCCTGAGGAGCGGCCTGGTCGGTTGAGGCTTGGGCCTCTAGAGTATGCTCTTTTGAAGGTCTAGATGTGAGACCAACAAGTAAACTTAATTGTAAATTCCCTTGTTGCCTCCCGGGTCCGAGCCTAAGGAAGAGCCCGGATACCCCAGATATAGAGAGTGAAACTCCAATTCCAAATCATTATAAAAAACAAAACCACCAAGCAATCATCCTATCATTTATGTAGTCCAATAACAAGTACAGAGGGGGGAAAAAAGGAAATAAATTGGAAGAATAATGTAGAATAGAAGCAAACCAATATTCAACTTCACAATGCAAAACAAAAGATAACAGAGATCTAGTAGGTAAACCCTGAAAATAGATTCTTAGCCAACCATTTCAAGAACACTTCCCTCAATCAAAGGTCACATTAAATAGAAGAACAAAGAAACAAGAAAACACTTCCAATTACACATCAGTACAAATCAAAATTCAGCTCTATATTATCCTACAAAAACAGAATGGAATCTAAAACCAAGATAAAACACTACCAGAAGCTGCTAAATGCCAAATACACTTGAAAACAAAGTGTTTTACTCTAGTACAAAGAGAAACATCAAAGAACAAACAAACCCCATTTTCTAAAAATGAACCCCAGATGAGAAAATCAAACATTAGCAACATCTGCCATGGATCTAGCACAAAACAAAGCTTCAAACACTGAAAAAACGAAGTTCAAAAGAAAAATGGACGCAAACCCAGAATCGAAAACAAGCAAGAAAAGGAGGGAAAGAAGAAAAACCTAGAAATGAAATGAAACGAAAAGAGAATAGAAATGAAGTGTTCTTCACCTAAGCAGAACAGAAGAGTTTTTGAAAATTTTGAACTTTCAAGCAAAGGAGGGTGGCCCCTTCCCCAGGTTTCGATTTCTGCAAAGTTGCTTTCAAAAGCTCCAACTTTTTTCAGCTTCTCTATTATTTTTTAAATCATCTAACAATGTATTATCCCTCACATTATTATGGAAAGGAAAAAAGATGATTCCTAGGTAATCAAAGTGCCTCAATGTTATGCAATGATCAGAATCCTCTTTCTTTTTGTAGTTTTAAGTTTTTTTTTTTTTTTTCTTTTTGATTCTACTGATGGTATACCAATTGACATTACAATATTTAAATATAAAAAAAAAATTAGAAAATTAATTTCGGATTGAGTGGTCAATGTAAATTGAAATCATCACTCTTAATTCCCTGTGATTTTCTTGACTACTAAATTACTACTTAAGAAAAATTTAAGATTGGTATATTATTTTAATATTTATGCTTTATAGCTATTATGAAAACGAAAATCAACAACAAATCGAAGATTAAAAAAAACGTAGAATAAAATAAATAACAAAACAATTTACGTAGTTCACGGGAAGAGAGGGGCGAAGTTTTATTAAGGAGAAGCAAAATATAGATTACAGAATGAACGTCATAATAAGCTATATTGGTTTAATTTGAGTTTATATATGCACACTCATTAAACTTTATTACATAATGTGTAAATAATAAGAGTTGCGTAATAGAATGCGAAAATGTGAGATGCTTTCACTCTTTGAAGTGAGAATGGAGGATGCACTAAACAAATGCAGAATATATTGCTGCTGCAGTACGGTATGCGTTTGCAGCAATGCGAAAAAAGTATTTACGCAACGAGGGTGTTGCCCCTGCACCCTCACTCGCTGACCGGGCAGTGCCCCCTCAATGACTAGAAAGCGAGACCTCCGCTCGCTAACCGGGAAGCGAGACCTCCGACTAACTAATCGTAGGACATTCAATCGTTCAAAACATATCTCAACAATACCTATTTAGTTAAGTTGTAGTTTCTTTTTTAGGAAAAGTTAAGTTGTACTTCAAGTATTAGATAAATTGTGTTAATAAGAATAATTGTTGAACCATAAATATATACCTATGCTTAAGAGATTAAGAGTTGGAATTAGCATCTAATTGTTGAACTAAAAAAATAGGTAAAGTGTGAAATGCGAAAAAAAGAAAAAGAAAAAAAGAAAACATTAGCGTATTTACAAATGTACCCATAAGTTTCGAGATTTACAATTATAACAACAAAAAAAAGTATTTAATTTCATTCTCGTTTTTATTATTCAAATTGTATCCTTTAGTTTATCAATTGAATACCAGAAGCATGTCTGATCTATTTTCAATTTTGTATATCAAATTTATTAGTAGTGAATATGTTGTCTTTTCTTTTTCTTTTGTAAGTTTTTAGATCACACATGTTGTGGAGCATTACTTTTGCTTCTTTTTTTTTTGTATCAACATGTGCTTGTTTTTCCTATTATTTGTGAATTTAAATTGAATTCTTATTCATCTTAATATTATTATTTCATTGGTACGTGGCCATCAACTAATGAATCATTCAATTCGTTTTGCTGGTAGTTATTTTGATTAACCATCGTGAGTAGCCTAATTGTTAAAAAAAAAAAAAAAAAAAAAAACAAATTATGTGTTCAATACATAGTAGTCACCTACTTAAAAATTAATATAATATATGAATCAACAAACGACAAGAGTAGAACTCTAAAATTATCTTGTTCAACTTAATAATCAAGAGTTTACTCGCTAGAATCGCTCACGTCAAATTTTGATTAAAAAAAACTTTATCAATACTAACAATAACTATCGAGAATTTTAATAAAATAGATATTAAGAAAACAACTAAATCTCTCTTTTTTTTTTAATTACAGAGCAAAATAATGCTCAAGATTTGAGGATTTAATTTGTAATCAAACTCAAATGGTACACTACAAGCATACAAAATATTTTAATTACTTAAAAAGATTTCTCATGTCCAAGTAATTTAGAGAAATACGTTTAGAATTATTAAAAGCATTGTCAAATATATTAAATGGAAAAATCAATCATATGAAATTGGACCAATGATGGTCCCATTGAAATTGGACCCATGATGGTCCATGGATGATATGCATTATGATCACGAAATAAATGCATCAATCACGTGGGTGCGGTAAGGAATTTAATCGGACAAAATGCAAATGCAATATGCTTAGTATATATATAAATATACATTAATTCATAAAGTTTGTATTTAAAGAAAAATTGTCTGCAGAGGAGGATGTGCTGTAGTAGCTCTAAGGTAAAAAAAATTTTGATCTCCAACGCACTTAATATCATCATTTCTAACATGTCAAAATTCCTTCTCAAGATGAGATTCAATTCAATCTTTTCCAAAGAATCTGGTTTCGAGATTTTCTTCATTTTTCATCGATATGTTTTTGTTTTTGAGTTGTCAACATACACCGTAACTTACACGCATCTTGACAATTCACTCAAAAACAACTTGACCCACAATAATTCAGTATTAAAGAAAGTAATTTGATTTCAATGAATCAAATTTGTGATAGTTAAAAAATACAAAATCAATGCTACTAACTCACTAATAGAAGTCAACTCATATGGTTACGCATGCTATTTTCCAAAACTGAAGATTTAAATTAGAATGCAATTTCTTGTATGTAAGAATTTCATTGATTAATACCTTTTTTTTTTATCCATAATCAAATTTCTTTATATTACATTTGGTTTTGATATGCCATGAGAATCTAAAAGTCACATCGAGTAGTACTCATAATGTGAGTCAAATTTAGAGAAAATGTAAAAAAAAATAAAAATAAACCATTTAGTAATATATGAACTCTTAACGGATGATGGCAGCTTGACTAATTGGCTATAATCTAATCCTCTAATCCAATTCTACAATCACGGATTCAATCCTAAAAATTGAATCAATATGTAACTTTCTTCTTATTTGAAAGTAATAATACCATCGATATAAATTTGGTAGTCCTCTCAATTTGAAATCAAAAAGAATTAAGAACTCTTGAACCATCTAATTTATAGAAGTATTAATATATGAAGTTTTAAGTAACTTCCTCAAAATTATTCAAAAGATTAACCTACACAGTAAAAAAAAACTGTTAACACCCCTGAAATTCATATTACTGGTGTCAAATTTACAAACTGAATGCGTCTTCACCAGAACATAGTCATTTGGGAAGATACATCAATTCACAAAATAAATGCAATGCATTTGAAGGATAAGATTCTTGCGAGGACTCTAAGGTCATTTCTATCTAGCAATGGTATTACTAATACTTTATACAAAATTATCAAAACCCTTACCCTTAGAAGAGAAACAAAAAAAAAACCAAAGGAGAATCGTAAAAGCCATCAAACAAATTAACTAAATTCGAACCTCAATCTAGCTCCGAGCAGCAGCAACCAAATCTACCACTATCTGTACATCGCGTTTTTGGTTAGAGATGATGAATCATGGCACGGTGCAGCCATCTATAGCCGTGACCCGTGGAGGTTGTTGTTAGGCTTCGTCAAGGCTTTCGCAAAATAATTGCGGATCTCGGGAAGTATGCGCTGAATTAGATGAGAGTGCCTGCAAATATTGCAAGAAGAGTTTGGTTTAAAAATGCAGTGAGAAACCATGTTTTTCTTTTTATGGCCTTTTTAAGTGCATTTCCTACCATTTTTCAGGCTGAACAGCCTGAACTAGATAATTAAAAAAAAATTAAAAAGATCTACAGAATAATTACAAACCACCATATTCAACAAGACTAAAGAGAAACATTGAATTTAACGAGGGGCCAAACATCATTGAGAGATCGACAGTAACTTGCAACTTGCTATCTTATGTTAAGAGCTTCAGATACTGATGAACTGTGCTGCTTTATTGAAAGCAAACATAGAAGGATCTAAAATCTACAGGTTCATTGATAAAATTGAGGAACATGAAATGAAGTTTTAAGTCAATTGTCTGGTTTTTCTAAAAACGAAAATCAATTGTTTGATACTTTTGCGAACTGGTTCTTCAAAACAATTTCTTAGAAGTTTTTTTAACCGCAGAAAAACTCAAAAAAATAGTAATTGAAGCAGGCAAAGGGGAGAATTCTGGATGAGGGGGTTTTGTTCTTTATAATTAAAACCAAACTTTCATTGAAAAAAGAACGAAATACAGATCAGAATGAGGTTGAAAGGAGTTACATACCCAGGCATAGCACTGAGTTTATCGAATTGTTCCATGATAAAAAGGATGCACGTGTGCCTCAACGATAAGGCATTAAAGGCTTCTGAAAGTTCATACATGCTTGAAACACTTTCCAATGATATGTCCTGGAAAAAGTATAAATAACATGTATTTACATATATGACAGCCAAAGTTACAGAATAACTGAATAATACAATATTAAAATTTGGTCATTCTTTCTCACCTGAGCAATTGTATATTCGCACAATCGTTTAAGTCCCTCCAAGAGATACTGATCGGCAGCTCTCAGGAGATCTTGTGCAATATCCAAAGAAACATCCACAGATCCAGTGTAAACAAATCTGTATGACAATTCATGCGTTAACTAACATAATACTATTTGCATTCGTATTCTGTTAACTTTTGGAATTGGAACTTTGCGAACCTCATCATTAGCTCAAAAACTTCCCATCTAATATTTGGAATTTCTATATCCTTCGCATCCTTTTCCTGAAATGCATGTTAAAAGCAATTCGTGACATTGTGCTTCTAGAAGACTATTGTTCCAAGAAATTTCCACTTTGATAAATAGAAGTATAAACATGCTCAAGAATGATAAATATTAAAGGTAATACATTGTCCTAAATTAGCTATATAATCACTGACCCCAAAATGGGTGAAAACTTTCCACCGGATGCAGTGTTTTTACAAGCTGAGGGCATACTAAGGCACAATAGCCTACTAGGAGGGCATGGGTGCATAAAAAGGCAAGAGCTTTTTTTTTGTGAAACACACTAAAAACTATAATTCTTAGCTTTTTTTTTTTTTTGAAACAAGGGTAACCATGTCCGGCCAGGCACTGGGAGATATCGAAGGAGTAATGTCACAGCTGAGTCTCGAACCTGAGATCTTGGGGGAGCATACCCTCAAAGCCCAAGTCTTCAACCATTGTTATTTTTTTAACTAACAAAAAACATAAAAGAACACTAAAAACTCTTTGCATGCCAAGAACACTTCTTTTTACATGAGTCTCGCATGTTCAAGGAGAATCACTCAAGTCGCAAGGAGAAGTGCTTTGAGCCTAGGCGCACGCCTAAGTAGCTCTTTTAAAACACTGGATAAAATACCACTCGCACTTGAAAGTCTAGTCCCAAAGTAAATTAGAAACGAGGATGACATGATGGCTTTGAAACACATTTAGATGCTAACCCGATAGCCACCATCAAACATAGCACGGAATGCATCTGAAGAAGCAAGCAAGCAAATTCTGTGGGCATGGAAGCGTCTTCCTGCAAATGCCAAGTGGAAAAGCACAAGGTGAATGAGAACTTTAAAAAAGCAATAGATCATAAGTTGTTTGAAACATGAGGGAAAACAATAAACGACCTTCAACGAGAAAAGTAACATCTGACAACGTAGAATTGTTCACATACTGCTCACCCAGGTAAACCTGCAGGACATAAGGTAAGAATTACAGTAATAAATGGAGGGAAAATCAAAATATAGGTCCTATGCCCATTTTTTCACGTAGAAGAATTAAAGCAGAAAACAAATATTTTTGAAACAAAAGCAGAGAACAAATATTTCAAACTCGCAAAAGCTGAAAGAGAAATTTTGGGGATTCATAACTTTAGCCTCAGGCTCAAGGACAAAAATTCTCAACCATGCCCATTCACTTTCTCCCTTGCCCAAAACCAGGTTTTCATTCTCAAGCCAACACATGGAGTGTGTGTTTCGTATGTTGGAAGATAATAAATCAACGAGCATTCTACCTGTGGTGTTGGGGATGGTGGAGCAGCATCTACGGGAGAAAGAGTCATGGCTTTATTTGCCAGCTTATACAGCGCAACAGCACCATCAAGCTGCTGCTTGAGACTTGAAGAACCAAGCAGGCCAAGAAGCAACTCCAGACCTGAAAAGTGAAAATGTGTTTGTTCTACAATAAAATCTCTATTCCAAAATTTATCCCCAACTGCACACTCAAAGGAAGAAAAAAATAACACAATTCTAAGAATATGACATGCCATTATTATCGATAAAAATGGTCCTCTGATCGTCGAGTGAACAAAGATGAGCAAGAGCAAGAGACACTCGTCTTTGCACAGCCTTCTCAGCGACACGCATTAAATGTAATAAGTGATTTAAGACCTGAACAAGGAAAAATAGTGATTAATTTTTAAAGCATCCATATTGGCAATTGAACAGACTAGAAAAAAAGACATGTTGTCAAAATCTAAAAACAAAATCAGGAAAGCTACAGCTCACCCTTCCATGTATCTTCTCCTCTAATCTCTTGATTGTCTTTGCTACACAATCCTTTGTTGCCTGAAACAAAAATGCCAATACATTTATGTCTAACACTTGACTAAGATAGAGAGTGAGAAAGCACCACTACTGGGGCCTATTGAACAGTTCCAACTAGACAGATAAGGAAGGTTAAGTTACTTGCACTATAAATTCTCCATCTTGCAGTTTCTGAACTCCTCCCACCCTTACAAAATCAGATACATTATCCTACAGGAGGAAATAAACAGTTACAGTTCACAAAAAATTATGATCACAATAGTTCAGTAAGGCATTAGGATTAAATGCACAATTCATCCTCAAGTTTATATCATTATTATAGGTGATTCGTAATTTACCTCATTATCTGCAAGACCATAAAGAGCAAATGCTGCATTATGTTGCAACGAACCATTTTTAGAATCAAGAAGCTTCAGCAACGGCATTAGACCACCATTATGAGCGATACCAGCTTGATTATGAGTTTCCTGAAATTACAAAATTCTTCTCAGCTTCAGCCAAAACAATACACAAGATCTTGTCATTCAACCCTAAGAACAGCCAACAAGGGGAAAATAAAAAATAAACTTGGAGAAGAATAACACTTTAAGAAAGTACTATGAAGATTCTGGAATTAATTTTTTTGGATAAGAAACAGATTCTGGAATTAATTATCGGGTAAAAGCTTGTCTTGTTTCTTTTTTGAAAATGCACCAAGCTTACATTGCGAATTGAATGAATGAAATAATTGGGTAAGAGATATGCTGCTCTATACAACAAAAGAATACAAATTATAAGTTACAAATTTGGAAATAGCCACACCGGTTCCCACCAGGTGAAATTTTAAATGGAAGATAAAGAATATGGACTACAGTACCTGTGCCAATCTCCCCAATGCAAAAGCTGACATTTCTCGTAGCTGCACATCAGGTGATTGAAGCATCTCAATTAAGGGACGAACAGCACCCCTCTGTACAATGTGAATCTGCGAATGTTTGATTTGTTTAATGGAAAAGGTATCTCTTTTGTAATAATACAAATATTAAAGAAAATAATGGCAATAAATATATCACTCTTATTTAAACTTGTAACGATGGAATAATAAATCATCAATTTATTTACCTTACAATCTGAATCAGTTGCTGCAAATTGTCCAAGTAATAAAGCTGCCTCCCTTTGGCTCTCAGAGCAGCATGAACTAAAACAACAGGGAAATGATTGGCATGATTGAGACCAATGAGGATCAACTTTGTTTCTACAGCATAACCAATTATGATAATGTATGGAAATTTATAGAAATAACGAGAAGATAAGCACTAGACATTTGCTGAAGACAGTAATATACAAAAGATGTGACAAGAATACTACTGCATTACACGTAATGATGCAGTAGAAAACAAAAGATGTGGAGAATCCTGAAGTTTACAATACCTGAGTAATCCAATAACAGGTTGCAAAGCTCCAGCAAGAAGAACTTCTCTCTTTATGTTTGGGGATGAGTGCACCAGATTTCCAATAACACCAACCTAAAATCCATGAAATCCATATTTTACATAATGCAAACTGAAGATTTCAATTTGTTAATTAGCAAGAAACATTCAAGATTGTGTCGCAAAAAACATCATACCGCTTCGTAATGTATAGCAGCATCCTCAGACCAAAGCATTAAAATGAGTGTAGGAAGAGCATTGCACTCAACGATCTGCCAGGTAGAAAAGATGATATATGAGATGCTGCTAAACCTATAGTTGAAAATCCCATCCACAGACCAATTACCTGATTTTTGTTCTCATCATTCTTAAAGGCTAGTGTTCGTAATGCGCCAGCAGCAGCTCTTTGCACCTTAGAGTCCGTAAATTCAAGCAATTCAACAAGAGGAGGAATTCCACCTTTCATTCTGAATGTTGAAATCCCCATCAAGAACAGGCTTCAATGCAATTATAAAACCTAGAAGATTGACAACCAAACATACCTAACCCGTGTTTTAATGCAACTATTCTCATGGGCAAGATTTGTAATAGCATCTGCAGCTCGACGAATAACGCTATTAACAGCACGAGAAGAACCATCCTTGTGCCTCTTCAATAGCTCAACAAGGTGTGACAAAGCACCAGTTTCAACTATTAGTTGCTGGTGCTCTGGCTGTTGAGAGAGGATAAAAAGAAGAAAAGGGTCAGAAATCATTTGCATAAATGCATAAAACATTCAAACGGGAATGAAGGTGATAACTGATACGCATGCATAAGCATTCTTAAAATATGCTTTACTTTTATCTAGATGCATGTCCAACAAAAGCCTAATAAGAGTTTACGCATCCGCTATGGCTACTAGAACTATAGACATGCAATCTAACTAAGACATTGCATTTACTCTTGCAAGACCTTGACGCAAAACATTTAGACCAAATAAAAGCGAATAAAATTATTCAAGCCAAAGTTCAAGGTCCATATACGCGGCCAATTTAAGTAGCAAAAATTAAGGATATTGTCTACTTCTTTAACTGAAAACAAAAACATATAAAAACAAATAGAGCAGGTAAAAATTGCAGAGATTGAATTTGACCTTTACAGCCAGTAGTCCAAGCGCAAAAGCACTTCCTTTCTCAACCTCGTGCTCAAATGGCTTCATAAAACGATCACTATCAACAATAGGCGGCGCTTGTAAATGCTTAACTAAAGCCGGCACGGCTCCACCTTCCACAATCACGTTCACTACCTCTTCTGGCAACAAACCAAACACCACACAACACAGAAATTCCAAATTCCAATCAATTAACAATAACTCACGCACAAAAATGAAGAAAACAAAACCCTAGAAACTCCGAAGATCGAAAACCGTTTGAGCAAATGAAAAAGGAAATACCGTTCTTGGCAAGCTCGGCAAGAACGTGAGTAGCTCGCTTAGCGGCAGCTCGATCGGATTCCGTCCATGAAAAAGTGGAATTGAGGATTTCAACTTGAGCACTGACCTCGCTGAGTAACGCTTGCTTGGCGTCCCCTGTCGGCACAGAGATCCCCCGTTCTTCATCGAATTCCTCCTCCAGTTTCCGCTTGTGGCCTTTCCTCTCTGGGAGACTCTGATCTACACGCTTCTGAATCTCCATTAACAGCCAGAGAAGCTTGGAGAACCAAACGAAACGAACCAAATCTGGGGGTTTGATCAAAAAGGGAGATAAAGTGAAGAAGATGAAAGATATACAGAGGAGGGGAAAAAAAAAAAAAAAGTTAAAGGGTAGTTTGGGAAATTCACACTGAATATTTTTCAGATTTCCCTCTTTTTTTTTTTACTTTCTGGCTCGCAATTAATCAAAACCGGTCAAAAACTTCCCCCGCTCTGGACCGCTCACTTCGCTTCGCAAATGCTAACGTGCGCTCCCGCCGGAAAATTAAAAAAAGGAAAAATACCTATGGATAGTAACAATTTTATTTATATCATTTTTTAAGAATAATTTAATATTTTATCTATAGTAAATTTTTGTATCTTTTTTTAATTCTAAAATTATCTTTCTTTTCTATAAGTGAATTTACATATTTTAATCAATTAATTATTTTCAAGGGAATTTTGCTTATATAATAAAAAATGACAAAATATTTACATCTATATCACAAAATCAAAATTAATTCATTTATAACAGAAAATTCAAATTGAATTTTATGACGTTGATTTTTATTAGTGATATAATTCAATCAAGTGTGATAGAAACTAATGTACTATAGGTGAATTATTTTAAAAAAAATTCTACAAATATAATAAAAGAGGTAGAATCTGTTACTGATGATAAATTTTTTATTTTCAATCGGTTAAACTAATTATTTTCAATCAACTAATTTATGAAGGTAGTTAGTTCACTTGATTTTAATCGAGTTTTATTTTAGTACAATCGAGAGGATTTTGTTCATTTGACCTAATTTCGTATCTTTTTTATAATAAACACTTTTTTCAAAATTTGGCTATTTATTTCATTTTTTTGGTTTTTTTACATGAAAATTTTCAAAAAATATATATAAATAAGTAACTAATGTGCGCTCGGCGGCAGTAATGGGTGGAAGGGGCTGGCCCACGAAATTTTTTGTGGGCCCAAATAAATCCACGTTTTGTCAACATTGGAGGCCCATCTTCTCGTGACATGCTATGGGCCTGGTAATAATGGGCTTCTGTTCTCGTGAAATAAAAATGACCTGGCCTACATTAAGTGTGCTTATTCGACCACGTGCACCAATTAGAAGGAAGTGATGGTCCACGTGTGCTGATATGAGAGTCTAGGGGCCCACATTTCTGTTTTCTTTACTTTTTTTTCTCTTTTATAGTTATAACCATGAAAAGGTTCAGTAGAGCATGGGATATACATAATTGGGAAGGTCTATTTAATTTGAAGATGAATTCAAACTATCATTATGTAAAAAGAAAAAAAGAAAAATCAGCTATCGGTATATTTTTATGATTAAAAAATTATGAGTTTGAATTTTATCATTCTAAATGTTGTTATCGGTTCGGTAAGAGTGAAAATCTTTACATTTTCAAAATCAACAAGTTTTAAAATGAAGACATTTGTCGATTACCACTAGACTTAATCTACCTTAGCAACCAGGGTGTGGTTCTTTTTGTTAGGAAATTGCATTGGATTAGACTTTAATTACTACTTTTTAGAATTGAACCCACAACCATAGTCTTAAGCTTGATTACCACCAAACGATAAAATCACTTGATCAGTAACCATTTCAATTATTTGAATTATTATTATAAATTTCAAGTTGATTTAGATATTTCTTATTTTTTATAGTATTAATTTCATAAATATTTCATTAATGTTGGGGGTGCCCATATCATTTTTAGAATAATGTAGACGTGGTAACAGGAAATAAAATTAACTAGTATTAATAATATTTTCCCCCTCATTAATTAGTTATTATGTCACATCCATGTGAGATTCATCAAGATTAGGTAAACGCAAAATCAAGTAAAAAAAAATGAAATGTGAACGCAAAATTAGGTATGAGCTTAGTTGAAATGTGCATCAAATTTGTAGTGAGATGTGATATAAGGTCCAGCCTTGTGCTTTTGCTTTTCTTTTGCTTTTCTTTTGCTCTCTTTTTATAGATTGCTTTTATATAAAGATACCAAAGAAAAAGGTTTGTGTGTCCATGGTAGATGACACATCTTTTTCTCCCCCTTCACATGTTTGTCAAACCATTATCTTGTTTGAATATTCTACCTTTTAAATATTTCAAGATCCTCATAGCCCTTTTCATTTAAATTTTATAATGGATGATATGTTTTTTAAAAAATGAAATGTTAGTCCTATTTAAACATGACTATGTTAAACATGGTACTTAGTTTTTTTTTCTCTCTCTTTCTTTTTTAATACAAATCAGGGGAGAGAGATCACAAACCTTACAAAAAGAGTATAAATAACAACTATCGAGGTCGAATCCATGATTATAGTATTGAATTGCATTACTGCCAAACAATGAAACCATCAGGCCACCATCCCTTTCGGTAGTTTTTTTTTTCCTCAATTTCGATTTGCAAATCTTTTAAAAGTTCAAATATATCTCTTTGTAATAAATTATCGGGATTAAACTCATGATCATGACATTGAATTGGATTACTACAAAATAATGAAACTATCATACCACCATCTTTCTTGGTAGTTTTTTTCACATTGAAGAAATTATGTTTAGACGGATTCAAAAAAGAAAAAGAAATTATGTTAGACAACAATCACAAAATCTACAAGGATAGCACCCTTCTATTGAGCATAAAGCAAGTTGATGGATTAGGTGTGAACCCCTCCCAAAGAGGGAGTAGGTGTGCTAGGCACGACATGAAGAAAGGAGTTCATCATATCGAAGTTCGATCTACCACTTCGAGGAAAAAGATGAAACGGTCTACCCGTCTTTACACATACAAGAAGTCACTCACAATAGACAAGAGGTGTCAACAATGTGAGCTTTACTGCTTGGCTTTCGACCTTCTTTCTCCATCCAAATTCACGACTCTTTGAGACCTATTTACTTTTATATATATATATAAGAATATTGGGGAAGAGGGATTTGAACATGTAACCTTATGTTATTAGGTTTTACAAGATAATGTTACAGCTCTAATCTTGTTGGCTTTGAGACCTACTTAGGGAGAGTTAAAATAATAATTTTTTACGAGGTTGACCATCTATTCTTAACCAGCATTTCAACAAGTTAGTCATCAAGTAATTTTAAGTACTAAAATGTACTAAGTCATATGAAATGAGAAACTGTTTATACATAGCAGTGTATACATCGGTAAAAGAAAATAGTGTGTACCTTTGTCATTACATTATTACTTTGTCACTTAATTTTATCATTTATATATCAAACAACACTTTAAGGAGGTGTTTGGCTGCATGTGAGATAAAATGAGACGAGATAAGGTGAGATGTTGATGCTAGAAAAATCTTGTTTGGAGTGTAGTGAGATGAGATGAGTTGATAGAAAAACATTGTTTGGAGTGCAGGGAGATGAGATGAGACGACAGAAAAACCTTGTTTGGGGTGAGGGAAAAGTAGATGAGATGTTAGAGTTTTTTTTTTTTAAATTTTTTTTTTTATCTATTCTTATTTTTTCTTTAACAATAAAATTATTCTCAAATATCTTTTTTTTTCATTTTTTGAAAACAATTATTCTCAAATATCTAGTTATTAACATAAGTATATAAATATAACTACTATTATAAATAAAATGCAAGTAATATAAAATTAATATTATACCACTCTTGATGATATTGATATTTATATTGAAAAGAAACGGAGTTTCAATGATATTATGTACGAGGTCAAAATTTCTAATTTTTCACACTTAAATATTATTTAATTAAAATGATAATAATGAAAAAAAAAATCACACCACAAAAATGAAGTTTGACTAATCTAAAATATTTGTAGATCATTAATTAAAAAAAAATAAAAATACCAAGTTTCTATTTATTAAAAAAAAAAAAAACCATTTGGTTAAACTTGTCATTATAAAATTTTGATAGCAGTGTTTATTTTATTAAAAAAGAAATTATTTTCTTATACCTTTTATGTATTCATATTCATAGTTTTTTTAAGCAACATTCATATTTTTAAATCTGTGGTAAAATATAAATAAAATTTGATGCGTATAAATTATTTAAATTTGATTGATGTTTTGATAATAAATTGATGTCATATTGTTAATATTTAAAAAAACACATTATTTTATAACAATAATTTTTTAATTATAAATTTGTAAATACGATATTTATAGTTTATCTCTAAACAATTGAAATTTCACAATTTTTTTGTTATTAAGGATACAAAGAAATAAAAAGTATTTAATTTTTTATTAATACAAATATTAAAATTTATTGTCATATATTAGAAGATAATATATATCTATTTATTTTAATTTTCAAAATTTAAATTTATTTAAATAAACATTTGATGTAATAATAGTATAATTATTGGGGTAGGACAAATTGAAAAAATATTCACAATACTAGGGAAAAAAAATAGTCAAACCAAATGGTATAATTAATACATAATACTATATGGTATGATGAGTATTAGTGATACCATATATTTCACTAGATTTACAAATATTTTCATATTTGACTAGACTTATAATTGTTTTGTTAAACTATACAATCCATTACAATTTCTCTAATTATTATAATTATATATCAATATATTTAAATAATAATAATATTATTATAAAAAATATATATCAAACATAAAATAAGAAAACAAGTAAAATATATATATATATATAAATTAAAAGATGGAAAAATATTAAATTAAAAAAAAAAGAAAAAAAAAGAATATGAGATGAGGTGAGGTGAACACCTTAGGTCAAACAAGGTGTTGGGCTTCAACACCTCATCTCACCCCAAGACAAACACACCGAAAGAGGAAAAAATCATGATACCAAACAACAGTTGATTAGACAAAAAAAAACAACAAAAACAAAATAAAGTTAAGCTTTTAGAGATTGTAAATCAAATTGGGAGTAAAATCAAATAACTCTGATAATACGTACATATCATAAATTATGATATACAATCTAACCATTCTACTAGTTTAATTATGTTAAACTACTAATCAACTAAAAAATTTAAGTTGATAGATTTGAGCAAACTTAATTACATCAACTAACACTACCACGTAATGTGAAACATACAATAAAACGTCCCACATGGCCAGTACAAAACATTTGTGTTTATTACATTTGACAATTAGCAATGGACAAGGAGTACATGTAGTATGATGATTTATTCATAGTATAGGAGTTGTCAATGCTTGTTTGCTTTGACCAATGCAGAGAGTTATTACTGATGCAATTAATTGTTTAGAAATATTTACATCATGTCCGGACATGATATTTTAATTTTTGAATTTAAAATTAAATAGATTGTGGTCCACATCAAATCACACGGATGAATATCAAATTATACATCATATCCGGACATGATGTAAATATTTCTCTTAATTTTTTTTTATTGTGTTTGGCACTTTTAGATGGTCATGAGATTAACTACTACTATTATTTTTTATTATATATATTCAGGAAATAGTACTCCTCTTTATTTTAGTTAGCTAGTGGGTGTGTCATTTTTTGTGTACCTATAGTAAAGTAACGTTGTCGATAAAAAGTAGAGATATAATAGTGCTGGGGATATATATATATATATATATATATATATATATATATATATATATATATATATATATATATATTTTTTTTTTTTTTTTTCAACGGATGGGGAATAGTTTATCCATCTCCATCAATTCCACCAAATATAATTATATCAATTCCAATGAAATTCATCATTTTTTTACAAAGATTATGTAGAGATTTCCTACAAAAAAAATAATAAATAAATAAAAATAAAAATTGACGATGATCGAATTTTTTGTCCAGCTTTTGGTTCCGTTTATTATTATTATTTTACAATTTCAATATTTACATATATTTTATTAATAAAATTCGTAAGTAATTATTTTTTATTGAAAAATATATTAACTTTCAATTAGATAATTCTTTTTTTTTTTGGATAAATTAGATAATTAATTATTAAAGAAAAAAACTAAATATTTTTGCAAAAAAAAAAACTTATCTAAAAAATAAATAGACAAAAATTAGAGCATAGATAACATTTTGGGCAATTTTTTTTAAAAAATGGAGCGGGGATGACCTTAAATTTGCATAAGTATTATACTCGTCCAAATAATTAAGTATCAAATTCGTGACCGTGAAGTAGAAATAGATTAATACACAAAACCAGATAATCAATCAAGCTACCGATTCATTCAATGAACGTGATTCCACTGATATAATATATAACTTGATTTTAAATCTCTCTATTTAAATTTGAAAATATGTATAATTTAACTAATCTACAAACTTAAAAAGAGAATAATTGTAATAGAAGAGAGAAGGGAATGCAGACTGGGCTCAAAGGAAAATCTCACAAGGCTTAGAACGGGTTGGGCCTGGGAGGCCCATGACGAAGCAGGGCAACATTGAGAGGGGCCCACGTGGTGTGGACAGCGACCGGCAGTCAACGCCGGAAAAACAGTGAAGGAAGAGTGTGGAGCAGCGTAATGGCATGTGAGCTGTCGCTTAGTCTTTAATGGGACGTCGTTTTAATCGACATGTCGGAGCCCAATCTAACCGACTGCCACTGCACCGCCTCCCATTCTTTCCAATTATTTCAATGCATCAATTTTATTTTATTTTTTATTGGTTGGATTCAATATATCATCTCACATCACAACATTTTGACCAAATAAAACAGTATTTATAGTAATTCAATTTAATATGGTAACTAGTTCGATTCCAATAATAAATATTTAGTTCTCACTTATTTGAAAATAATAATACATTTTTTTTTATAGAATTTGGGGTCCTTTCAACTTGTATTAAAAAAATATGATTGTAACTGAGGGTCAATGACACAGTTGATTATCTTGTCTGGTGTTAATCCATTTGAACTTTACGGTCACGAGTTCGAACCCGAAAATGGTATTTTGGCTCTCATATTATTTGAGAGTAGTTGTGCCCTTTTATATAGGGTTTATTGGTCTTCCTTCCCCCACTGTGTACTAAAAAAAAATCGTAAATTACATAACTTGAGTTGAATTAATTGAAATATGCTTATGTGTTATTGTTTTCTTTTCAAATGTAACTTCATAATGATCAAGACTATCATTCATTCAACTCAAAATAAAGTAAAGTTAGTAATAATATCTCAACTTGGTTATTACGTCATATATAATGTTATTAAAACTTCATTTATTTATTTGTTTGATATAGAATCTTTATTCAATTTTATAGAAAAAGGATAAATAAATTTAGACTATATCTAACAATCGTAATATGTTTAGCCAAAATAATTAGTACTTTGATGATATTATGTATAATATGATAACTGTTTAGTTACAAATTTGAGTTTGAAAGAAGTTGATTTACAAATAAATAGATAATCATATATGTGTCGGGATATTTTTTCTTTTAATGAAATGTAAAAGTGTGATAAGTCAAGGGATTTTTGTTTTCAGCGTAGAATAACTGAAAAGAAGAAAATGGCATTCACACGACACTTCAAATGAGCTTCAAAAGTCTCACCTACCTCTTACGAAATTGTATGCAAGTTTTGTTCGTGAAAAAGTACCATCACACTCTCATTTTGGTCACACTTCTAATAATTTTAAATATGCAACTTTAATATTTCTAATTACCAAACTTTAATATAAATTCTTATAATAAATTCAAATTTATAAAAACATTAAATTACAATAATATTATTAATAATATACTAAAAGACACAATGTACTTTTTTGAATTAAAAAATATGACGATAACTATTCATGAGACTTGAACTTGAGCATACAACATTGTACTTTTTACTGAAGTACTTTATTAGGCTCAATTATAATTTTTCATTATGACGAAGTGTCATATTGTTCTAATATACACGAAGATCCCCATGCATGATTAAAGTTAGAGAATCACTCTAATACCATTTGTTAAAAAATAGAAATTTTCGATATATCTTTATATTAATATAACATCATTGACTTTGGTATAAACGGGCAAGACATTATCTTTTATTTTAGTTAGAGCCTCATAAAATTCACTTTACGCCAATAGTTATTTGAAACTATTTGGGTAAATTTAAATGATATTTGTTGAACAAGTTTGTCATTATATATATTAAAATAAATTTGGCATTTTCCATACGAAAAGGTTCATACTCCACCATTTTCTGCCTTATGTTTGTTGAGAAGGTACGAAGTTAGTTGAATTATCTATTTTTGAAGCTCATTGTTGAATTGAGAATATGATATATATGTGATTAATTTGTCTCGCATTTATAAAGAAATAAAGCAAATAATTCAGATTTTCAAAGCAACAAAATAATTGGATATAAATAAAAATATGTTGATCCAAAGTCTAACCACAGGGTCCACATAATTGGCTCGAAGCCAAGATATGTTTGGTCACATCATTAAGGGGACTTTTGAAGAAGATAGACTTAAAATGAAATTAGTGTTATATCCAACACGCACCAATACTTAGACGGCAAAAAGTCGAGATGAGCAATGTTTTGCTTATTTGATAATAATATATGAATCATTTCTATAACTTTATTGTTGTTCAATTGTCAATATCGTACTTGACAAGTTAGTGGAAACTAACAAAAGAGATGATCTTTTTATTTTTATTAGAGGTGTATAAAAAATAAGTAATTTAAAGACCCGAATTACTCTACATAAACGAATTGTATGTTATAATTTTCTTTGTGTTGAATTTCGTAATTCTTAGCTCAATTCAACATTACCCAACTAAAAATTAAGAGTGATATTATGTATATGATAGGTAAGATTAATTAACAGTATACATTTGTAACATGTTGATAAAGATACAAACAATATGAACATCATAGGTTTAATGTCGTGCCACTTTTTCTTTGAGTAGATTTATAATTTATGAATTAAACCTTAAGCACAACTCAAATAACCCAACAATATATATATATATATATATATATATATATATATATATGAATCTAATCTATTTGTTATAATAACATAAGGTTAGATTAATTGGCGAATTAACCAACTTAAAAATTTGGGAGGAAAAAAAAGAAGAAGAAAGTTGTAACTCAATCCAACTTGGACTTTGTACCCCTCTCTTTTTCTTTTTATTAAATAGATGAGTTATTCATCTACTTATTATTAATTGATTTTGAGATGAACGCGCTTCTCAATCATCACATAGAAGAGGTTCTCTCATCTCAAAAAATAAATTTGATCCTAACCAACAAGAAAGTACGAAAAACAAGATAACCCTAAGATTTAAAGAACTTAGCGATTTAGATTAACCACATGATTGCAAGCCCTTCTAAAAAACATAGAGGATATGATCCTAAACAGAAGAAACGTATCTTGAATGTTAGCTATAATATTGTTGAGTTAAATTACATCGTAGATGTATGCAGACCCATAAGTTAATCTTCTTTTTAGTACAAATTTAGGGGAAGAAGACTAAATTGAGAGTCATATACCAATTTCAAAATTGAATTCGTGACCATAGACTTGAGATACTTTAACACTAAATAAAATAATCAATCGTGTTACCAACCCATTCGGTGGGTTCACTAGCTCTTAAAGTGCAACCCATAACAATACATAATATTTCCATATTTTGTCTATCTCGATGCTAAAAAGTTGAAAGTTCATTTTATTTTTTTGGTGACGTATCGAAATCAAGGCTTAAATTAAATATATAATTGAAAACAAGAATGATTAATGAATGGGCCAACAATATAGCTGTTGCTCTCTATTTTAAAATAATTTAAATGAACTGATTGAAAACCCGCTAGGTTCACTGCAATTTCCTCCTTGCCTGTTCATGATTTTATCGCACCGACATCCAGAAGTCAACTCAAAGTCAGCTTATTTTACGGTCCAGATCGCGCTCGTACCCACCATCTACGGTCCCCCATATTCCACGTTATCGCCACTCTCCAATTCCAAAACACCACTTTATTTTCTATTATTTATTAAAAAAATAAATCCCTTTTATTTTTAAAATTTTAAATATATGTATATATGAATTTATTCAAGCCCGTTTACTCCCGTTTTGCATGTGCCGTTTGCTTGAGAGGTGAGTTGTAATTATTATAGGTTTAAATATCATTTCAATTTTACATTTTTAAAGCAATTGACTACCTAGTATTAGTTAATGAACTTTTATGCTTACTTATTTTCTATTTATAAGTTTTCATATTATCCTGTACTTCAATTTGGCATAATAGGTTTATTGATAGTAGTTGACTGGTATATGAATAAAAGCAATTTAGGTCATCTCTTCAAATGATTTATATTTTAAAAGTCCATATACAGTCTAATTTGAACTATATTTTTTCTTCTTCTATCTTTTGTTTAGATCATAACAAAATGTGATTTAAATTGAATCATATATATGAATTTTAAAATATAGGTAATGTCAAAGCATACACGACTTTATGTGAATTGATAGTAATTTGATGGTTTTGTCAAAGAGCAAATTGGGTATTTCATAGAAATACATAGCTTCTCCCTATTTATGAAAACTAATAAGAGAAAATAGAGATGTGATACATTATTATACTCACTGATAATAAAAGTATATTTGGTCCTTCCTACGAACTATGTTAAATGGATAGTGATTGATATATGAATTCATTTATTATAAATAATAATAATAATAATAAAAGGTCGTTACCTCAATATTTTTACACACAATTCAACTGATATTTCTATATTTGCAATATTAGTGAGTAATAGTATGGTGTATGGAAATGAATAAACTTGGAGGATTAGTCAGATAAAAGAAAAGTTTGATGACACAAATAAGAAAATAACTTATCATATGTAAGTTGGAATTGTTCTTACAATTTACATTCAATGGCGCAAATTTATTTGATAGGTTATTAAAAGGCATAAAATTCCAAATTTACAATAAACCATTATTTTAAAGTAGTCATATTATGCTACATTATATGGCATCAGCACCATCCACATAAGTCTAAAAATCATAGTAAGCTGAAAAAAACATGTTCATAAATAAAGAGATTGAACACACACCCACCTACCAAACATCCCTCCATGTATTGTTTCTTCCTTTCCATCACATTTTGAGTGTCTTATATATATATTGGCATTGGTGGAATAAGATAAAACATATGAACACACACCAAACAAAAACCACACAAAAAAACAAACTCAAATAAAAAAGTTATTGAGAACCAGAAAGGAAGCACACATTTGAGGCAGTTGAGCCAGTAGCAAATTTGGAGTTTCTTGAAAAAAATAATAAAAACAAAATACATACAAAAAGGGCAAGCATATAAATGATTAATATATGCAACATTAACATTACACATATCATACCATAAAAACAACCCCACTTTAGATAGAGAAATATTTACATTATACCGGGACATGATATATAAAATAATGTTATTTATGTAGCACCATATAAACTACAATCTATTTGATTTTAAATTCAAGAGATAAAAAAAAATAAACAAAAATAGATTGTAATCCATATTAAACTACATAGCTGGACATTCTTATTCTATATATAATATCCATGCATGATGTAAATATTTCTCTTCTACATATACTTATGTCAATCGTGAGCTATGCTCAGGTTGACAACGATAATTCCGCATTTCCTCGAACGGGATTTCGTTTCGACTTGACTTGAAAATACTTAACTACGCACAAGCTAGTGATTAATCTCATAGACTTCGGTAAAAATACTGAAAGATAAGTTAATAGTAATATTTATGATGAAATTGTATGGTTCAGCTCTTTTTTTTTATTTATTATTATTTTTTTTATGGGACAATTATGCTTACGAACGATTCGTCGGTGTGTATTATGTCCTTGTTCTGAATTAGTGAGTTCTTGCAGTGGGCAATGGCACCTTGGATTGCGCTATGAAGTTCTTCCATGGACGACATGTCGGCGGAACATGACGACACGTGGCCACTAACGGAACTCATGCTTTGTACGCCTCCTCGCCGGAGTACACCGGAGTGACTCGGTGACGACCGAGTTGAAGTCGGGCAACTCGGTCGGAAGCTGCCTCTTCCACGTGGATACCTGGCAATTCAAAATATTATACATAATGTATAGATTTGACCAGTTCTTGTAATCTCATTCTTCAAATAAAATAAAATAATTAATAAATAATTGACTAAACTTGTTCATTCATTAATAAAAACTTATTAAGTTTCTAATGTCCAAGTTTTTTTTTTTTTTTTTGAATTGTAAACATACTTCAAATCATGATATTGTAGGGTTTTTTTTTAATGTATCTACTAAGATTTGGATTAAGATCAGATGATTAAATTGAAGTTCAGTTTATCCTCATAGCCATAAAACTTCAAATGTTATTCAAGAAATTGTAGGTTTAGATTAAAAATATAACTAGAAAATAAATGTATATCAACTAATATGCTAAATACAATAATATGTTAATATGCACATCATAATAATTAAAAAGTTATAGATTCGAATCACTCAATTATTTAAATATTGTTAATTTTTTAAAAAAAAAATACAAAATGCAACATGTTAATGAAGAAAAATATACTACATAAATAAGGTAATACATGTGGAATAGATAAATATATTGACTTCATTTGATTATTGATCGATGTAATTAAATAATTGCAAAGTAAAAGATCAAAAAATAAATTTGTATATAATATATGCCTTATTAATTGAGTTAGTTTTAAATTTATGAACTATAAATTCTCAAAAAAAAAAAGTTATGAATTATAAGTTTGAATTAACAATATATAAGTCAATAGAGTAGTAGCTCAAGCGGTATTGTTGTACACCTAATGACTTCACGGTCTTAAAGTTCAATAGTGTGAGATATCATATTTTTTTCTCATCATTTTAACACTTATTTGAACGTGTACTAGTGTGATTGTATTTTTTTTTTTTAACTTGGCTCTTCATAAGTTTTAATATGGTTAACCAAAATATTTATAGTGGCAAAAAAAAAACTACAACTTTGCCACTCAATTGACATAATTAATATAAGTATAATTCCATTCTACAGTACTTTTTATGAATTAAATAAAATTAAACTCATAGAATAAACACGTTATAAATTCAGAGGTTTTTAATTAAGTCGTCCAATTCTATTGTAGTAACCATCTTTATCTAAAATTAAAAAAATTAAAACATTAACTAACCCTCTTAATTTTCGTCAACTTACTCTTTTCAAAATGAATATTTGTTTGAAAATTCTTACTTGGGCTTGACTTAATATATAATAAATATAAATATAGTATACCTCAAGTTCCCAGAAAAAGAGAGCGAAAATCTACCGCCTTCCTCCGCCTTGCCGGAGCTGGACTCGCCGTCCTTAACCGACTCCGCCGCCTGCGCGGCGGTGGCGGAGTGGCAGGATTTGGAGCCAATTTTAAGCTGAACTTTTCTAAAGTACTTCTTAATCACTTCCTTAGCCGTTGATCCAATCCCCTTGACACGTGGCGGCCTGCAGGAGGAGGATTCTTGATCACCAATCACGCCAACGGTACTACTCTTCCTGAAAACCGACGAGAATCTATAAAAAGAAAACTGCTTGCTCTTCTTCTTTTGATTACTGTTGTTGTTGTTTCGGGTTCGGGGCTCGGGATCCGGGTCGTGGGTGGTGGGCCGGGTCGGGTCGTTTTGGGAGGAGGAGCGGGAGTCGGTGGTGGAGCTGGCGGTGGAGTCGCGGGAGGTGGCGGCGGAGGAGGAGGAGGAGGAGAGGAGGGCGGAGCTGCGGCGGGAGTGGAGGGGGAGGAGGTGGCCGTTGGAGAAGAGCTCGTCGGCGGGGCAGAGCGCGGCGGAGGATTTTTGGGGAGAGATGGAGAGGGTGAATTCGAAATCGGAGGAGGAGGTGGAAGAGAAGGAGGTTTTGGGAGAGGGTTTTAATTCCATTGATTTCTGCATTTTCAGGTTTCTGATTTCATGGACAAATGTTGAATTCATCAAAAATATTTGGAATAATTTGAGACGGAAGCTTCGTTTGGGTTGTCGGAATTTATAATGTGGGTTTGGAGTTTCCGACAATTGTGTATGTTTATGTCTCATCCCACATAGCTACTTTTTTAAATTTTGACCCACTTGCTTTGATTTTTAAGATTACAACAAATTAAGACCCCAAGGCTCCAACCTAAAACCGTCACATTTCTTCTTA
Source organism: Sicyos edulis (assembly GCA_036507275.1). NCBI lineage: Eukaryota > Viridiplantae > Streptophyta > Magnoliopsida > Cucurbitales > Cucurbitaceae > Sicyos > Sicyos edulis. The sequence continues at coordinate 49,262,492 of CM071847.1, read as the reverse complement.
GATACATTGTTATTGCTCTTGTTCATAGTTTAAATTCGATCTTCAAATAATGATATTTAGAGTTTATGTTTAGTTTAGTTTAGTTTAATTTAAATTTATTTATTTATTTTCAAAATATTTCTAAATTTATTTTGGGTTAATATAAATATATTAACATTTAAAATAAGTTAAGTCAATATCATAATCAACGTTAAGTCATGTAATTAACTATTCTTTTAATTTTAAAAATTAAAATTGTGTATAATTGAAAGATGAAAGATTAAAGTTCAACATTTTTTAAATGTCAACGGATTTTGAAACCTATCTTTCAATTGTACGGTTTGAAAATGTGATTATGTAATTAAAAATAAGGTTATTGTAATCGCATGTGAAATAATTAATAAGAACAAAATATAAGTTTGAAATTGGCAGTTTAATAGAGGGAAATTTACCAGATTAATAAAATTTTAAAAATAATTACAAATATGATTAATTTATTTTATAAAAACAATAATAATTATAACCATTCATATTAATGAATATGTCAGGTCGTTTCTCATAATATTATATTAATGGTACACAATATAGTTTTAATTAATATTTATAATATAGTATTAAAACATGTTAATAATTATGGATGTAAATGTTTCAAATTTACTTATCGTTGTAATTATTTTTGTGAGAATAGTCAATTTACTACCATTTTCCGAGTATATATTGTTTGAAATTACTTCAAATCAACCATTTAATTTACATCATTAACAAAATAAATACATTTTTTTAAAAATAAATACATTTCTTTTAGAAGAGCTAAGAATAAATTCCTTCATAAATGTTTAAGATTATTTTTTTGTTTAAGTTATATATTGAGGATAATAAAGATTCGAACCTGTAACATTTTAATCATTAGATATATAAATGTGATTGAGTTGGTGCTTTTGTCACAAATGTTTAAAATTTGTATGTTATAAACGACGTCGACAATGATAATAATGATAATACCAATAACAATAATAATTTTATTAATTTTCAAAAATAGGAATATAGTGTAATATAAAATAAACCTAAGTTATATAATTATAAAGAAAATGAAATAAAATTATTTTTTGAATATTTTTAATTATTACCAAATATACTTCTCTATTCCAACATTATAACCAAATAATCTTCTCTATTTCAAATTAAAAATTCAGTAAATCAGCACCGCAATGATATAAATTAATCCGATTATGGTCCACAATCCAGATTGTGAAAAATCAAAATTAAGAAAAGAAACGTATGCACGCATCCTCAAAAGTCAAGGCGAATGATTATTTATATTTTAATTAAATTATGATTTCCGTCTATATTCGATTTTCCTTTTCTACAACCAATTTTTGCCACGGCTTCCGCGACTTTAAATTTGAGGAAAAGTAATATTATTTTGCTGACATAACAAATTTAATTATTATTGCTAAACTTGAAGAAACAAATTTGAAGAAAATTTAGTGAAAGTAATTATATTTTGCTGACATAACAAATTGCTAAACTTTTGTTCGTTCCACGTCTACTTAACTCATGGTATCACCCATGACACATTATTATTATTTTTTAGTACACATAAATAATTAATTAACATATACTTTATCTGAGATTTTCAATGATATAAATAATCATCATTCAGTTGTAAACTACTTCAACACCAGCATCACACGTTCGAGTCCGAGAATGAAATTTGTCTCCCCTCCCTCCATATATACAAAAAAAAAGAATCACTCACTTATATAGTCAAGATTAAGGGTGATACTGGTTCGGTTTTAGATCAAACCGATAACCAAATCGATACAATCAATTTGACAAAAAGATAAACCGAACTAATGTCCAACAAAAAATAAAACCATTGGTTGCATTTTCCTTGATTTTTAGGCCAAACCGATAAAGGATCCGATCCGATTGATTTGACAAAAAGAGAAACCGAACCAATGTCCGATAAAGGATAAAATCATTTGCTCGATTTTTTTTTTTTGTTTCCTACGATTTAATTTTTTTTTTACTATTTTACTTGCTATTTCACTTATAATTCATATTTACTATTGTTTTTCTAAAAAAAACTCATAATTTTTAATTAAATTAAACACAAATAATTAGTCACCGATAAAAAGTTTAACTAACATATAAAAAGAAAAATAAAAGTAAAAAAGTCAATATTTGTTCGGTTCTATTTTTATTAGATTTTACAAATAGAAACTGATGGGATCCAATAATTATCAGTTTTATCTAAATAAAAACAAATTCAACCAATATTATGTAAAAAATCCGAACCAATGCAATAAATCGATTTAGTTGGATTCGGTTTTGTATTTTCATTATCACCCCAATCAAGATATCTCTTATCTTAATAATAGGGACTTGTTACCGTACCACCGGATTTCAATTTATATTAGAACTTTTAAATACTTAAAAAAAAAAAGAACTTTTAAATACCTGCTTGGAGTAAAAATTAGCTTGGTTTGATTTAAGATATGGAATTAAAATATGTTATATGCAGATAAAAAAAACAATGAAATTGATTAAAATCAATGAAAATGGAAATGTTTTGTTAGGCAGAAACTATTTTAAAAAGTGGCTATAATTAATTAAAATAAACATGATACGCTTTATTGTAAAAGAACGAACATAGTATATTTTTTGTTAGTCAAACAATCCCAATTTAAATATATTATAAACGACTTTTTATCCAAAAAAAAAAACGAATCAATCAAAAGTAAACCCACGATATATTATAAAGGTTATTTATTGTTATTATTTTATCATCAAATATCAAATACAAAGGGCATTATTTGTGTAGTTTTCCCTTATTCCGGTTATTACTTAAAAGTGTATTTATACGCATTTTATCCGATGATCAATATACACGAGGCTTTTTTTCTGAAATATTTTTTACTCGCTCATTTAAATCATATGCATCAACTTACACCTAACAGTAACACTTAGTCATGATATAATAACTGATTTTCAACTATTTAATTTACATATAACTAGTTTCCAACAGTTATTATATATCTTTCTCACGGATTGAGCTACAATTTAAAAAGTCTATATACACTAAATTATATATTTTCATAAAGACCAAATTTATAATTCACGACCGAATGAATTAGTGGTGCAATAGTTTCATAGTTTGGTTATAAACCAGTTCAACGCCAACGTCACATGTTCAATTCTGAAAATCGGTATTTATTAGTACACTATTGTATATTAATACAATATTATGTATTAAACATACCACATAAATTGTACACGGTAACCCTAAATTATGAAGTAGTTATAATCGAAAGAAATTAAATGGAAATTGTTTAGAAATCAAAATTCTACACTATACAATTTTTTTTAATAGAGTTGAATATTATTCTTGAACTCTAGCATTGAGTCCTCTACCTTCTTTTATTAGTAATCAGAAAAAAAAAATCTTGAACTATAAGATAAGCTATAAGCTATGATAATTCATGTATATATATATATATATATTTGTTAATTTGAGAAGTAATAGCTTTGATATAATGGTAATTTTGAAAATGAAATCAAACTTTATGATAAATTTTAAGATATGCACGAATCTTTATTATTATTTTTTTCTTGACAGATTCATTAATTTTCTACTAAAGAATATCAAAATTTCCTGATAAAGGTAGATAATATCTAGTAAATATCTTAATAAATTATAGTGAATATATAATAATATCAAATGTTAAATTTACCAAATAACAATATTAATTCAAAAGACTATTCAAATTGGTAGCTCAATAATGGAGTGTTTTTAAATATAACAAACTAACCTTCCGTCAACATAAACATTCAATTGAACAGCCACAAGAATTTAACGAATACCTGTCCTAAGGTTGAATTAATTTTTTTGGGCGAATTAAATTTATTTTGCAACAATGTAAAAAACAAACATTTTTGTTTAATAATTAATTGGGTGTGAATACGAATTGCGTTCACGTATCCTTCTACGGCTGCACAGCGACCGCTTTGTTTTTAGTTCATCAACGGATCAGATCACAACTCCGTTTTTTTTTTCTGGATAATCGAACAATTAATTTTTTTTTTGTTTCAAAGAATCGAAAAGCTTAATCCAAATCGCCATTGCTTTTCTGTCATGATTTCGTCACATACCTAAAATTGCGTGCCAGAACTTTCCACAATCCGGTATGCGCATAAATCACCCTGTATTCCGATCCAGGAATCGAACACTTTGAATCTATTTCCATTTTGATTTTCTCTGTAGTGATCGGTTAGATTTTATGGTGTTGGACTCAAATCTTGGAGTGCTAATGGATTCTTCTGCGGCTCGACGTCGGCTTCAAGGTATTCAGAATCATCTCGTCGCCGGCGGCGACTTTTCCTCTCCTCAGCTCCGTCTGAACGCTACCGCCGGCGAGTTTTTCAACGGTCGGTTTCTGTTTCTTTATCTCTTTTGGTTATTGCTTAATTGTTCGTTTTGTGTCTTGATTTTTGAAAAGCTCGGTTGCGTGTTTTGTTTAGAGTTGATTTTAGTAGTTTTGGATGTATGAGAAGTTTGGGATCTGTAATGTTTTGGAACGGATATGACTATTGGCTTGGTTTTTGTTTTTGTTTTTTTTCTTTTACTTATTGGCCTATTTGGAGTAAACGTTGGATATATGGACTATTGTTTTTTTGCACAAACGCATTGATATTGACGAATGGTGATTAAATTCGGGTTGCTTGAAGATTCAAGAGTTAATTGTGACATTAATTTGTAAACCCGGCCTCCCGTGTTTCCATTCTTTCGATGTCTCCCCCTGCCCTAGAGATGGTTGTAGTTATCCCAATTATAGTGGAGCGAAGTTTTGATTTCTCGGTTTCCAAAAGAAGTGCTGGCTGCTTGAACATTTGTTGGCTCTGTACAATGTCTATGAGGCTTTCGTCCCGTTGCTGAGAGAGTTTCTTGTAATCTGATTCTGGATTTTCATTGTCTGTGTGGTTGGGTCTAGCAGTGGAGCATTGTCGATCGCACGCGATTACTCTCATATTGTACGGATTGATATGATAGTGAATGAGGGTCTAGATGCGATTACTCTCATTATCGTTCAATTTTGTTTTCTCTGTGTTGCAAAGCAGAAAGTTCTATGTTAGTAAATTAATATGCTTGATTTCAAAGGATCTAGACGCTGCCAAGGACTATTTGAACGGGGCAATAAGAACTACTATCAATAAACTAATTGAAGAGGACTTCTGTATCATCTCCCCCTTGGTTTTACCCTTCTCTTGTAATTTAATGATTTCAATGAAATTGTTTCTTCTCCAAAAAAAAGAACCTAATTGTTGAAGGACAATTGGAAAAGGAAAGTTAAAAAACTCAGCATGCACAGTTTTGGAGACACATGATTCTTTCTATTAGACAAAGCCCAGATTCTGATTTTGATGAGTCTATTGATTTAGAGCATAGAAATGTTGGGTTATTTTTTCAAAATGCGGTCCCATTTTTCTGAGCGGCCACTACTTCTATCAATAGGGTTGCTGTTCTTTTTATCGAAGTAGTTAGTCTTTGGTGCCGGGCTGCATTGGAATTGGAATTGATTGGAGGAAAGTTGTTGATTTCGAGGGGGATTCATATCTATTTAGAACTTATAACTAACCAACCTCTATGTTTTCCTTTACTCATATGGGCTCTGCACAGTGTGAATCCATAGTAGTAGAGTTTATGGGGACTGTTCTCTATCGCAGTGATGAATCAACTCCATTTTGTAATTATGGGGCTAGAGGTTGGGGTTTTCTAGTTGCTATGTGGGTAAGAAGCAAACTACATTTTGAATCTGAATCTAAACAAAAGGTGTTGTAAAGCTGGCGAGCCATTGTTCCTATGTATGTATAAGTCTAGAAAATTTTTAGTGGACCATCTTCTTGATTATCATTGAATATAGAGAAATGAGAAATGTTGTACCCTGTTATTGTAATTTTGTAAATATATGCCATGCGTTATGCTGGTTGTTGGCATTCTTCTCCCATGCTTTTCTGACATTGTTGAAGTAATTAACTTTGAGCAGGAGATGGCTACAGTGTTGTGCTTCCAGAGAAATTGCAGACTGGAAAGTGGAATGTATATAGGTAAAGATATTAATGTGCTGTTTGAACTTGATTTCCCCTTTCTGTATGGCTATGCTTCATAAAGATCATTGTTTCCTCATGGTAGATCTGCTCACTCACCTTTGAAGCTTGTGGATAGATTTCCTGACAATCCTGAAATTGGTACATTGCACGACAATTTTATGTCAGTATCTTCACCTCCTCTATCCTCTTTCTGCTCATAAAGAACTGGTTTGGTTACTGCTAATATTAATTACTTATAAATGGCTTTTGACTTGTGTTTTAACTTTATCCATTTTAGGCGCTCAGTTGATGTATATAGGGACTACAAATATCTAGGTACCCGAATCCGATGTGATGGAACTGTTGGAGAGTGAGTTTTATGCTACTGTTAAATTTTAAATTTTTAGTAGTGCTCGTTTCCATAAATTTTGACATACCCTTTCACCCTTTAAGATATAAATGGATGACATATGGAGAAGCAGGTACTGCTCGGACAGCAATAGGTTCTGGCCTTGTAAATCACGGTATACCAAAGGTGAATGCCTAGATATATAATAGTGATTAACTTATCACTTCTTTTTAGTTTTTATGGTGATGAGTGCATCTATCTTGTGATTTATATATAGTCTCTTTAACTATTCTTGGCATCCTTGACTCAGGGATCTTGCATTGGGTTATATTACATCAATAGACCTGAGTGGCTTGTAGTTGATCACGCCTGCTCAGCATATTCTTACATATCAGTACCTTTATATGATACTCTTGGTTTGTCATTTCTTTTTCTAGACACTGTTTTTTGGCTGTTTTGTTTTTTGTTTTTAAAATTTTCCCATTTGGTTTTGTGTTTATACTTTTTTTCTACAGGTCCTGATGCGGTTCAATACATTGTAAATCATGCTCTTGTGCAAGTTATATTTTGTGTTCCTCAGACATTGAATACTGTGAGTGTATAATTAGATTTTAGTCTGCTGCATTGTTATTAATTGAATTCAATATCCAAAAGAAACAACGTTGCTAGGAGGACCAGTTGCCATAGTCTCAGAAATTGGTTCTAACCATATCCTTGATTTTTGATTGAATATTTGACTTCAGAAAATATTTCATTATTATTTAACTTTCAATTTGCAGCTATTGAGCTTCTTGTCAGAAATTCCAACTGTACGATTGATTGTGGTATGGATCACCGGTTGTTCGTAATTGATCTCAATTTGATTCTAATCTCCAGCTGCTTGTTACAATTATTAATTAGTTTCCTTTCCAAATTTTATAGGTTGTAGGTGGGATAGATGATCAAATACCATCTCTTCCATCATCAACTGGAGTTCAGATTCTAACCTATGCAAGTTTGCTTAGTCAGGTTAGCCCTTAGTCTCCCATGATATTATTGGAAAGTTGAAGGAAAGAAAAAAAAACTGAAAAATACTCCCATGATGTCGAAAGGATGAGTGAGGCTGCATATTCTCTGTTAAACCTTCTATGTTTCATTCTGTTGTAGGAGTTCACTCAGATTCGTGATGTTGTATGGTAGCGGCCTTCCATGTAATGGTCTCGTTATTTGTTTGTTCCTAGAAACAATATTGCATGTTCGAATGGGAAGTTTCAAAGCAAGAAAAATATGAGCATTTTGGTTTAATTATTCTAATTTAAAAGTAATGCATACAGAATGAACTAATCCTAGTTTTGCTTGCCACTAAATTCTTATACCTGCTGCAAGTTTACCAACAATTAGCTCTTAACGATGGACTGTTTACCACCTGTTTTAGAGTAACCTTGTCATCTGCATTCTTTTCTTCCAGGGTAGCAGTAACATCCAGCCTTTTTTCCCCCCAAAACCTGATGACATAGCAACTATTTGCTACACGAGTGGTACAACTGGGACCCCAAAGGTGTAACTTCTAAGAGTCCTTTTCTTTCTGATCACGAAGCAGTTGACGTTGCTTAACAATGGCTTGATTATTCAAACCTAATAAGGCTATGTTTTCTTATTGCCAGGGTGTTGTTCTGACACATGGGAATTTTATTGCGAGTGTTGCTGGATGTTCTCTTGCCTTGAAATTTTACCCCTCAGACGTGTGAGCATCAGCTGTTCCAATTTTGCTTTACAGTAGCGTGACATTATATTTAATTTGATTGATATATCTGTTTATACTGATTTACATTCTAATTATCAGCTATATATCATACCTCCCTTTGGCACATATATACGAACGGGCTAACCAGGTCTCGTCGGTTTATTTTGGGGTTGCTATTGGGTTTTTCCAAGGGGTATGAAACTATATTGATACTGTCTTCTATGTTACCTCAGCTTAATATAAACCTGAGAGTGATTTCATTCATGACTTGAGGCAACCTGATATGGTCTTCTTTACTTGTGTTCAGGATAATATGAAGTTAATGGATGATATGATTACGCTAAGACCTACGATTTTCTGCAGCGTTCCCAGGCTGTATAACAGAATATATGCTGGGTAAATATTTATATATTGACTACTATTGATCAATCAGAAAAGTCCACTCTTTTCTTATTATAGAGTTTTTTTTTTTGAAAATTCTCTTATTATTGAGTTGGTTATGTGGTGAACAGAATTATTAATGCTGTAAAGACGTCTGGTGTGCTGAAGGAGAGACTGTTTAATGCGGCTTACAATTCCAAGAAGCAAGCAATAATGAATGGTATGGTTTTAAGTTTTAACGATGAAAAAGGTTCACTTTTGCATGCCATGCTTCATACTTCTAAAGTTTCTATTCTCTTTTAAAATCGTGTAAGATTCCAAGATCGCTCTCTCCCTCCTTGTTTTTGGGGATTTTCTTCTACAAAATCACATTTTAAAGCTTGTAGTATTATCTCTACTTTTGGTTTAGGCCAAATTCCTTTTGACCACATTTATCTTTGCCTCCCAAGTTTTCTTACAAACAGAAGATGACATTGGAGATCTAAAAAGTTATGATTTCAATCTAGGATGACTACCTTCCTAAGAATTAATTTTCTATGGGTTTTTTGATATCCAAATATTGTATGGTTAGACGGTTTATCCCGTGAGAATAGTTGAGGTATGCGTAAGCTGGCTCGAACACTCATGGATATAAAAAGTAACATAAAAGGCTAGTGGTAGAGAGAAGAGAATCCCTTCTAGAAAATGCAACAATGCAGCTTTCTAATCGTTGATAATTGGCAATAAACTGTAGTTACAAAAATATTTGTGGTTGGATCACAACCAGAAGGGGTGCTGTACATTGTTGCAAAAGTAATTCAAAATACCATTCTAAAACTCCTGCTATTTCTTTCCTTCCATATCAACTGCCTGCACAGTGCAATTCCACAGAACCTCAGCTTTACCTTTCCAGTGTACCAACAAAGGATTCAAGGAAAAAAGGGTCCACCTTAGCAGGGAGGCACTGCACAAAGGCTCAGCCTCTACTGGCAGAAGCACAATGTAGGAAAATTTAGTCAAATTCTTTTTTATCTCTGTTACATAAGCTGCACAAACTGAGGGGAGAGGGACCAGTGAGGGAATTTTCTCTGTAGTTTTACTTGAATACTGCTGTATTTACCCTTCTATAGAAAAGGGAACAAATGAAGAAGTTTACTTTCTTTGGGGATCTTAAAACCTCAAATGATCTTCTTAATAGGGGAACTTAAGTCTAGCCTTACGGCTGTCAAATGATCTTCTGCCTCAAAAGTTTATGTTCATTGAGTGCCTAAACTTGTCTAAATCCTCGCACTTGCTTTTTATAAATTTTGCTTATTGATCCATACTTGCATCTATTTTTATTTTTCAACCTTTTTTATTTTCCTCTTTTATGTCTAAGCATTTTTCAAATTTTTTCCATTTGATTCTTGTCTGTATTGTGGGGGCATCTCACTATTAAAGGAAAAAGTCCATCTGCCATCTGGGATAAGTTGGTATTTAATAAGATTAAGGCAAAGCTTGGAGGGCGAGTTCGTGTCTTGGCTTCAGGTGCCTCACCATTGTCTCCAGATATACTGGAATTTTTAAAGATGTGAGTTTTTAATATTTTAGTTCACAAATTTTTAAATCTTACAAACTTTGTTACTTTTATTTTTCCTTCATTTGTGTATTATTATTATTTTTATTTCAACTTCCTTTTAGTTTCTGAAGAGTTAGATGTAATTGCTTCACAGCTGCTTTGGTGGTCAAGTATTTGAAGGCTATGGAATGACTGAAACGTCTTGTGTTATAAGTTCTATGGACCCAGACGACACCCTTTGTGGTCACGTTGGATCTCCTAATCCGGCTTGTGGTAAGCTGCTTATCTGATGCTAGATGAGTTTTTGGAGTTAAATGTACAATTATTATTATTATTATTAGTATTACTACTATGATTATTATTATTATTATTATTATTATTATTATTATGATAGAATCTACCACACTTTATATTAAACTACGATAAATCTCTCGAGAGAATCTCTCAAAGGGCCCTGAGTACAAAGACGACAATTCAATTGATGCATAATAAAGACCTAACCTCTCCTATTTATAATGACTCTAAACCCTAGCCTTTTACTTGTTCTCCAAGTAAACCCCTAATTGAATAATAATCTCTAATAATGCCCAAAAGCCCAATACAATTGAAATAACAATTAATTAATCAATAATGAATACTAATACTAATATTCCTAAAACTCCAAGGCCCGGATCGTATCAATACTTTCCCCCCCAAGAGCCACCTTGTCCTCAAGGTGTTCCATCTCCGATGCCACCTTCTGCAGCTCCATCTTCTGGCAAAAATTCAGTCAACTTGTTTACCAGGAAATAACGCTCGACCCGACTCAACCATCCTACCGGATCCTCATCAAGAAGACCCTTGAAAATCGGCATCTCCAATTTTCTAAATCTCCTGTCACATCCCGGTCCCTCCCTTTCTACTGGTCTCTGTCCTCCCCGTTCAAATCTTTCTTCTCCCCTCCGCCCAAATTCCCGTCCCGTATTTCGGGAACTGTCACCCCAACCACGATCGTTCCAACCGTCATGTGCTAGAGGCCTGTCATAACCGATGCGCACCCTCCTCTCTTCTGACAACCCATCTCCTCCCCAATCACCTCGGAGCACTCCTCGTCGATCACAATCTGGCCCGGTGCCCCTATTTCCGTCAGAATTCCCTTGAATTTCCGTCGCCGGTCCAACCCGACCGACCGACCCGACCCGGCCCGGCCAAAGACACCCGCGTCGGCCAACCCGCACCCGAGCCACGCCCGCCGGCATTGCGGTTTCGAGCCCACCCCTCGCCCGCCCACGTCGCCTCTGCCCACGCCCAGCCCGATACCCCTATCGCCCACGCCTCCGCCCCAGGTTGCGTCGGCCACGCCCCTCTCGCCCAAGCTTGCCCCACCGAGCGCCGCTGCTCTCGGCTGCCCCACTCGTGCCCGCGCTCGAGCGCGTCGCCCGAGAGCCGCCGCACCGCATCGCGTCCCGATCCCGCATGCGGCGGCCCGGCCTAGCCTACTCCCGCGTCGTCGGCGCGCCCCTACCGAGGCCCACCCTCTCGCTCGCGCCGCACCCCCACCTTCCACGCCACCGTGCGTCTAGTCGGCGCGCCGCCAAACCGCCGTCTCCCCTCTGCGCGCAGCCAGACCCGACGACGTTCTTTGTCCCTAGAGGTTTCGCTCGTGGTTGCTTTCTCCTTGGCCACTAGGTTCAATTCATTAACAAGCGGCCGGGATGCGTTCCATCAATATCTGAATATTCCGATTTATTTGTTCGATTTGTGAGTTAAATTTCGCATCTTGTTGTTCGAACTTCGAGTCAATCTTTTGCCCTAATCGTTCTTCCAATAAGTCAAGCCTTGCTTAGTCACATCCGGTCCCTCCCTTTCTCTTGGTCTCTCGTCCTCCCCGTTCAAATCTTTCTTCTCTCCCCTCCGCCCAAATTCCGCCCCGTATTTCGGGGGCTGTCACCCCAACCACGATCGTTCCAACCGTCATGTGCTAGAGGCTGTCATAACCGGCGCGCACTCCTCTCTTCTCGACAACCCATCTCTCCCAATCACCTCGAGCACTCCTCGTCGATCTGTCGGCGGTGCCCCTATTTCCGTCGAAATTCCCTTGAATTTCCGTCCCCGGCCCAACCCGACCGACCGACCCGACCCGGTCCGGCCAAAGACACCCGCCCGGCCAACCCGCACACGAGAGCCACGCCCGTCATTGCGCCGGTTTGAGCCCACCCCTCGCCCGCCCGTCGCCGCCGCCGCCACGCCCGACCGATACCCCTATCGCCCACGCCTCCGCCCCAGGTTGCGTCGGCCACGCCCCTCTCGCCCAAGCTTGCCCCACCCGAGCCGCCTGCTCTCCAGCCTGCCCCACTCGTGCCCGCGCTCGAGCCCGCGTCGCCCGAGCCCGCACCCGCATCGCGTCCCCAGTCCGCGCGGCCCAGCCCTAGCCTACCCGCGTCGTCGGCCGCGCCCCCTACCGAGGCCCAACCCTCTCCGCTCGCGCCGCCCCCACCTTCCCTGCCACCCGTGCGTCTAGTCGGCCCGCCCGCCAAACCGCCGTCTCCCTCTGCCGCAGCCGACCCGACGACGTTGCTGTCCCCTAGGGTTTCGCTCGTGGTTGCTTTCTCCTTGGCCACTAGGTTCAATTCATTAACCGGCAGCCCCGGGATGCGTTCCATCAATATCTGAATATTCCGATTTATTTGTTCGATTTGTGAGTTAAATTTCGCATCTTGTTGTTCGAACTTCGAGTCAATCTTTTGCCCTAATCGTTCTTCCAATAAGTCAAGCCTTGCTTCCGTTTCTTGTTGTTTCTTGGACAATTCGGCCGAGCTTTCTTCCCAACCTTGCATCCTTGTTTCCATCTTAGTCGAAACCATTCCCGGATCGGTAAACGGCTCTGATACCAAAATGATAGAATCTACCACACTTTATATTAAACTATTAAACTACGATAAATCTCTCGAGAGAATCTCTCAAAGGGCCCTGAGTACAAAGACGACAATTCAATTGATGCATAATAAAGACCTAACCTCTCCTATTTATAATGACTCTAAACCCTAGCCTTTTACTTGTTCTCCAAGTAAACCCCTAATTGAATAATAATCTCTAATAATGCCCAAAAGCCCAATACAATTGAAATAACAATTAATTAATCAATAATGAATACTAATACTAATATTCCTAAAACTCCAAGGCCCGGATCGTATCATATTATTATTATTATTATTATTACATGTTCTTTATTATGAGGATTGCATCTTAACTCTGCTGCTATTTTACTGGAATTCTGATGTACAATAAACTTAATTTTGTGGAAGTGTGAGAAATTGCTTTGAAGGGTAGGCCCTAAAAGGAATAATTATTCATTGTGGCTGCCACCCTCCTAGATGGGATATATGGTGAAATTGTAGGTTTTTAATTTCTCTTTCATAATCTACGGACATATTGTTTTAGTCCCCACACATAATTTCTCCTACAAAAAGAAGAAAGTTACTGTAACATCAATTAGATGCAGAGTATATTAATATGGTTTTGCACCCTGAGTGGATAACTTGATTCCTGCCATCATTTCGGAGACCATTTTCTTTGCACAGAGCACACTTAAATTGTTTTCGATTCATAATTCGAAGTCTGGGTTAAGTTTTTCCTTTATTTCTGTTTTAGAAATAAAGCTCGTGGATGTTCCAGAGATGAATTACACATCTGATGATCAGCCCCATTCTCGCGGTGAGATCTGTATCAGAGGTCCCATTGTTTTCAAAGGCTATTTCAAAGATGAAGTGCAGACGTAAAAAATTTCTTGCTCACCTCTTTGAATGGATTTAATTGATTCGAGTACTTTATGATTTAAAGAATGATTTGAATTGGTCAGGAGGGAAAGTATTGATGAAGATGGATGGCTCCATACTGGAGATATTGGACTATGGTTGCCTGGTGGTCGCTTAAAAATTATTGACAGGTGAGCTCTATCTCCTTGCTTCTTCTATCTGAACAAACTTGTTGGTTACAAAGATTGCTCTGAAAAACTTCCGGGAGGTTGTAGATACAATGTAATTTACCAATAATCATATTGATAAGATCCAAGTTCTATATTGATATCAAATAACCAAGAAACTACAAGATAAGCTAAGTTTTGATTGGAACTTGGAACCTCCCATTCCCAAGAGAATACTCTCTTTGAGCCCGTGTAATCACTCAAAATATGCCTTCCTTTCAACCTCACACAACCTCTCCTATTTATAACCATAAGCCTCTACTTACTCCCCAAGTAATTGCTAACATACCCTTATATTAATCCTTAATACCCTAAGGCCCCAAACCAGTCTCATATTTTATGGAAATCCATCAAAAGCTTAAATAAATCTCCTATACATCTTTATAATGAAAGGATTTCTTTCTTTTATTAAAGAGTAGTTAACTTCTATATAGGAAGAAGAACATCTTTAAGTTGGCGCAGGGAGAGTACATTGCACCAGAGAAAATTGAAAACGTGTACGCCAAGTGCAAGTTTATTGCTCAATGCTTTGTTTACGGTGAGAAATGGGATTCAAAAATTTATTCACCTTTTGTCTCTTCACATGCTATATCACTGGTTTTTATGCATGCTTCATTGTTTAGAGCCGCTTGGTTACTGATGCTCTTTGCTACTTCCTGAAGGTGATAGCTTCAATGCATCTCTGGTAGCTGTAGTCGCAGTTGATCTGGAGACGTTGAAAGCATGGGCCTCTTCTGAAGGCATTAAGGTATGTTAGTTTGTGCCTTAATCTTGGGAATATTATACATTGAGCTTCATTCTAAACTTGTGTTGCAAATGAGCAGCTGATGACTTCTCATTGTAGTCTATCGACAAACTTAAACCTCTGATGAAATGAGCACCTGTGAAGTTTTTTATTCATAGTTTGTTTCCACATAATGAAGAGTGGGTTCCAATTAAGGCATGCTTATGTTGGTTTCATAGTTTGTTTTAAAAATAGAACTTCATATTAGGAAGGCGTTTGAGGCAAGTAGAAACTTTCATTAAGGAGGCATTTGAGGCAAGGAGAATCAAATTGATAATGAAAGAATGAACATAAAGGTGAGAAGGATTATATGTGTTTAGGGTGAAGTGAATGATTATGGAGGAACCGTTATCTATGTTTGGAGTGCATAAGATGATTATGAAAGGAACCATTTGTTGTGTTAGGGATGCAGAAAATAATTATGAAGAACAAAATAGCGAGGATGTGATGGGGTCCATATTAGGGGCATACTAGTAAATAATGAGAGAGTTTCTTAGAGTTTTCAATCATAAATAGAGAGTTGGTGAGTGAGGAAGGCAGACAATGTTTTGGTAAATGGCTTAGGGCTTGAGAGTGGTTTCTCAAGATGGGAAGGTCCAAGTTCAAGCTTGGTTTATCTTGTATTTTGGCTATCTTTTGTCTGAAATACATTCTGAGTCTTATCAGTATGGAAAGAATGAAAAGGAGTTATGGATAGAATGAATAGTGATTAATATTGATGTAAAGGAGTTATGGATAGAATGAATAGTGATTAATATTGATTATGAGAGGAATGATCGATTGTGACCCACCTCTCGCTACCATCCAACAAAGAAAACAAATACCTACTGAGTTAACGGCAAAGATCCATGAAAACCCAAAGTCTTGAAGAACAGCGAACCAAATTTCCCTGATGTGTTAGCAATGAAAGCTCATATCTTCTTAGCCTTCGTACAAAGGACATACATTAGACACAAGATGATGACATGAAACTTCTTTTGGAGCTTCTCCACAGTGTTTAAACTTCTTGAATCATTACCAAAAGGAGAACATTCACTCATCTTGGAGACTTTACTTAGTTACATTTTAAGAGCATGGACCCGACAATTTCTATGGCCCCGTTTTATTTTTACTCAATTTTCCTACGATGTGTTACATCTTTCTTATAATGTGCTCCATCTTTTCTTAAGGAAGTATGTGAGTGCTAACAAAATTTCAAAAATCAAAACAAGCTTTTGGAAACTTACTTTTTTGTTTCCAAATTTTGATTTGATTTTTAAAAATATATATAGATGTAGGTATCTAAAGTAAAAAACATAGGGTCAAGTAGTTGTAGGTTTAAATTTCAAAAACCAAAACTAAAAACAAAATAGTTATCAAATGGGGCCTAAGAGCTTCCTTTTTTCTTCTTATCTTTCTAACCAGTGTTCGACTAAAAACCGTGCAGTACAATGATCTAGCCCAACTCTGCAATGACCCGAGAGCAAGGGCCGCGGTCTTGGCCGAAATGGATGCTGTAGGGAAAGAGGCACAGGCAAGGAACTGCATAAACTATTTATTCAATAAAAATATATAATCTCTTTTCGCAATTATAAAACACAATCTCCTTGTTTGATTCCAGTTGAGAGGTTTCGAATTTGTAAAAGCTGTCACTTTGGTCCATGAACCTTTTACGTTGGAGAATGGTCTTCTCACTCCTACATTTAAGGTAAGTGGTGGATATAGAAATTATCTTCAGAATTGTTGAATGATTAAACTGACATAATATGTTCTGATCCGAGTTTGTTTTTTCTCCACAGATCAAGAGAAACCAAGCAAAAGAATTCTTCGCTAATGCGATATCGAATATGTACGCCGAGCTTGCTTCATCTGATCTAACATCCAAGATGTAGCAAACTGAAAATCTGTTAGTCCCTCGCCATCCCTATCTGCTCCTATAAAAAAACATG
Source organism: Sicyos edulis (assembly GCA_036507275.1). Taxonomy (NCBI): domain Eukaryota; kingdom Viridiplantae; phylum Streptophyta; class Magnoliopsida; order Cucurbitales; family Cucurbitaceae; genus Sicyos; species Sicyos edulis. The sequence goes on along the minus strand of CM071847.1, from coordinate 49,245,760 downwards.
GCAAACTTGAACCTCATAAGATTTTGAAAACGAAAAATCCGAGCTCCTCGGAATCAATCTCACCACGGAGACTACCTGAGCGCCTTCTGTTTGTTACATGGTGCTCTAGTTGCTGTAACATAACATCGGCCATCTCCTTCAAGAACATACCATTTACTTTTACACAAGAAAGAGGACGATGGAAATAAATTAATTTATTTCTTACATATTCGAATATCTTGTGCTATTAATTTTATTGAATAATTATTATAACCTCAATCTCCTTCAGTTTCAAGTAAAATAAGCAAAGCATGATTGTGCTTTTGATCATATGTGCTGTGCCAATACCTCTGTCTATTTATTTATTTGTGTTTATTTTATTTTCAAGTCATTTCCAACTTAATCAATTTTAAGTAGCAGCATGCTTGTAGCCACTGTTAATATGACTACATCTCTAAACTTGGGACATTTTTGTCCAATAAATTAACTTCAAATAATAATATAAGCACTTTTAAAAATTGCAAATATAGAAGTAATAGTGAATGACTTCAGTGAAATTCACAGAAATCTCCTTTCGCTCATTCAAGTCTATTGATAGGAGTCATTAACTATAGATTTCAAGACAAATTAAGGGTTTTGTTAATTGTATTTAGAATTGGGAAGTATAATCATTACAATTACGGGTTTGATATTATTTATATATTAGATCAATTAAATTTTCAATCCTAGTTATAATCAGTATCCACGATTTCATCAATTAAAGGGAAGTTCTAAATTAGCAACTTCAATCAATGATTTCAATTAATAGATTTATTACACCACATTCAAAATTAAAGGTGTGTAATATACTTATATAGTTAATTTACTTAGTCGCCATGGCCATTACCCTTATTTATTTATTATGCCCAAGTAAACCACACTAAAATTAATTGCGCCGCATTCAAAGTTAGAGGTGCATAAAATATTTTTATACTTAAAGTTACTTATTTGACATTAACCTTATTAGTAATGTATTGAATTTGTTTTTTTTTTTTCGAAATGAATTTATGCTATTTTTATACGCATACGGTAAAATAGGGGTGAACATGGGTTGAGTTAGAGAGATTTTCAACCCAACCCAAAATTTTGGGTTGGTCATTTTTCTAACCCAACCCAACCCGATTAAAGAGACAACCCAACCCAACCCTTATATTTTCGGGTTGGGTTGAGTCATCAGGTTCACTAATAAATTATAATTATAAATATTTTTAATCAAATTAGTCATACATTATATATAAACAAAATATAACCATCAATCAATGTAATAAAATGAATATAAATATATAATCATGGTTTATATAGAAGATTCCAATTATAAAACATAAAATAAATAGATAATTAAAACAACAAAAATAGATGACATAATTCGACTTCTATAAAATAAATATATAATTAAAGCCAACAAAGATGTCTTACATAATTTGACTAATATTCATCATGATATATAAATTATAAAGATTTGAAAAAATATTAAAGATTATGGAAAATAAAAAGTCTAACAATAATAATTAAATAAAAAAAAAAATATACACATATATAATTATGTTATAGTAGAAATATATATATATATATATATATATTTAAACAAAATAATAATTTCGGGTTGGTTGGGTTAATTTTAAGTTAACCCTTAACACAATGAATATTTCATGATTTTGAACCCAATCCAACCCAAAAATATATTTAAGCTAACCCAACCCGTCAATTTGGGTTGGGTTTCGGGTTGTTTGAACACCCAATGGGTACACTCAAAATTGATATTAGGGTTTTGTGTTTCTATTGATATGATTCAATAGATGAATTATTATTAAAATTAAAGTTCCACTAGTGGGGAGTTTTGGAGCTAACAAAGTGAAAGATGGAAACTTGAGTCTATCGTGTGACGGGGTGTAGATTGGGAGCCTAAAAAAGAAGCATTGCGACTCAATAAGGGAGCTATAGGGCTCTTCTTTTTATCATGTGCTTGGGTAATGTTAAATTTAAACGTTAACTTTAACGAAATGTATTAAATAAATGCAAGATAATACCAACATCATCCGTTGTAGTCTAGTTGGTCAGGATACTCGGCTCTCACCCGAGAGACCCGGGTTCAAGTCCCGCAACGGAAATGTTTTTTTCCTTTTATTTATTTAAATTTTATTAAAAAAAAATCTCAATTGCAAAAGAGAGTTTTGGAATAAACTGAGACTGTGGATGAGCTTTGAACATCAAAATCTAATTGGCCCAACACGATCATCTTATCCACTCCCAAATTCCCATCACCCACATAAAAAAATAAAAAAAAAAACTTAATCGTCTCTTAATCTTCTTCATCCACCATTCCCAAATCCTCCTCTTCTCCAATGGCCATGGCCGCCGCCGCTCAAGCAACTCTCTTCACCCCAAAACCCACCGCCGCCGCACGTAAGCCCTCCCCAGCTCTTACCTTCCTCAACTCCAAACCCCACAAGCCCACCTCCGCCTCCCGGTCATTCAAAATCTCCGCCGAGGCAGAAACCGCCGCCGCACCTGCCGGATTCTCCCCGCCGGAGCTGGACCCAACAACCCCATCTCCGATCTTCGCAGGCAGCACCGGCGGGCTTCTCCGGAAGGCCCAGGTGGAGGAATTCTACGTCATAACATGGGAATCTCCGAAGGAACAGATCTTCGAAATGCCGACCGGCGGCGCCGCCGTGATGCGGCAGGGGGCGAATCTGCTGAAACTGGCGAGGAAAGAGCAGTGTTTGGCACTGGGGACAAGGCTGAGATCCAAATACAAGATTAAGTACCAATTTTATAGGGTTTTCCCCAATGGGGAAGTTCAGTATTTGCATCCCAAAGATGGGGTTTATCCAGAAAAGGTCAATCCGGGCAGGGAAGGTGTCGGCCAGAACTTTAGGTCAATTGGCAAGAATCTCAGCGCCATTGAGGTTAAGTTTACTGCAAAACAAGTCTATGATTTGCAATTGTAATGTTATTTATTGTATGAATTATGATACGCTGTGTGATATTAATTGTTGTTGTTCTGTTCTGCTTTGTTTTTTTATATAATGTATGTTGGATGAAATTTTTTTGGTAGAAATATGGTTATGATCATGAACATGTTAGAAAATTCTTTAGATCAAGTTTTTTTTATGGGTCAATTAATTTTGCAGGAGGAGAATAGAATTGTTGATAAGGGTTTGGGGTTTTTTATATTTTATTTATTTTTAATTAGTTAATTTATTATTAGTAATTACTTAAAAAAAATGGTTTTATGTTGTTGAGTGTCAAAAGGTATTGGGATTATTATCTATGAGGGATAGTGTTGGTTATATGTGTACAGAGAATGCTATAAAGATTCTTCCTCCCTTTAGAGCGAGACCACAAACCCTGCATTTGCTTTTAAATAAATGAGAGTCAAATATCTATTTTTAGGATTGAACCTGTAAAATTTGATTACCACCAAACAATAAGACTAACACGCCACCCACTCTTTCGGTCGTTGCTAAATAATGTTTGAAGTCTATAATCAATGCATCAAAGATGTAAGCTAAAAGCCCCTTTTTTCATTACTATTATATTTGTAACTTTAAAGTCACTACACAAACAAAGAAATCCGAAGGCAAAAAAAAAAGGAAAAAGAAGCCGTGGAGATTTTGTTTCATTTCTAGGCTGACGTGATGGCTTTCTATATTCTCTTATTTAAGGACCCTTTTCTTCTTCTCCTTTCCCTATCAAACTTGGTTGAGCTTGCATGATGCAGCTCCATATCCATATATGAACCTGGCTGTTCCTTCCGTGTACACTTGCGTCTCGTTGTCGAGCCTACGTAAATTCTTGTCATTCTTAAAACTTCTCCCAAATTTGAAAATAAACAAGAACAAGAAAAAAAAATGTCTACTTACGACTTTCGAACCGCTTTGCTTAATGTAGAGGCAGAGGAGAATGTTTTTCCATCAAAGTACTTGTTCTCCCCTTTGATTCTTTGTTTGATTCTTTGGTCCAAATCATCAGCATTCAAGACAAAAGGAGTATCTGAGGCCTGCAAGTTTTGCAAGAAATCTTACAAAGTTAGTGAAAAAACATGTTTGGATTACGCTTGGACGAATCGTTTCTTATGGATATTTAGTGATTTCGAGTGTGCAATAACACAACTGGCTTTAAAACAAACTCGAGAAACTATTCGGTTTATATTGCACTCGTACAACCTCGAGATCTTTTATCTTATTTTTGGCCAAACTTGCAGCCCCAAAAGCATGAAAGGTATCATTTTCTTACCATAACCCAACCCCAAGTATCAGCAAAGGAAGGAATATGAGCAGAATAAGGCACCACATCTGCAAATTAGAAACAAAAAACAAGAATAATCCATTAGTTTCTTTAAAGAAGCTTAGGCTAAAACCAACAACAAAAGTGATAGCCTCAAGTTGACAGATGGAAATGTTGTAGGGTAAGATAGGTAGTCCCGTGAAAATAGTCGAGGTGCACTTAAGTAATAGCTTTTTAAGTTTTGCTTACATTTGAAAACTTGCTTTAGAGTATTGTAGATGCAAGAAAACACTTCTGTATGGCTGAAAATCCCAGCTGGGCCAGCCTGCATAGATTTCAACAAAAACTTGATTTCCTTATCTCATATAAATTCACAAACTTCTTTCATTTTTTAATCTCACACAAACCTGAGTGATAAAAATTCCATCTTGTTTCATCCTAGGCTTAACAGTGTACTCATAGAAGGATTTGGTGTAGAGTTTGTAACAAGGACCTCCCTCAATTGGATCTGCAAGATCACCCACGATCACATCATATTGCTCGGCTCTGTTCTCGAGCTCCGCCCTACAATACGCCCAACCAAAAACTATAGCAACCAAAATAGCAATCATATCATAAAATGCGCTAATCGAAACCGAACCTTGCATCATTAATGATAAGCTCAAGTCTTGGATCACAGAAAGCTTCTTTGTTAACTATCAGATATGACTTGCAGAAATCAACCACTTCCTGTTCATTGGTTAATTCATTATGACTTTAAATCGATCAATAGTGACGAAGAAGAAAACGAAAGAAACTCAAACCTCATCGATGTCGCACATTACAACTTTCTCGACAGTCTTGTGTCTAAGTAGCTCTCTTGCGGTGGAGCCTTCACCTCCTCCCATGATAAAGATTGTCATTGGACTGAGTTTAAAACAATGCACAAAGGAAGATATTAATTTACATTTTATCCTTAGAATCTTTATTTAAATTTAACCATTTAGTCATTGTAAGTACTTGGAATGATGGAGAAGTGCAGGGTGAACAAGGCATTCATGGTAAATGAATTCATCAGTTTCTGCACTTTGAAGCTTTCCATCAATGACCAGCGCCTTACCGAATGGCTTCGTGTCGAGTAGTGCGATATCTTGATACTGAGAAGCTCCAGTATGCAGTATACTACAAGATTACAAAAGCAGCAAAAAGAAAAAAAGTTGAATACAAAGTACGTAGATTTTGGCAGACAAGCAATGAAGAACAATCCTCAAACTAAACTCCTTGTTTTTGTTTTAAGATTTCTTGTCTGTCTTTTCCAAGACCCGTGTATTATTTTATTGAGTTTGATTTAAAGTAGCATGGAAAAAGTGTTCAACTTAAAAAACAGCTAAATATAAGAACCAACAGACTGTTAAAAGTTAAAACATTGAGATAATATAGTTTAATGATTTTGTCTCAAGAACCCCACTTAAAATAATTATAAAAAAAAACACACTTACTACGAATCATGCTGTACCAACCAAAAGAAGACAAATGAACTTGTCAAAATGGCTTAGCTTAGCAGTAACTGACATTTATCCTCAATCTAGAGGTGGCAGGTTCGAATACTCCAACGCCCAAATATCGTAATTGTACTTAAAAACTTAGAAAAACTTGGATGAAATGAACATAGGATTCAAAAAACAGGAAAAAGTTTTTTTTTTTTTTTTTTTGGGGTACAAAGTTAATTCAAAATGCAACAAAAAAAAAAACAGGTACCTATTAAGAGCAAACGACCATCTTAAATTCTCCTCAATCTCTTCCTCGTACCAACAGCTTTTTCGATACCCATTTAAGGAACTGTTCTTCTCAATGAGTTCATTGCCATTGTTAACCAAAATTGCAGAGGAAACATCAGCCATTGTTGGAACAGAGAGATGACACTCAGAGGAGAGGATTAGAAATGTTGATGGAGAAGAAATGAAGGGAAGAAGGGGTATTTAAGGAAGAAAAGTGAAAGAAAAATACAAATAGAGAACTATGATTTTGATTTGAAAATGAATCTCATTGGGAAATGGCTTGCCTGTGGAGACTGTTGAAAAGTAATATCCAAAAGAAAAAAGAAAAAAAAAAAAGAAAAAATCATTTTGGATATTCGTAAAGTTTGAGAGACCAATGTTTGTGATTTCCTAAGGAATATTTGGTGGCGTGGTTTCATTTCATGTCTTGTTGTTGCTCTTCGTTTGTTCATTTGTATCCATTCTAATAAGTGACAATCATTACACGTTTCTTGTGCATGTGGTATCATTGAATTTAGGGACAAAGAAGAACCAACTCGTGATTCGGTCTCCGTTTAAGAGTTCAGCCCGTGCTTGTCCTATCCGTTATCGGGTGAGTTAGCTCATAATTTCTCATCTAACTATAATAATTTTCGAGCCTCGTTATAATCATAGTTAGTTGATGTAATTAAATTTATTCATACCTATTACTTCTGATTCTTTAGCTAATTGATGATTTGACGTATATACTTCCATAGGGTAGGGTATCAAGCAAGAGGTCAATTTCCATAAAATCAGTTCCTCCCATTAATATTATTTTCCACTTGAGTTAACATGTTTCCATATAATATAATAAAACTATGTTGTAACAATTTCTTGTTATAAAAAGATGCATCCTAAACACATCATAACAATAAGATGTCATAGTTTAAAGACATCAATAATAATGCCTCGAATTTAGAGGGGTGAAGCTATAAGTTTCTGAGTTATAAAAGTAGATATTAAAGGATAGACTTGCCAAATGTGAATCTCCACTCCTCTAATGTATCGTGATATCACAGTCTAGAAACGAATCAATTGTGGCTCCAAATTTAGAGTAGCGTGAAGCTCCTAATTTCACAAGTGAAAAAACAATCAAACATAACCTCTAACCCGTTTATATTAACTCAATGTTTATTAGTAGTGAACCAACCGTGGCCCCAATACACATTAAAAACTTCATAAATATGGTAAAGATTAAAACTTTTCATGGAATACAAAACCCCCAGTTGTTTCTAAAAAAAAACCAGTGGGTAATTGGGAAGAAGAAGATTTGCCTTGTCCAAATGCATATCATATATATTTTCCTTTTTGTTATGTAGAAAAAGGATAAAAGATAGAGAATTTATCATCAGCAACACATTCTATTTCTTGTATTATATTTGCAGCAAATTTTTTAAAATAATTCATCTATAGCACATTAATTTCTATCACTCAACTGATGATAGAACTTAATTTGGATTTCTTTCGCTGATAGAAAATTCAACCAATGATAGAATGAATCTATAATTGATTGAATTCTATCACTAATAAAACTCAAGCAGTGATAGAACTCAATTTGAATTTTATGCTACGAAAGAATTATTTTTTTATTTTGTGTTATACATAGAAATATATTTTTAAAATTTTTTGCTATACTTGCAAAATCCCCAAAAGATAATGATGGAAAGAGTGAAAATTAGGGAAAATTCAGTGATTCATTTCTTCAAAGAATGCGTTTAAAAAGATTGGGGGTTAGAGAGAGAGAAGGGCGTGCAATGGGAACCATCATAAATATTCTCTCTTTCCTCCAAAAGATATGAATCACCGCGTGCTGTGCCAAACCCACTCATCAACATCACCATATCACCCAAAAAAACAAAAAACAAAATAGAACCATGATAAAAAAAAAAAAAAAAAAAACTTTTTTTTTTTACCGAAAAATTGATGACGTGTTGGCTTTTGGTTGTTTGGTGAAAATTCAGTTAAACACCACAATCACGAGATCGTGAAAATTGATATTTGAGTCTCACTTATTCGAAAACACAATAGTACCTTCAATATATGGATTGTGATCTCCTTCTCCCAATTTGTATTAAAGAAACTTTTTTCTTTAAATTCAACAACAATGGAAGTAAAGAAATTGGAACCTGAAACTTTTTTATTATTAAGTTTTATATGATGTTATTAGAATTCAACTTCTTTTGAAAAAAAAAACTCTTCTTATTCAACTCCTTGAGCCATTCTGTGATGTGTTTTTTAGTACAAATTGAAGGAGGGGGACCGCAAATCCTACATAAAATACACTATTACTCTCACCAAATATCAATCGAACTCGTGACTTTGGTGTTAAACTGAATTTTCACCAAACAATGAAATCAACAAGTCACCAACTCTTTCGGTTATTTTGTAATTTCTTTGAATACATTTTGTGATTCGTTGCGATTTAATTGAATCATGGAAAAAAATGTTGTCTCTATCTTATAGAACGCCCAAATGCATAGTTTGAAATGGGAACATCAATGTAAGTTGAGCGTTGACATGGTGGACTAGAAAAATTAATTATCTCATATCCTTACAATTGTATATGACATTGTCTACTTTATGTACTTCTACCTAATATTATTTAAGTTGATGTATTTGAAATGATGATTGAATTAAACGACGAGCTATTATAACGTGATAGAGTTATTATAACAAGAGATATTATATAATAGTGATTATGATATATTTTATGTTTTTAGGTGCATGTTATTATACTATTGAACTTTTATAACAAAAAATTTTATTAACAAAATTTATTAAAATTTGGTTTAAATGTTATTAGAGTAGTAATCCAAATACGAATTGAATTATTATAATCTAATCTAACTAATTTTTAGTGACATAAGTAGGGTGAGTGGGTGGCATTTGTGTAGTGGTGGAGTGGTATGGTAGTGTTATGGCCAACATGTTTATAAGAAAAAATAAAAATACACTTTGTGGGGGTGATGATTTTATTCACCAACTTCTTGTTTGGGAAAAGATATGATAGCCCCAAAGATCTACAACTTCTTGTCTTTCTCTTTCTCCACATTCTTTAATTAATATGCATTTTTCATTGTTGAATCACCTTTGAAATTGATTACCCTTGGCATTTGGACCTTTTTTTATCATCATTCAGCATCATGGGTTAGAATCTTAATTTAAGCATGCTGTGTCCTGGAACTTTTGGTTGGGGGTTTTTCTCCAAATACCTTAATTCTAACTATTTATAATCCTTTTCTAGTGACAAAACAAATTTAGGCCAATTTAGGCCAACATTAGCATCATCAATGTACACTTAATTCATTAAGTCATGGTTTGGAATCTCTCACCACCAATTGTTGTAATCTAAAAAAAAAACTTTTATTAAGGTATTTATATAAAATGATGGGTTTTGTTAAAAATGTACGTTTGGTTATCTTCATTCTCGTGGAGTACTTAAGATATCCTATACAGTGTTAGATATTATTTTTCAAAATTTTAAATAAGATACATCGAGTTTTTTTTTAGTACATATTAGAGGAGGGGAACAAATACCGATTTTTGGGATCGAACCTATGACGCTAGTGGTGAATTGGTTTACAACCAAAGAATAAAAGCCACTGACCCATTTGATAAGATACGAGTTGGATATATTTTATGTAAGAGTAAAACTCTATTCATATTATGTGTGGCCTAGTTATCAAGAGATTATAAATCTTCTCATCTTTAAAGTTTTTTAATTAAAAAAAAAAAGTTATACCACAACAAAAATTGATGAAAATATTACATATTAATATTTTTATATAATGGCTCAAGGACCAAAATAAAATATTTCAAAGTAAAAAATTTAAGGTTAAAAATACTCTAAAAGTGCAATTCCACATCTGTCAAAAAAAAAAAAAAAAGCAATTCCAAAAAATGGAAGGTTTAAGATAAAAGTTTCACAATTTAACATGTAAGTGTAAGATTTTTATTTAAAAAAATTATATTTTTTGTATTAAAAAAAGGAAATTCTATTAAATTAGCTATTCTCACAAAATAATTAGATATACACTCAAATTTTAAAATATTTACATCAATGGTTATTAATAAATTTTAATATTGTATTATAAATAGAGAATTTAGCATCAACAACACATTCTACATCTTATATTATATTTATAGCAGATTTTTTAATATAATTCATTTATAGCACATTAATTTCTATCGATCAACTAGTGATAGAATTCAATTTGAATTTTTATCGCTCATAGAAAATTCAAGCAGTGATAGAATGAACTATCATTGATTGAATTTTATCACTAATAGAATTCAACCAAGGATAGAAACTCAATTTAAATTTTTTGTTACAAACGAATCAATACAATACTGCTTATAAATACTCTCTAATACAATATTATGCATTATTAATATAATACCATAAAAAATATGTGATAATATTTATTAATACTAATAAATATAGTTTTTGGTTTTTTGAAAATGTGACCATATTTGTAAATATTCTCTAAAATTGACTAAACTCGTAAGTTTCCCAAAAAAAGAGTTTTTCCCCTCTAAAATTTAATGTTAAAAGACCATGACTTACTATAGAAGAGAAAACAAATTGAGTTCGGTGGTAATTAATGTGTATCATCAATTTAAAAGTTAAAAGACTTGAATTTCTTTAACTCCAAATATTATTATGAAAATTTGTTGCATACAATAAATTCTTACATTCTTATTTTCATCATAACAATAGAAAAAACTTTCTAGAAATATTTCATACCTACTAAAATATGAAATATTTAATTAGATTAAATTTATTCAAGTTTTACTTCATTAAAATTGTTTATTTAAGACGAATGAATTAGTTTTTTTTTTCCTTTTTTTTTCAATTTATTAAAAAATCCGCTATTTTCTTGTATTAAAATAGAGTATTTCAAGTTTTCAACGAGAAAAAAAGGAAAGAAAAAAAAAATCCTCAGCGTTAACTAAAATTATTTTATTTCTCAAAAAAAAAAAACCCCTAATTCTGGGCATGGGTGCAAAATCTGGGCCATGGCGGCCCAACAGGCTCAAGTGTTGGGCCTTACCACATCTAGAAACGCACTACAGCGATAAGTTTCTTTTTGGACAATGGTAAGGAATGTCTAATTTTCGAAAAATAAACCATTAAATGTCTACCGCTTTTTTTACATTTAAATCTATGTCTATCTTGAAGAGAGAGAAATTTTTACTCCCCACAATATCCATCTATATTCCACGATTTCATTTAAAAATAATCAATATTTTTATTAAAAACTTCCTATAGAAAAGCCTCTATTTTAGGAGATCTTTATTTTATATAATAAACATTTTTATTTAGAAAATTTTCTACATGAGCCTACATTTTAGAGTTTTTTTTTTTAAAAAATCAAATCTTATTCTAACTAGCCTACCACCTACATTTTAGGATTCCTTTTAAGAAAAAAAATGGGGATTTTACATGTATATTAAAAAAAACAAAATAATTCAATGTATAACACAATTTCCAAACTTATTCATTTGTGGCACAAAAATGATTGAAGTCTATCAATTTGCATCGTTCAATCACTCAAAATCGATTGAAGCTATCAGTTGAACTGATAGAAGTTTAAAGTCTATCTGTTGAACTGATAGAAGTCTATTAGTTGAAGTGATAGAAGTCTATCAATTGAAGTGATAGAAGTCTAAAGTCTATCGGTTAAACTGATAGAAGTCTGATGATGTTAGAATAACAATTTTGGGCAAAATGTGCTATGGATGAAATTATTTTAAAAAAATATGCTAGGGATGTAATTATTTTTAAAAATGTGCTATAATTATAATGAAGAGAAAAAAATATGCTATGGAGGATAAATTCCCAAAAAAAAATTATTATTTAATTAACCATTTTTTTCCTACAACCAACATTTAAAATGTAGAAAGTGGTAAAGATAAGATTTTTAATCTAACTAACTTATATGCTACATTTTAGGATTCCATTTTAAAAATCAGATTTTTATTTAACTAATGAACGTATCTCTTTGCAATTCAATTAATTTGTGAAAAATTCCTATAGGGAATCGAGGCAAATAATCCATCCCCTTGATAAATGACCCTAGCCAATCCAGTCGAAGTTTGGAATTCCACGTTCTCCTATTCAACGTCGACCCCTCCACAATCTACATCTAATGTTGAAGATCACAATTATACAATCTTCTAAATCCAAAATTCATCTAACTAAATTTTTTATTGCACAACCATGGAGGTCACGTTGATCACAATCATCTTTAATGGAGTATGGGTTGAAAGGGATATCTTCATCAATTATAAGAAAACGACGAGAATTAGTCAGCTTATTGATTCAATTGCTACTGCGCTTGAAGTAGCATACATAATAGGAATTAACGCTTGAAGCTATGAGAGACAGCACATAATACTCATATATTTTCCTCTCGAGTTTTGTCGCCAAAATCATCAAGAAAAATCCAAATAACATAATGACACACTAGTCCCTAGGTCTCGTAATATGTAAGAATCTGTACCTTTAAGTCACTGGTTGTACATGCGTCTACCTCATGTTTTCACTCATGCACATTTTACCACCTTTACAACACATCACATTAGGTGGACTGAAACCTATTTATTCGTATGTAGGTTGTTATACCCTCATTTTGCCACAATTATGCAGGTCACTATACCACATTCCGCCACAATATGTATTTGTATGTAAATTGTTGGGAGGGATTTAGGGAGCTATTTTTAAATCTCTTTTTTTTTTCTTTTTTTTCAAAATCATTGTTAAATTTCATATTTCAAATCTTAACTTATTTTTCCATCCCATATATTTCAATTTATAAGGTTATAATTTAAATTTCTTTTTATAATTCAATTTTGTTATTATTTTAATTATATGGAGTTAGTTAGTTGAAATCTATAATGAAAATATTAAACATTTAAAATACAAATAAATAAAAAGGGTACAAATGTTATTCATTTAATTATAAAATTCTAGAATAATAGATTTAGACATAAATTTAAATGAGCACTCGGCTAGAGATTTGATATTTTATTTTTAAAAAACTAGACATTTGCCTAATTGCCAATTCGTAGGTGTCTTTTATGTATATTGAAAGACAACATGCGTTATTTATTATATATATATATTTCAATTCATCTTGGACAAAATTTTTCTTATTTGTTATAATAAAACCCTTTTATATTCTTTATTATAATAATTTGTACTTCAAATTATCACAAGAAGTTATCATAATAACATTTACCAGCGTTGTACATTAATAATAACACGAGAGAAATAAGAAAGTCAACCATTTTCAAGTATGTAACATGAATTTTAGCAACAGTTGGACTAAGATAACCATTTGAATGAATTGTCCTTTCCACTAGAAACCACTAAACATAATACCTTAATTCCACAGTCCAAATTCATTTTAAAAAGTAAATGAAAGAGAAATTCAATCTTTCATCCTTTTTGAAAAATGAAATGAAATGTCTTTTTGGGACATAGTTCATGTTGATGTGTCCATATTCCTTTGAAAAGAACCAGAGGAGTCAGTAAAACTGCAAAAATAAAACCAAGCACTCCAAACGAAACTATAATGCCTTGTCATCATCGAATCCCAATTACAAACCCTAATTTAAGAACCTCATCGTTGAATTTTCACCATTGGATTCCAAACACAAAATTACACATATTTTCTGCTGACGTCATCTCTGTTGGATCAATAGAACAGAACCCTTCTTTCTCCTCAAAACGACATGTAGTATACGACACAAATGTTATACAATACTCCCCGAAACTACATGTGTTCCTGTCTTTGCCCCAATTGTTTCAATTCCCAACGTCTCGACTTAAGAACTATCTATTTTTTTTCTTTTTTTAATAAAGACTAAAATAATATCTCTTTCTTTCTTTCTATCTCAGCTTTTTAATTTTCAGAAACTCCCATTTGACTTTCTCTTTCAATTTGCCGGAACAAAAATGACACATATTCCCAATCCAAGTTTTGTCCCGCTTATTAGACAATACGAGATTCCACCTCAAAATCAATTGACAATTAGGATAGTTCTTTTTATATTGATGTTGGATTCTCCCAGTTTTTCAAAGTAAGACATTTGTGAGATCCTAACACCGCTTGCTTGTTTTCTCTAATCGTTCCATGTGTTCGTCCAATTTTTTTCCTCTGTTTTGTGGTTTTTTCTTAGTCATAAAAATTCAAGCTTTCTTATGTAATCCTTGTGATTTGCTTATTTAATAATACCCATTTGACTCTTTATTGAGAAAGTTGGAGAAGATTGAGAGTTAGAGAAAGTGAGAGGAGATTAATAAAATATAAAGTTTTCTAGTAAAAGGAAAAAATAAAGTAACATGTGGTTAGACTTTTGGATTGAATTTGTTTTTTCTTCTCATTTTTTGAGGTTTCAACTTTCAACGGTCTTGACATTAGATTTCACCGGCTCCACCACGCTACCCATTTCCCGTATTATTTTTTTCTTTTTGTTCCAAAACCCCATAAAAAAGCAGACTTTGTAAAAGAACCACTATTATTTTATTAAAAGGACATTTTTTAACAACATTTCACACCCCTAAACCACATGGTCGCCTTGTCCTCAAACTCACGCCTTTTGTTTTTGGTTAAAATTGGCTACTATAATTTGAGTTTTGTTTTTTTACACTATGAATTATTTTTAAATGTTTAATTTTAGAGATACATTTTAAAAGATTTAAATATCGGTCCCCACATTAATTTTATTTAAAGTTGGTTAAAAAAAGTTAATAATTTTAATACAAACACCCATATAATATAAACATATTTCTAAAATTTATTATTAAAAAAAAAAAAAGAGTAGCTGAACAGAGGACTAAAATTGACAAAATGGGTCCACCCAAGATCGTGAGCAATAGTCAGAATTTCCATTAAATAAATTTGAGAAAGGTCTTCTTTTAGGTTTAAATTTTTTAGTCTTTCATTAACTTTGCATAAATATTTAGCATATAAAATATTAAATTTCAAAAACTTTTCTAATAAATACTAAATAATATCTAATAAATATCTTAAGCAGTTTGGTGTAGTTGTTTACGACACTAAAAAATATACGATAATATTAAAATATTAAATTAACCTATGATATTAAATACTTTAACAATATTTATTATTAATACTTTATTTAAGTTAGAGCATATAAATATAGATGACCGACTTAATAAAATGTTAAAAACAAAGTTACTATAATTTTATAGATATAGTCAAACTGTCTTTGATGTACCTTCCAACAAAATATATACAACTGATATAGTGCATAATTGCATCACACCAATCGTCCGGATTTCAACACGACACGGATGTAAAAAAAACCAAAACCACTCCAATGCATATTTATTTTTACTACTGAAGAGTTAGAATCCACAAACAAAGTCCATTATCCAATCTTTTTTTTTTTTTTCTTGAATTCATGTTAATAATTTTTTATGTTGGTTTCTCTTTCGTAGGAACAACCGTGTTCGTAGCAGTAATAGTTAGAAGTAATATGATATTTTGTCCTGAATCAGAACCGTTGAGACATTGACACGTGTCGTCGTCTGCCATTTGGATTGACGATGCAGATCAATCCACCGAGAGGGGGCCTCATCATTGACATGTAAATCATCTCATCGTACGGTCTTCTGTACAATTTCAACACCTGCCGGAAAGCTTCCCTATTTTTCTCCGTTTTGCTGACGTGGCCATCTCGCCGGAAGAACACAGCCGGAGATCGGAGAAACGACGGTCGTGGGGTCCACGGGTGGTTGACTTTTCTTCCTCCTCTACCGCCGCCGTCCATGGCGGCGCTCTTCGGCGGCAACGGCGTCGACGGGAACATGCTTTTCCACGTCAGCCTCGCGCTGTAGCTTCCATCGTTGATTCTGCCACGTGGCGTTCTTGCAGCGGGTGATGCGAAGGAGAGGGACCGGCCGTTGACTGCGGGGCCCAGTGGTGAAGGGCTGGTGGGTCCCACTATGGAATCTGACGTGTCGGTTAGGCTGAGGTACCAGGGCTTGAGTGAGTCGAAATGGTGGGATACGGTGAAGGAGAAGCGTGAGGATGCGGATGAGCCGATCTTGGCCGTTGGTTGGATTGACGATTGATTGAATCGGAGGGACGAGGTTGGCACGTAGGTGGCGAAGTCGTTGAAATCCAACGAATCTTCAAAGTCTAGAGATGAAATTAGCATTGTAACCGTTGAGAGCTCAACGAACGGTCGAACGCCCTGCAGTTCCATGATTTTAAAATGTTGACAAAAACACCAGATCCATTGAACCCATCACTCTTTTTTTCACGATCAAAATGTTATTGTTTTTCATTATAATTATTATTGGTTATTTTTATATCAATTCTTCTATAAAAAAATTATTATGGTCTTTTTTTTAATTAAAAAATAATTAAAGGTTATTGTACAAAGATCTTGTAATAGGCTCATTTAAGAGTTTTTTTTTTGAAGGTTTTAAGAGTAAAAGTTTTGAATGTGCAACTCCACATTTAGTTGATGTGGTATACTAAAGTGTCATACAAATAATTTTTTAAAAATATTTTTATTTGTAAAATAAATTATTGACAACTAATGTGTCATATATACCAAATGTCAGCACTCCTATTTTAGTGGCAAAAGAAACAAATCTCGAGCTATATAGCTTATGGCCTAATAATTAAAAAGTGATACTTCCAAATTATTTTACAACTTAGCAATTAGTAAAAAAAATTTAAAAAAGTTTTTTTATTTAATTTTTTCTTTAAAAAATCGATCTCTACTATCCTTATATTTATAAATTTTAAAAGTATATTTATACTCATCATTTATATAACTAAAAACAAAACAAGTTTCTCGATGGTATTTTTTTATATTCTTGTAACTAAAAATATAAAGTAACATAATTGTTGTAGGTTTAAAACTTTCAAAAACGGGCAATCTCCTGTCTTAATTTTTTGTTACCGTGTACTTAAAAAAATAATTCAAAAACTAAAAATTAAATGATTATCAAATAACTACATTAAATAAAAAGTTGGAAAGTTGACCAAATGATATTGTACATTTTGAGTTTACAAGAACAACAAAATTATAAAGTTAAACATTCTCATTATATTATTCAAGTGGAATATTTTATTAAAAACAAATAAATTGACTTCACCTTAAATATATATGAAAAAAATCAGCCGAGACATTTGACCATGTAATTTTTTTTAAAAAAAGTTAGATTAGAAAAAAAAAAAGGACTCACATAAAGCAAAAGACGAACCATTTTAAATAAAGTGCGAAATGTATCAGAGTTATCTATTTCACTTTAATTAATTAAGCAAACCCAAATTAAAATTCAAACATTTTTTTAAAAAATACCTTCCAAAGATACGCAAAAAGCGAAGGCGGGTCAATAACAAAAGCCGAATGAAGGTGGGCAGGATAAAAATCAGCCACCATCTTCAAAGTCCCCACAAATAAGTTCATAAAAGCCGAACCCGACCTGAAAAAGCCTGCAATTTTCTCCATTTTAATCCCAAAATCGATTTTTATTCCTAATAAAGTAAATAAATTTCATTCATTTCGAGCAAAAGTGGAATTCCGTGGACTTTTGTTAGAATTGACCAATCATTTTTCAAAAGAACCGATTGGGACATTTCAAATCCCGATAATACCCTGCCGGAGCTCCGCCCTAAAAGCGGTTGCTATTGATAGCGACACCGCCGTAGCACACCGGACAGTTTCTGAGACAGCTGGCTTAGACTCTGTCGCCAATCCGACACGTCGTTCGTTTACCTTTTTTTTTAAAAAAAAAATATGATTTTTAATTTTTTACTTACTTGCGTCGAAAAGGATGATCATTTGGTCGACGTTTTTTGGCATGGTCCCGATTGCTACTTCTATCGTGAAAATTAGCAGACGAGTGAACCTAATTACATTAATCGACCAAAAAAAAATGGCATTAATGGGTTTATTGTTAAAGTAATGATTTTTTTTTTTTTTTTTTTTTTTGTGGGGTGGAAATTTTCTCGTTTGTTTGATTTTTACTTACAGTTTCTGGGAATGGTATTTGTGATTATCCTGCTTAATCCGGAAAATCTGTGCAAAAAAAGTAGGCAGGAACACTATCACTTTCTTTCCCAAGATAGCAAGTAAAATAGGTCTACAACTCAAATGTAAACAATATGAATAACATATTCAAAGTAATATTAATAATTTCATATCTTAGTAGAGATGAGCAAAATAAGTTCAAAACTTACCATATTTTAGTTTCTCAAAGTAATAAAAATAATGAGCTGATTAGTAGTTGTAGAGAGAAATTATAAACAATACTTAGTGGTCAAATAGGCTTTGAAAATCAAGTTTATACGGATATATTGATTTATTTTGGTGAAAATAGTCAAAATGCACAAAAATCAACTCAAACATTTATTGATAAAAAAAATAATAATAATTTGATGTGCTAAGCGATATATGATAAATTAAGATATTTCAAAGATAATTGATAATGAGAAGATTAACTTATAAATGTGGTAAAGATTAACTCATAATGTAAAATTCTCGACCGTATGAAAGTAGTGAATACACATCGAATAACTTTTTGAGAGAAAAGATTAAGTCGATATATACCAGAACGGGGCGAGATTCATGATCGTGGCCGGCGACATAAGCAACACCATCAGCGAGCTCAGCGGAGAACTCATCCGCGGTAAGATTGTCTGAAAAATGAGAAATATTCAAAGTATCGACATGAAGAGATCACAAACGTACGTGAGATCCCAAAAAACAACCTTTAAAAAAAAAGAAAAAAAGAAAGATGTTTTTTAAGAAAATGGAATCACTATAGGGTAACTTCAATCATTACTATGAAGATCATGTAACAACTTTAAAACGATTATACATTCAAAAAAATCAGAAATATAATAACAATAATAAGCAAATTAAAAAAGAAATTACCAATGGCAATGCTATCTCTCCAAGAAAGACAAGCTCTCAAGCTTTTCGCAGCCTTCTTCACATTATCTCCTTTGGCCTTCAGAAACCGCTCAACACAAGACGTATTACAAAACTTTTCCTAAAAAAAAAAACGACAGCCTAAAAAAACACGAAAATTAATCTTAAAAATCCCGAGTTGTTTTTTTTTTTTTTTTTTTTTTTTTTTTTTTTTTTGTGTTTTTTCGAACCTGTTTGAGTGAAAGTGGAGCTTGTTTACGAAGAAGCTGAAGTACAGCTTCAACTTTCTGATAATTCTTCTTCATTTTGATCTCCAAGAAAAAAATACTTCCTTCTTTAACTGATATAAATATATTCCAAACTTTAGTTTCAAGCAACTAATTTAAGAGAGAAATAGGAGCAGTGTTTGAATAAATAATAGTGGAGGCTCATATTTATAACCAATTATCGAGGAATAACGCTGTTTTAAAAGGAAGGGCCTTTTCAAATAAAAAAAAAGGGCATTTTAAAAAAGATGGAATAAAATCGTTTTTTTTTTCTTTGGGTCAATGGGTTTGTTTGGAATTTAGAATATAATATAATAATTAATTAGGGCCAATGATGTGGGTATTGACGGCAATTGTTGAACGGCTAATTGAGTCGGCGGTAACGTCGTTAGCTGCCAGTTAATCAAGACATTATAGAATTTCTTACTTACGGGCAGTTACAAGTGTCATATTGAACTAAAAAAAGAGATTCATATTTACTTTGAATAATTAAAAAATTAATTTAGAATAATAATACGATAAAATTGGTATTAACCCTTTCAAACGAGGCCTGCCATAAATAAATGGATAGAAATCATTTTTCTTTTTGATAATTTGAGCAACGGAAGTACCTAATTATATAGTGTATCTCACATTTTTACAATAACATTTTTCTCTCATTAAGACTTTTTTTTTTTAGTATAGTCAAATTATATATATATTTAATACATTTTTTATATATTTTTTTTGAGATTATAATAATTGAGTATGAGGATTCAAATTCATGATCTTATGACTAATGAGTATACTAATATTGTAAACTTATTGTTTTTGTTAGCCATTTTTTGTATGCCTGCATTGCATATTTGACACATTATTATCTGCATTGTTACCATGAAATGACTTTGCAATGACAAAAGATGTATTTTTTGGGTTTCTTATAATTCTTTTGATTTCTTTATTATGAGTTAATTTTTTTTATTATCGATAATAGAAGCCTATACCAATTTTATAATAAAAAAAGACTTCTTATTTTTTGTTTTTAAATTTTCAAAAAACACTTTTTTTTTAGTTATAAACAAAAATAGAATAAGTGATGAAGTGATAAATAATTTCAAGAAATCACTACAAGTTCGATATTATTCCTCCCAAAATTTCTCTTTTTTTACAAAAAGAATGGATAAGAAAATCCATTGAATAACGACTATAAAATTGTGTAATTAAAATAAATGAAGCTGGTGTTTGGTATTTAATTTACGGAAAATATTTTTAAAATAGGTTGTCTCGGAAAGAAACGACGACGTTTGGAGGTTTTGGGTAATTGAAATGGAGAGGAACACAACAGAAGTACATAAATCAAAAAGTCAAAGCCCTGATAATTGTCGTCCAATCTCGTATTAAAATAAACTGGTCCCACAACTGTCAAAGAATTAAAAATAAATAAATAAACAAACTGGTCCTTATCTCCGTCATCGTTACGGCAATAGCCTTCCTTCCCAACAACTTGGCAGCCTTCCGTTATCTCTTGGTTATCTGCCACGTGTTAGTATGATAAAGGTTGATGACTCCTAATTATTTGAATAATAAAGGTTAATTAATATATATTTAAGAACTAAGGGGCTATTTGTTTGACCTATTTAGGTAATGTTTGGGTTAAGAAGTTATATTGAGGAGTTATATTGAGTAGTTAAAAATTGAGAGTTGTGTCAAAAACACGTTTGGATGTAGTTTTTGTGTAGAGTAGTTAGAGTCAAAATCTTGTTTGGACGTAGATTTAAAAATGAGTAATTATTTTTAATAGCTAAAAATAAATGATTAAAAATAAATTTTTAAAATGAGTTATTTTGATTTATTTGAAAGGAATAATTAAAAATAAGTGGTTATAAATGATTGAGTAGTTATAAATGAATTATTAAAAATGAGAGTTATTTTAAAAAATAAGAATGAGGAGGAATCAATAAAAATTTGTTTTTAAATATGTCAAACAAATAGCCCCTAAGAAATCCTCAATTCAATTTTCATTCTATTAATAAACTAAAAAAAAAAAAACTATTCATGTATACACAATATTCATTATATTCCATATAACAATTATTATCCATCTAGAAAGATTAACAACTTGTTGTCTAAAGTCTCTTAAAAATATTGAGTTAACTTTATTGTGATGATAAAACTAGTGTACACAATGTATCAAAAAAAAAAAAACTAGTATACAAAATTTGTCGCCTAGTGCAAATTCCCATTTGTTTTCTTTCAATTTTGGGCTGATATAAGAGATTATTCTCTTTTTCACTTTGACTTCAAATTTTGTTTTATGTAAATGTACACCATGATTCTCAAATATCCAATACACACACTTATAGGTGGTTTCTTTGTTTTTTCAAACAAAAAATATTATTGCTTCTCAAAATTTTCCAATCAAAGTATTTACGAACGTATATTTATATTTAGTGCGTGACAATCATTTGATATATTATATGGGGCAGTGTGAAATGATGACTAAAGCTTGGGATAAAGAAAGCAATATTGTATATGCATGGTTAAATTACATATTTGGTCACTCGAGTTTTAAAATTGAGTTGAGAATTTCATACTTTAAAATGTTTAATAAATTTCTTATTTTAATATTTATGTCTAATAAACATTCAAAATTATATTAAAAAATCATCTTAAATTTAAATTTGAATTTTATTTTAATATAATTCTAAACTTTCAGTTTTTTCCATATAAATTTGGGTAGAAAAGGTTATTAACCAAAGCAAAATATATATTAATTTGGTTAATTGACCTTTTTTATTTTCAGGATTTGGTCAAGAATCCATGCCAAAAGGAAGAGTAATAATCTAATAGTATCATATATCACTTAGTTGGTTATGAATTTAAATTTCAAATGTCATTGAATTAAAAAAAACATGAATCCACGATATAAATAGTGAGAAAATAGATATAATTAAAAAAAAAATCTCCAATTGGGTGACTCTACAAAACTGAAAGTTTGAGCTAAAGTAAGTTTAGTAAACCTTAAATATTGCTGCTGAATTAAAAAAAAAATGTAAGTTTTAAGTAAATATTTATCTTTTGAAGAATAAAGCAAATTAACTTATAATTTAACTAAATAAACTGATCTAAGAGTTAATAGTGTCTTGAGAAATTAAGAGTTATAAATTTCAATCCGAATGATTATCAATTTAGGAATTAATAGTCCAAGTATATATACATACTTGGTCAGATAATTACATGAATTTTTTTTTTTTTTTTTTAAAGAAACTTATAATTTAGCTCTAAAATGTAACATTATTTTGGTATTCATAGAGGTAGGTGACGATTAGTAGAAAAATGAGCTACCACGTGGACTTACCTACCCTAAACTTTTTACAACTTAAGCTTTTATTTAAACAACTTGGGCGAGAGATTTCAAAATTTGAAAGAACTCTACCTTTCTCACTCCTCTGTTTCTCTTCTTTTTCATATGTAGACACTGATATATCATATATTTTTTTTTTTCACAACGTTTGTACTTCAAATCCGTAATTGACATAAAATATGATTAGATTAATATTTATTTGGACAATATATCATATATTCATATATTTCGAAAAGGGTGGCTGAATTTTTCATTATAAAATATAAGATTTTTTAAGGATTTTCTAGATCGGGTATTTGTTTGACATAGTTGGATAGAATTTAGTTTAAGGAATTATAATGGGAAGTTATATTGAATAGTTAAAATTTGATAATTGTAACAAAAAATTCGTTTGGATATAATTTTTGTGTAGATAAGTTAGAGTTTTTTTTTTTGAGAAGTGTAGATGAGTTAGAGTTAAAAAGTTTAGAGGTAAATTTAAAATAAATAGTTATTTTTAGTAGTTCAAAATAGAAATGATTAAAAATGATTGAATAGTTATAAATGAATGATTAAAAATGAGAATTATTTTAAAAGTAAAAATAAAGAGAAGTTAGTAAAAACTCACTTGGATGTAAGTTTTTTAGAAAGAGTTAATAAACCCTAAAACTAAATCCTACGTAAATATGCTAAACAAATAGTCCCTTTAGGCCTACCTTGATTATTTTTATTGAATAAATTATTTGACATTATAATTTTTTTAATTAATATAACAATAATTGAAGGTAAGGAAGATTCAATATCGAATTATATAAGATATTACTTGGAATTCTATTTCGTTTGGCTTAGTGTAAATTTAGTTGCTAAAAAACTTAAAAAGGCCTAGTATCTGGTGGGAGCTAATGGATAAGTGATATTTTTACAAAGGTCTTTACAAATTGTTATTGTGGGAAAGACCTAGTATTTGTGTGAGATATCTTATTTTCAGCTACCTGGTGGAGTATTGAAAATATCTTTTAGATTTTTTTTTTTTTTTTTTTTTTTTTTTTTTTTTTTGTTACTTCCTATTTATTGAGATTGTTGTACGTGGAGTTTTCTCTTTGTTAGAATTTTTCATTAACCTAAAATTTCTTTTTTTTTTGTTTGATCCTGATTCGGGTTGCAGGTCGAGTCCAATTTAATTTTTAAGGTTGTTTTTTTGTATTGTTGATTTATTTAAGTTTGTTTGATCTCAAAATAATAATAAGTAGAGAAAATCATCATTGGATCCATCGTGGTAGGGTTAACTACAAAATAAACAACACATTATTGTGTTTAAAAAAAACTACATCATTCCCTAATATATAACAACTTTTGATTAAGAAAAACTTGTAACTTAGATTGTTTACCTTTAAAATATTAAATAAAAGCTAAATCCACATTCATTTTTAATACATCACTGATGTGATCTCAATCTTAATGTATTAAGAAGAGTAAAATTTATGAGTATATATCCTATACAACTTAGTAATAAAAAAGTGAAAAGTTTGAGACGGTCTTCAACTCCCAAAATATCGTTGAATTAAAAAAATATCAATCTAAATATCAATAAATTATATCTTCTAAAATTGTATGAAGTTATAAACATCTAAGTTTTTAATTTAAGCACTTTTCAATAGTCTCGAACTAGAGACGTTCGAAAAAGCATACTTCAAAATTTGTAGTCTCAACCAATTGAATTGTTCCTAAAAGACTATATATATATCAATTATTGTTGAGGTAAGTTTACTTTGGTTGAGTTTTAAACTATTATAGAGTATATAATCGAATGGGTGAGTGCAAGCGCAATGGTTTCATTGTTTGGTTGTAAATTAGTTCAACACCAGCGTCACATGTTCGAATTCGAGAATCGGTATTTGTCCCCTCTCCCCCAATATGTACTAAAAAAAACTATTATAAAGTATATTGAAATAACTAAATTAAACTTTAGTAAACCATGAAATGAAAGTAACAAATCTTAGATTTGAATCCATGTAAAGTAATTTTCCTTCTTTATACCGGGCCCCAATAATGATTTAAGACTTCCACATAATTTTCGTTCCTACCATTTTGTTCAAATAAAAACCCGACCCATTTTGAAATTGGCTATGATCTACCCGACCCCTCCAAAAAAAAAGAGCTCAAAATAGCAATAATGCCAAACCCTAACGGTTTATAAATGAAAAATATTTATACATCATTACACCTTTTTCCTTTTCCCTTTCCCTCCAACCCAATCTGCAAAAAGCCAACAAAAATCATTTCACTAATTAGATATACAAAAAAAGTAATAATGGCAAACATCCATAATTAAATCTTTAATAATTACGAAGATCATTCAATGGTAAAATATAAAATATCTTTTTTCAAAAAATAAAAAATAAAATATCCTTCGTCAACAAGAAAAGAATTCTACTGAATCTTATATAATTTAGTAATCATGAGATTACAGGTTCGAATTTCTTCTTTCTCAATTTGTTGTATGATAAAAAAAAATATATAAATTATCCTTCTCCATCGATTACTACATGACTTTTATCAATAAAAAAAACGTAGCCACATAAATGAACTCCCCCAAAATATGAAGGAAAAAAAATTGGATTGATAAAAAAATATATTGTTTCAATGAAGACAAAAATATGATTTGCTACTTAATACTAATTTGGCCATAAATATAAATATTTTCTTAAAAGTAATCATCATGCTAATTTTATTTTGAAAAATCATTTAAAAAATATATATTTTGAAAAAGTATATTTTGTTTGGGGTTTCAGACGGTCACTTAACTATGTATGCTACTCGTTTCTCAAAAAAAAAAAAAAAAAACTATGTATGCTACTCCTTCCCTTATTAATTAAATTTTAAGAAGTTAAAAAAAAAACATTTGATTTTTAGATAAAACTTCGTGCTAATCTAATAAATTGGACCGAAAATAGATCATTTAAAAATATGAAATGATTGAAATGCAATGGTGAAAGTTGAGAGGGACCATATGGCAGCTGGGTTTTATTTTGTTTTGTTTTTGTGTTTTTATTTGATTTTTTGAGTGTCTGTGGGCCACCATTGAAGGCCGAAGTCTTTACTTTAATCCTTTCTTCTCTTTTGCAAATTTATAAATAAATTCAAAGTTTCATTAAAAAAATATTTATTTATTTAGGAATAATATATTTAAATATTCAAATATCGATAAATAAATAAAAACAATATCAACTATTATATCTTTCTCTACCTGGCATATCAAATTGATTTTCTTTTCAACTCATCAAACACTCCCACACTTTTGTGATTTGTATTATATGGTGTTGTTAATTTGTGAGTTTAATGGAGAAATTATTAAAAACCAGGCACTAGAGACATCGAAAAAATAATGTCATAGGTGAGTCTTAAACATCAGACCTTGAAGAAAACACATCTTTAAAACTCAAATTTTCAACCACTTCGCCACTCATTGGAGATATATTGTGTTTGTATTGTGTAGGACATGATGTTTACAACATGTTTTTATGAACAATTGTGTCATTTGTGGAAGATGGAAGTTATGCTGGACATATATAATCCTGTCTTTTTCAGTTTGTATTCATAAATCTTAGGGTTTGAAGAATTCTAAATTTGGATTCCTTGTATAAAATTTGAAAATTCTGGTCGCTTTAGTTTAGTTTATTCATGGAGTACTATGAATTCAAGCATCTAACCATGTTTGAAGATTCATAACTTTTCTTTTCTTAAAATAAATATAGTAAATTAAATAACCATGAGCATAACAAAAACATGTATGTTAAGATCCCACATCGAAAAGAATGGAGACCAATATATAAGGAATATAGATATTTCTTTCATTACCAATTGATTTTTAGATGATGTTTATACTATCTTATTTGGTATTATAGCACATTAAACCCCAAACGATATTCAGTTCAATAAAAATAAAATTAAGATCCGATTCAAAATTGATGAGCCCAAAAGAGACATCTTTTTCAGATCCCGCATTATTAATAATCGAGACCTCAAATCAATATGTAAGAAAGGTTGACTACTCCTTTCATCACCAATTGATTTTGAGATTGATGTTTACATTATTTAATAACACACACTTATGAGATGAGCTATTATTATCTTACTGAAATATTGGTAGCGTGTTGACTTGCTTGATTAATCCTAAAAATCGATTTTTTTTATCATATCTTTTTATTTAAAATTCCCTTCTACCAATTTGAAGAAAAAAAAATTGAGCTCAAAGAAAAGTAGAGGAGTTTTACTTCAAAGAAGAAAGGTAAAAAGGTCTTGATTTCACAATTATACCAATTTTTTTTTTCTTTTTGTTCCTCTTTCCCTACCTTTAGTTTTGGGCAAAATTAAAATGATTTTTAACCTTAAATAAATTGGTTGAGAGAGTGCAACACTCTTTTCTTCTTATTACTTCAAAGACATTAGAATGAGAATTCGAATCATTAACCTCATAGTTTAAAAGTATGATTCAATAAATTAAACTATATTTAGGTTAATGAAATAACTAGATTGAAAATGCTATGAACTCTCATGTTAGGAAGGGTGAAAAAAAAAGCAGTGGTGAAGAAAATTAATAATCACAAACAGAGGGCTTTTCTGAATCTTCTGAATCAATTGTTTGTTCTGTTCACCAGAAGATTTTTTATTTTTTTTTAAGTTTGATAGGAGAGAAGATGAAAGCCTAAACTCCAAAATCCATAAAGATAGTGAGGTGTAAGAGTCCTTAGTGTTCAGGGCTTCAGTGGCAGTGTCCTAAACCTTGTCACCCATTAAGACACCCTGCCCTAAGCCCCATTCTTCTTCTTCCATTCTTTTGTTTTCAAATGCTTTGTTTGTTTTCATTCTTTGGAATCATTCTTCATACCCACTGCCCATGCATTTAAAACCCTTCTGTTTCTAATTCTTCTCCTTCTTCTCTGTTTTTATGATTTTTTATGGATGATCATCAGATTTTTATTTTTGTTTGACCTTATTATATGTATATATAGGGCCTGTTTGGTGGCCCAACTCAAGCCTGGGAAGGGGAGGGAAGTGCCCCTTCCCAGCATTTGGGCCACCGGGTAAGGGTTAACCCGGTGCGTGGCCCAGCCCTTCACAGCGCGTATGCGCCACTTTTTTTTTTTTTTTTTTTTTTTTTTTTTTTTTCTCGTTTCAACCCGCCCAATTTTTATTTCAATGCAATTTCATTTCTTTTGTTTTTTTATTGTTTTTTTAAACCATTTTACCGTTTTTTTATTTAATCCTGCTTTTTCTTACCCTTTTTAATTTTTTGTTTCTTTTATAACAAAAAAATCTTGTTAATTTTTTTTTAATTTTGACTGTTTACATTGATAAAATTAAGGTTCTAACTTGTGATCTTTTAATTAAATATTTAGAGGCATTTATTTATCGAATTTATGCAAGATTTAAAATGAATATTTATTAACTACTCTTTATTTTTATTACAAAAATAACTATTCAATTCTAATTATTTATAACTACTCAAAATAATTTCTCATTTGTAATCACTCATTTTTAATTTTTTTAAAATATTTTTTTTTAATAATTTTTTTTTTTAACTACTCAATTTAAATTTACATCCAAACAAGCATTTGACTCTAACTTCTCTAAAAAAACACATTCAAACAAATTTTTTACAATCACTTTCAATTTTTAATTACTCAAAATAATTCAACAAACTAGCTCCTCAAACTATTTCTTCATTTTTGTTTACATAACTATTTCTTCATTCAAACTAACTCCTTAACTTGTTTGTTTATATTAATTAATTAATTAATATATATATATATATATATATATATATATATAATGTCTATTTGTTTTTTTAAAATATAATATTTATTTTGCCCAATTTATTTTTTTCCTTTTTAAATTGTGTTTTTAGTTTTAGTTATGTATAGAGAGGTATTTTTATGGTTAATTTTATTTGAGAAATATTTTTTATCCTTTTTTTTTTTAGGAAATTTTTTTATCCATTTTTTTTACTTAAGAATGAGATTTAATTTTATAAATTTTTCGACTAAAGCTATAAATACGAGTTTGAGACCCATTTAACCAAATTAAGTTTATTTATTTATTTTAGGTTAATTATTAATACACAATTTTTAATTATATTATTTGATATAGATACTAATTTATGAGGAATATTTACATCATGTTCGGGCATGATGTGTAAAATAATGTTTTTATTAAATTGTATTTATAATTATTTATGCATTTTATTTTTGTTCATAATATATACATTTGAAATTTGATATATAAAAATTGTATTCATAATATTAATTTTATTATTTGATAATGTTAAGGATGAAAATGTTAAATTATAAATGTAATTTAAACAATAAATAAAATGATGTAAATTTCAAAATGTTATTTCAATTATCAATATTAATATTATTCTTATTATAAATATATATATTAAAAAAACACTTTATATCTCTTCCTATCTTTTCTCACCAAACACCAATTTAATATATCACTTCTTTTCCCTTCCCACCAAACACTGATTTACTTTAATTTCTCTTCTCTTCCTTTTCCACCAAACACTAACTTACTCTCACTTCACTTCCCTTCCCTTCCTTTCCCTTCCCTTCCTTTCCCTTCCCACCGTAGCCAAACATGACCATAGTATGAGTTTGTACCTCAATAGTTCACTTATAAGCTTACTTAATTTGGAATCCTAAAACGACATTTTTAGACCTCGTTGATAACCATTTGATTTTTTAGTTTTTGAAATTTAAACGTATTTTTACTCATAGTTCGTGTTCCATCTTCCCTACAATTTATCTAATTTTTCTTTAAAAAGTATGTGAATACTAACATAATTTTAAAAACAAAAACAAACTTTTAAAAGTTTACTTGTTTTTGTTTTTTCAAATTTCAAATTTCGATTTGGTTTCTACAAATATAGGTAAGATGTAAATACTCGTGTAGAAAAATTATATGGTACGGTGGTGGTTTTAGGTTTAAATTTAAAAAAATAAAAAATAAATAAAATAGTTATCAAATGAGTCTTAAGCTTTTGAGTATTCAATACTTTTTTATTTGGTTAACTATTATGAAGTTATCTAATGGTAAAAAAAGTCTTAAAAAATTAAGAGATAATAAATTAAATTCATGATGACCACTTACTTTAGAATTGATTTCCTCTATGAATTTTATTGATTTCTAAATATTGTATGGTCGGGCAATATGTCCAATAACAATAGTCGAAGTATATAAAAAATTTATGGATTAACGGTATGTTCTATAATAATAGTCGAAATGCATGCAAGTTGATCCAAATAATCACGAGTATTAAAAATAAAAAAAAAGTTATTTGGTTAACCAACAGTTAGAGATTTAAGCTTATGTTATTGAATTCAAAAAATAAAAAGTATAAACTTCTTTTAACGGAGTTCTTAACTAAGATCATTGAATTAAATGGAAAAATGTCTAAGCTTAGTCCATTAAGATTATTTAGGTCATAATAAGCTCGAAGAATATTCAACTCTTAAATATGGTTGTGGTAAAAGAAATCTATCAGCTTAGTTTCGAAAAGGAAATGATTGAGCATTCTACAAATTGAGAAAGTAGAAGGGTTGTGTGAAGATGGTGGTACAGCTACAGTGACATTATTGAAAATTTGAAAACGTGATTTGGTGTGAAAAAAAACGTAGGAATTGAATTGTAAGTGGATAATATTATATAAGAACGTGTTTGGATAATCATTTGATTTTTTGTTTTTAATTTTTAAAATTTAAATTTATTTTTATTCATATTTTCTATAATATACTATATCTTTCTGATAATGTATCTCACTATCAAGTATGTGAATGCTAATCAAATTTCAACTTTTTGTAAGTGTATGAATGTTAACCAAATTTCAAAAACAAAAACAAATTTTTCAAAGTTATTTTTTTCGTTTCCAAATTTTAATTTTGTTTCTACGAATATAGGTAAATGTAGATATCCATGTTGAAAAAATATATGGTATGATAGTTGTTATAGGGTTAAACTTCAAAAACAAAAAAAAAACTAAAAATAAAATGGTTATCAAATGGGGCTAAGTTATTTGATCACATAATATTTTGGTCTTGTAACACTTGTCATATAAACAGAATGAGTTGGTGATGCAATTAATTATTTAGTTTGATGTTAATCTCTTTCCACCTCACGGTCACGAGCTCAATCCAACTTTAATATTTTTTTAATAATATTTCATACCTAACAAAATATTCTAATTTTATTGGTTTCAATCAACTTCACTCATTTTTTTTAATTAATTTAATTTGATTGAAATTATCAATTTTGTAGATTTGTTTGAAGTCGTCAATGGTACTCAACAAAAAATATTGAAGTCCTCAATTTATGTGGATTGGATCCGTTTTATTATACTCAATTTTTTTTCCTGAAATTTTTACCTCCATTAAATATCTTTCCCTTTTTGTATTATTTATTAAAAAAACCCTAAATTTTAATTACTTGCTGAAAATTTTCAGGATAGAAAACTTGTCGCAAAATGTATAAATATGCCTAAATTATAAGTTTGTTGAATCTTACCTAAATTCGATTCCAAAAAAAAAAACAACTTACCTAAATACTTCGGTGGTATACAATAATTTAATTTAAAATGAATATATTGGAATCTCTCATTAAAAAAAAATGAATATATTGGAAATAAATTCTAGATCTAAATTTGAAGCGAACTCTCTTTTCTTCCTAATTGGGCCTTTATTCATCTTAATGGGCTTCACCAACCAAATGGGTCTCACACAGCTCGTGTTGTACTGGGCTTGTATCGGTCCTACTTGGATTAAGCGGCGGCCCAACTAAAGACTAAGTGTACTGGGCTTTTGTTGGGCTTAGGAACCCCACATGATACGGCCCAAACCCAAAGCTTGTTCCGAGAAAAAGTGCTGCATGGTAATTTTTTCAAAAATAATGTTTTCTTCTTCTTTTGGTTTTTTTTTATTAATTAATTTACAAAAATGAATGCAATAAATACCCATTTTCATAACAATTCATATGCATTTTATTAAATGAATCATAAGCTTTATAAAGAAATTTGTTGGTTCCTCAATTAAAAAAAAAAGAGAGAAATTTGTTGGGATTTAACATACTAGAAGATTGATTTCATATTTAACAATGGAAAAGTGTATGGTCATATAATATGCCCATTTTGCATTGTTTTTAGAACTATTTTCTAATTTTGTACCATAACCTCCCTAGTCAAATCTAATTTTTTGGATAAACATAATTAAGAAGAAATAATTAGAAAGAAATCCATATAAAGTTAGAAAGTGAAATTGAGGTGGTCAACAAGAAATTGTAGTTAAATGATTGTGACATATTTTCTGATTTTGAATAAATTAACAGATTCTGGTGTTTCTTAATTTAATCAACCCCTTCCTTTTCATTTTACTCTCTCTCATCAAGAGAAAGACCTTACTCTTGTTCATAATACCGACATCTCCAATAAAGGTTTCTAGAACATTAAAATAAAATAAAGCAAACAAACAAACTTGAGTTCTTAGGGATATTTGATCATTTTTATTTATATTTGTAAGTGTCCGGTCCTCCATAAAAACTATCTAAGTTTATAATATTTAATTTAATTCAAAAAAATTAATTACTAAGTAGAAAATATCATTGAGCTTATAATTTTTTTGTTTTTCAATGCTTTGTTGATCCAAGACCCAAGACCAAATGTATGGTTGATACTGGATTAACTAAAAAAAAAAGGAATAAAACAGCCACGATGAAATTTTTGCCTTATTTTTTGAGTATAAGTTGGAGGAGGGGATTTACAAATACCGATTCTAGACATCGAACTCGTGACCCTAAGCGGAGTAGTAATTTTTAGTCTTTTAATAACTGCACTATATTGATTCGAAAATCTTCGACCTCAGGATAACTAACTAAATGCATAATCTTAGTAATTTTGTAATTTCTCCAAATGGAGTAAAATTATCGTCCACACTCAAATAATCGCCACAATGCATCTATTTTTTCATAACTTGTATGTCATTTGTTCTAATAAATATAAATATATACTTCAAATTTTCTTTTAACTATTTAAAAATGAGTCGTTATTTTGAGTGATTTTTAAGTGAAAAATGATTTTGAGTCGTTATAAATTGAACTTGTTTGAATGTGGTTATTTAGAGAATTGTAAAAATTGGTTTGTAATAGATCTTTAAATTTGACAAACAAACACTCCTTATATTCTTGTGTAAGGGTAAAAGTGTGAACAATTCATATTGTCAGTAGTCTGCTAGACCGATGCATATAAAAATAGGAAAAGAAAAAAAAAATAAAGACAAAAGAATGAGTTGCTTGGTAGCAAAGGAGTTTGTAAAATCAAAAAAATTATAAGTTCTATGATAATAAATTATTTCCTAAATATCATTAAAAAAATTAATAAATTTTCTTGATAATTAAGTGTTTCAAAACTTTTCATTAAAAAATATATATTGGAGATGGAGGCAATTTTGAAAAAAGAAAATTAAGAAATGTGGAGTTGAGGAACACTTCTAAGGCACCCAATTGGCGGGAGTAAAGGACATGTGGAGTTGTGGGATAGGATCTCTTGTTGGGGACTCCACTTCATAAAACTTTTTGCATTTTCTCTTCAATCACAAGATATATCCAAATTGGGACATGCCACATAAACAATAACCAAACTCTCAAAACTCTTAAAAGTGGTTTTTTTTTAGAGAATTTGTCACAAAATTGAGAAAGATGAGAGCTTTTTGAAAAGGGATTTCATGGAAGAGTGTGAAGCACAGCAGATTGGTGGTGGTGAAAAAGGCTTCTTCTACTACAAGGAAAAAAGTGCTTAAAAAGACATTTTACCAATATGAGAAATGCATGATTTCTTGAATAAATGAATGTGAGAAAAAAAATGCCTCAAAATCCCTCTTGTCTAAGCTAAGAACACACCAAATGGGGTGGCTCCAATCCCTCTTCTCCCCATTGAATAAGCTCTGGTTTCGCCTCCATTCATCGAAAAAACGTAAGTTACTTCCCTTTTTCGAACTCGATTTCATCCCTTTTATTCTCTTTTTATATCCATAACATTTTAAATTAGCTTACACGCACTTCGATTATTATCACAAAGTTTACTGTCTAGCCCTACATCATATAGATGTCAAAGAAAAACTTGCAAAAAAATTAATTTTTAGGTAATTGATATGTATTGAATTCATAACCTTTTGGTTCCTCAAGTCTCGGTTTACCACTGGGGCCAACTCATCATAGTTACCATTTTCATATTTTGAACTGCATTTCTCCCTTCATTTTCTGGTTTTTGTTGCAAATTATTTAGAAATGAATCTCTTCAAACACCATTTGAAGTTCAAGCTTCTATTTTTTATTTCCAATTATTTTTTGGGGTTATTTTATGCAGGAAGAGGGATATATATTCTGTATGAGGATGTGAAATCATGTCCCAGTGAAGATGTGCATGTGCTTTGGTCAATATTAGTGGAATCACACACTCCATTGCCACCAAAAAAATATTGAAGGTTTTTCCATCACAATGTACATAAAATATTTATAATGCTTTCCATACAGAAGAACAAAAAAAGATTGGTTTTCTTTCCCCATTTTCATCTCTTTTTTCTCTCTAATTATTTTTGTATAACTTCTCATAGTTGCTTTGTCTATTTCAGCAGTTGGATTCATAATTTATATTTTTAAGGTTTGAATCTGATGATGGCACCAGACAACTATTGAATAGATGGGACAACCTAAAGATGTTATTGCCTCTTGTATGGACTAAAATACGATAAATTATAAACTTAGACGAATTTAATTATGGTGAGTTTAAACATTAGAATTTAAAAGTCTACGGGTTTGGAGAAAGTTAAATTTTAGTTTTTATATGATTTTCAAAATTGAAATTTAATCTATGACTGACAAAACCTAAAAAATAGTTTATATCATTCGTAATCATTAGCAAATTAAGTACAGTTTGGTAAATTGTCAAACATTGTGAACGACATTCACTATTTCTTAGATTTTATCCAACCATAGAAATTAACATCTTGTTTTTAAAATCATAGGTTCTATTTTTTTCCAAAAGCATATAAATTGAATTCTAGTCTTTAAAACTATCTGAACTATATTATAACTTTTTTCACCTCATAGAGATCAAATTTATAATTTATCCACTAAAATAATATAAATGTCATAAATATTAATTGATATTCGAATAATGGTAGATTATTATTACTTTTTCATTCATAAATTCAGTAGAAGAAAGAGACAGAATTTGCTATATAGACACTTGCAAGGGTGAGGAAATCTTGCTAGTGGTTTGAAATCTTCAATAGAACTAAAAAGGTGTGTAAATTAAATCCACTAATCAGATGAAGTGGTAGTATTTGCTTAATTATATGGTAAGGTTGTTCACTAATCCAAATCTTGCTAATGGAAGAAGAGACTTCAAAATTAAGTTGCATGATGAAACATGTGAACCTAATTAGGAGGTTTTGGCTCACAATTTTAAGTTTGAATTATAAAGGGAAAAACAATAATGATAAAGGATTATAAATACCAAACTTTGTGTGACTAGTGTTTGGTTTCATGGTTTATAATACAAGATTTTATTTGTAGTGCAAATGATGAGTTTCACAATCTGAGTTCAAAATACTCCTTGAAATAGTGAATATTATAGTTTGGAATAAGCAAAAATATACTTGTTTTCCAAACCATGTAGTCTAAAATCTAACATAAATGTGCATGACATGAAGACCTGCTCTCTGACAGCACGAAGGGACGGATAATATATAAGAAATTACTTTGCTCGAAACTTGATCGTCTAAAAAATGCATAAACCTGCAAAAGAATAAAACATAAAATTTGAAACACTTTTACTAATCTTTTGTTCTACCATGCTTCAATATGATAAAACATCAGATGTATTATAGTTCTTACAGTGTGTGTGTGTGTTGAAACATATAAAGTCATCAATCGATCCACAAACTTGAGTCGACGAATTGAGATAAATTTAACCATTTCTACAAATATTCTCACTTGTGGGTTTAGAAATTTAATAAGGCACCATAAGTGAAAATCAATATTAATTGAGAACAAAACGTCTTGCCAAGGGCTCGGAATTGAATTTGGGACACCTACTGCTCTGATACCATGTTCAATCATATTAGAACACCAATCAACCAAATCTTATGGTTTTGGGTTAGTGTAAATTTAATTATACTAACCAATATTGTGCAAGGTATCGACTGTTCGGTTTAGTCAAAGACTTTTCCAATACCCATAGAAAAACTAGTATTCCTAGCATTTGGTCAAGACAAAATACTAAGAAAAGATGCCAACCTTCCTTGTACTAATTCTAGATACAACGGCCAGAGTTCAGCATAAGTTACAGTTAACATAAGGGTACTGCAGGGTTATCAATTGGTTACAACTCAGCTTCCTAATACTAAGATAGTCGAATACTAAATGTTTCTATGATTGGGAAGAAAAGGTTGTTAACATGATCTAATACGGTTGAATAACACCGGATTATGAGCTCAATCTATAGTAGTCACCTATCTAGGAATTAATTTCCTAAGATATCTTTGGCAGTCAAATATTGTAGAGTTAGACGGTTTATCCTGTAAAATAGTCGGGGTGTGCAACCCAGATACTCACAGATTAAAAAAAAAAGAAAAAGAAGAGGCTAAATGGCTCCAGTGTGTTTATCTCTATCTGCTTATTGATATTTAAACAACATAAAATGAAAGTAGTACATAAACCTTTTAATGGTTTTACCCCGAAACGACATTGTGGAATCATAAAGCAGATGGAGATGGCCGAGCAACCACACCAGGCAACCAAGCTTCCAGAAAGTTTTCGCAGTCGATCTCTGCACGAGACAAGGCAGAAAGAGGAGTGACAGTAATCTGAAATGGAATCGCAAGCTTCTAATTAGTGAAAGCATATCTTCTATAACTATGAGTTATATTTTCTACAGAAAAAAGAAGTGGTACACACATAGCCTTCTCGTAGGTATTTGTAATCTGAATCTTCCTTATCAACAGGTGCACCTATTACCTACAAAGATAATAACTTAAAAGTTAACATTTACAAATATACAGTTCTAAGTGATGCTAAAGCTAGGAATGATTAAATAATCGTTAAATGATACAAAATAAAATAGTTCCAATTGAGAATGCAAATGGGTGTGTCCTGATTGTTAGATGTTACAAATAATGAGCACAATTTTAAGGTGGAGATATCAAAGAATCATCCTTAAATTTCACCTTCAAGGACAAGGGTGTTGTTGGAGGAGAACTAGGTCGAAATATGGAAATTATGTTTTATTTCTTATATTCTTTTGTTTTGAATAATTAGACATTGGATTGCATCATTATATTTTTGTTTCTTGTCTTTTAAAAAAAAATCAGAACAAAACAAAATCCTTGAAAATAGAATGATATCATGATTCATAGCTATGAACCAGAAGATATAAACATTGCAGGTTTTTTTAAAAAAAAAAAACTAACAGGATGGTAGGGGTGGGGGAAGCCTACCTGCCGCATAAACAGGTCAGCTGATTCATTTGGCGTATAACATTCCACTGACGATGCGGGCTCCATCGTCATAGTCGACAACATTTTACCTGCTTGAGAGTCTGGAGTAACTCTTATCCAACCAATGTCGTACATGCACTGACCTTGCTTGGTTAACTTATACCCCTAAATAAAATGCCCAAGTAAAAAGGGGAAAAGAATCCACAAGTGTTACTGCAACGAAATCTAATCCAACCCATAACTCAATACGAAATGGCAAGATATTCACTAGGTGCTAAGATATTTGTTACCCTATGATTAGCAATATCTGTCGGAAAATCGATATTCAAGAAACAACTTCGTGGAAAAGTTTGAGCCTTGACGTCAGCTAACATTGCACTTATTATCGGCAAGCAAGCCTCAGCAGACAGTGTGTAGCCTTCTATATTGCCCTTACCTTCAACCCTGAAGCTCCATAACAAGAAAAGTCAAATGAGAACAGACTGATAATTAAGATGATTCGACAAAACTTTCAGCCAAGATAACAGGACATCTACAGCTCTAGAAACCTTTCTTTGAAAACAAAAAAATAAATAAGAAAACGAAAAAAAGGAGCCTGCCTTAATGGATATTACGTAATAATTAAATGATCAAGTCTAGCAATAAAGGAAATATTTATACATACCACTCGTAAGATAAAGAAACAGAAGGAATGCCCAGCAAAAAGGCTTCTCGAGCACCTGCTACCGTTCCAGAATACACGCTGCAGTTTAAATGAAAGACTGCATCAATAATGTTACAAAATCTTATCTAACCACATTGATAAAATAATATTGAAGGTACCTACTTATATAACCAAAACAGCCACACTGAAAAATATTGGTTTTGTCACAAAGCTTTTAGGGATTAATATGTTCAGGTGCTTCAATGTGCTTGTAGAAAAAAGGTTAATATAGTCACTACTACTCTATTTAAGAGAACATTTTACTCTTTACTCTTTAGTCAAATAATTATGAGAGCTTTAATGACATCCACGTGAATTGATACTAAGTGCAAACTTTTCTTGCCAACGCTATGGGCATTTAAGCATGCATGCTGGGTACATATTTGATGCTTCAATATCATTGATAGCTGAACTGTTAAAATAGTTCAATACAAGGGGAAGTCTGTCCAAATTTGGCACTTACACATGATAACCGCAGTTGCTACCCATGTTTATGCCACTGACTACCTGCAATTAAAAGTACAAAACATAAATAGCCGGAAGAACTAAACAAACATCAACTTGCATGCACCAACTTCATTAGTGAACATTGCAAGATGTGTAACCATCCAATCCAACATAAAGTAGTACTCTGACTAAATAATCCACATTTACAATTACAGATACACATCTGGGTTGAGAGAGGCATTTCCGATGTATTTAACTACTTGTCAGATCATCACGTCACGTATATAAAAGAGAATAAAGCACAATATTTGATAAGAAACTATACAACAGCCAAACCATGCATTAAAAAGAAAAAGAACTACCAGATCAGGAACCGTAGGAAAGAGAGCTTTGGATAGTCCCAACGAAGTACAATCGGCTGGAGTTCCTGCAGAATTACGAAAGCTTAAATCCTTGCTAAGTCACTGGAAGCACTATCAGACATCAGCTAGAATTAAGTTCGAGTCAATGGTAATTGGTTTAAATGAGAAACCCTTCAACATTACAACTCAAGAAGGGAAGGTGTGCAGGGCAGTTTGGTCTATTCCATAACAAAACCAAAGCTTTAAGTTAAATTCATTTAGCAGAAGTAAATATACGTTAATACTAAATAGTTATTGTATGAAGAGATAATTGGACTAAAGCTTTCGAAACGTTTTCACAGATCAATGAAAAGTTTTTGTTTTCTATAAAAAAAAATGGATTAAAGCAAATATCTTGATATACATTAATAGTTATATTTATGGTAAGGCCTCATCTGAGCTTTACTATTTGTATATTTTTCAACCCTCCAACATTCTATGATACTTGCTATGAAAACGACAATCAACAATCAATCGAAAACTGTAAAAGAACGTGAGAGAAGAATATATATAATTTACGTGGTTCAGTAACAGTATATTAACTACATCCACGGGCAGTGAGAGGTTTTTTATTAATGAGAATGCAAATACATAATGTTGATTAGATGGGGTTGGGGTTTTAAGAGAGTTTCTATAGTGCGCTCTTATAAAACTTTATTACAAAATAAGTTCAATTACATAAAAGTCTATATACAAAAATACAAACCTAATTACAGATTTCGTCTAGGTTTTGGGGGCATTGCCCCCGAAACCCCCGCTCGCTAAACAGGCAGTGAAACCCTCAACTAAGTAATCAAGGCATAAAACAAAATTCAAGGTATATCTCAACAAAAATTATCATATTGTTGGGCTCATATGCAGAAAATTAGAAAGTAAACATTGTTGGGATACGAACAAATTTGACCCACATTGATTAGATGAGGGGAAGACATGGGCATATAAGTGATGACATCTATCTCCATTGGTACGAGGCCTTTAAGGTGAAACAAATATCAAACCCACAAGGATTTATGGTCAAAGAAGACAATATCATACCAATATCAAGATCTGGTTTGGTTTGTCATCCTCCATTTCCTAAAACCTCACGAACCAAAAATTTCCAGATAAAGGTAGAATAGCTAAGAATCTTTTCTTTTTTAAAGGAAACAAACGATTTTCATTCATCGGATGAAAATTTCAAACTATCAAGAGGAACAGCTACAGCATAAGAAGTGAATTCCTAAGAATTTTACAATCAGTCTATTTAAGTTTCTTGTAAGAAAGAAGGCATCTGAAAACGAGGATGTCAACATCTCTGCTGGTCTGCAAGTTAAGGAGAGAATGCTAAATCTCATACCAGCAAGTGAATTCTTTCATCATCAAGAACCAAATACATTCTTCCAACCAATTCCTAGGACTAAAGTCAAAGGCACCGCAAATTCTGCAGTGTGTACGAGCTCAAATGAAAGGAGAATAAAAGGCATACGGCATACCAGCTACAGCATAAGAAGTGGTTCCTTCAATAGCCACTTTCTTAACAGAAATAGGATGACGCCAAGTAATAGACTGGCTCACAGCTGACTTTTCCCTGTATAATGCAAAAACAACGTCGTAGCCATTTTTTTGAGCTAATATCTTACGATCTATAGGCTAAGTCAAAAAAACAGATCATTATATCTTAATCCACGCGATCAGACGAGCATCAACATAATCACTTGCAGAATGAGAAAACAAGAACCTCAAATGCACTTAAATCAGACAAACTATCACCAAACACGAACAGATGAACGAACAAAATTTCAGCGAATAAAACAGAAGATCATGTTACACAGATAATGAACGTAAGGCTCAAATCCAAACAACAACAGCGAAAATTTGAAAACGAAGCAAGAACGAATAGGACGAGAAGCGTACGAATCAGGCGCGCAGACATGAACATTGTACAGCTTGGTGGAGACGAGGACGCGAACCAGAGCTCGAAGACCGGCCGCATCGATTCCGTCGTCATTGGTGACCATGACCGTCGGTCGACGGGCGGAATCGACGGCGCTACCTTCCATTTTTGCTTGCAGCGACGAAAACTAGCGGAGCAATGTAGAAGAAGAAAGGTGAGGAGTAATCTTTGAAGCAACCAATTGAAAAAAATTTAATATGGTAAATCTAAAATAAAAATAAAAAACTGGGTCAAATGATTAATAACAAATAAAAAATAAAAAACTAAATCGCGACAAAACGAAATTATTAGATAAAGAATCAAAATATAGTAAATGAGAAACGTTCGCGATCGAAATACATTTAAAAAAATAAATGGTGGATCTCAACATTGGCATATAGTCTATCTTTCAAATGGTAATAAGTTGAAGTCTTGAATGGGTTAAATTTAAAATATATACACTTATATAATAATGTTGAAAATAAACATATATTGTGTTTTTATGAATTTTTATTTTTTTTTTATTAATTTTTATGACAAATTTTTTGTTTTCACATTAACTGTAGAAACTAATTGTATCTTTTATAAAAAAAAATATAAGATTAAAAGTTGTCAGTAAAATACTATTTAGAAAGTTACAGTAAAATAAAAATGTTATTTTAATCTTACTATCATTATCATTATCATTATCGTTATCATTATCGTTATCATTATTTGGATGTGGGTCGACCTTTTTGTCCGCGTCTGGTTGGCGCAGCCTACAATGTAATAAAATCCTGCAAAGACACTTATCCTGATTATCCAAATTAGTTCTTGCACACTTGGACTAATGGTGTTATTTAGACTCTAAAAAAATTTGTAAAAAAATTATTTTTAAATAGGTAGACGCCATAAATTGACGTCATCACTTTATGTACCAAAAAATGCTCCAAAACCAATTCAGTCACTCCATTATGTAAAGTTTCTTATCTTCTCACACTAAATTACTAATTATTGTTTTTTTAAGCAAACAATATTTGAGTTAAGGTTTCAATTTCTAATTACTGTAGTTTGAATTCTACTTTTTTTATGAAAAAATACTTATTAATATCAATTATTCTATGTTTAAAAAATATATTAAAATTTTATTGTAGATAGTAATTAATAGTATCAATATTTTAATTATACTAACTTTTTAAAAATATTTAATAGGCAACAAAATATTTTAATTTTCATTGTTTTTATTCAATTTTACTTGTTTATTTTTAATCAATTTAATTTGATTGAAACCATCAATTTTACTAAATTGAAGTCATCAATTTTGTGGGTTTGATCAACACCACCAATTTATCTTTGATTAAATAAATTTTTGCTATATTTGATATTTTTTCTAAAATTTTGATATCTATGTGTTTTTTTCTTTTTTCATTCTGTTATTCATAAAAAAATCCTCAAATATATTAGGCATTTAAGAAATATGATATTAATTGTAGACCAAGTACAAAAGTTGAAAATCAAAATTTGATTGGTATATCTATTTGATTTAGTTGGGCCAATAACAACAAATAACTTTAAGATATTATTGTATACTCATCGATGGATCGGTCATGGGTTCGAATTCTCACACCCTCGATTGTAGTAAAAATTCCCCAAAAAAATAAATAAATAAAACAAAATTTATTCAAAGATTTTAGCATCTAATTTTCATATCCATCATTGAGTTGGTGCAATAATCCGAACCTAATATACTCGGACGTTAATTTATATTACACTTTCGAACTACCACAATGTAGAGAGAACTAATTAATGCCTACTTTTGTATTGATATTTAGTTATCACTTTACAAAACATCATTATTATTTTTTTTCTTACGAGAAATAAGAACAATTTTATTGATAAAATGAAAATGTTTCAGAGATTTAAGAGAGACTATTTATCTATATGATTGATGTTCTTCGTGATTCATTAAGGAAAGGTAAAAAATTGTGCTTCATATAGGATGTTGCACAAAAAATTTATGCAACCTAGCAAAGTCAAAACAACGAACAAATCAATGGCCATACAAACAAAGCAAAAGAGAGGGAGTCACTTGGTGCGTAATATATTGCACTTTATAGAGGGTGTCACTCTCACACAAAACCCCAACCATAACCCAATTAAGAGCACAACTAAGCTGAAAATCAATTTCTGGTCAATCACAATCAAAATCTTATCTATTATATGATGTATAGGAAATGGAATGGATTTCTTCATTTACTCTCTCAAACTACTACAGCTCAAATCAATACCCTGCCACTGGCTACAGCCAAGTCAAAAGATTATTGTTAAATCATATCAAATCAAAAACAATAAAAAAAATCAATCTACAATTAGATAACATAAGTGAATTATAGACTTAAATTCAAACTTCATACTCCAACGTGATAAATTTAATTATATCAACTAACCATTTTTTTTCATTTTAATATTGCAAGTACACTATTATCCGTATAGATAAATTCTAACGCTACAATATTAGAGTATCAAGAAAACAAATTGAAAATTGATTCCTACTTAAATGTGGATTGAATTCACAGCTATATCAACTAGCAATTATCAATAAACACAAACAATCAAACAACATGAAAACTAAACAGAGCCCCATAGCCATTGATTTCAATATAATTAAACTAAACCAGAATTAAACCTACAAAACCATTCAAACCTGAGGCAAAAACCCAATTGAGAAAAAGAATAAAAGGGATCAGAATCAGTCGTTAGCAGTGGCTAATTGAAGAGCCAACAATTCCTCCTCGGGGATGGTTTTGATGTGGCAATCGGAGCGGGGATAAGCGACGCAGAGAAGCGAGTAGCCGCGGTCGACGACGTCGTCGCTGAGCATGCCCTCGCTCTGGTCCACGGCGCCGCTGATCAGCCGAGCCGGGCAGGTCATGCACACACCCAGCTTGCAGTCGTGCGGAATGTCCAGCCCATGGTCCAATGCGGTGCTCAAAATGCTCTCGTCTGGATCCACTTCCAGCTCGGTGGTTTTGCCGCCGTGCTCCACCACCACTTTGTACGACCGGACCACCATGCGCCGCCGTGAGGGTAGCCGGATTGTGGGTCGGAGCTTGGTGGGTTGATGGGTTTGCTTTGGTAGAGAAAAAGCGGATGGGGCGAAATGAAGAGTTGCCATTGTTTTTTTGTGTGTGTGTGTGTTTGGGGGAGAAATGGAAGGAGGGGATTTTGTGGATGTGGGTTGTGAAGGGATAAGGATTTGGTTTATTCTGATTTTGCTTTCATGTAATTTGCCAAACCATGGGCCCAAACACAAACCAACTGTATGGGTGTTTGTATGAATAAATTATTGAGCTATTTAGGAATAAAGTTTTCCGACCTTCTCTTTACACGATCACATTTAAATGATTTATTGTAATCACTATAAAATAATCATCAATTTTTAATTACTCGTTTTTAACTCTCCAAAGTAATAATCCAATTCTAATTATATTCAAACGAGTTATTGTCTATAATCTCTCTACAAAAACTATCATCTAAACGAGTTATTAACTACAACCTTCTACAAATAACCACATCTAAACGAGCTATTACTAAAACTAAAATTTATAATCTCTCAAAATAATTACTCTACAATTTCACGTCCAAACACTTTCTAATGTTATCAAGTACAATTTCAAAAGTAAAATAATTTCTATTATTGAATTTTTAAAAAGATAAGATAAACTTGATTTGCTATTTAATTAGGACATGTTTAGATGGAGAAGATTAATGAAAAAAAAAAGAAGAAATGATTTGAATATGGTGTTTGAATGGTGGACAAAACACGTTTGGATAAGATTGTTTGTAAGAAATATTATAGAAAAGAGGGACGGTATAAAACTTTGTTGAGAACAATTTGTTTTAAAGAATTGGAATGTGGGGT
Source organism: Sicyos edulis (assembly GCA_036507275.1). Classification (NCBI taxonomy): domain Eukaryota; kingdom Viridiplantae; phylum Streptophyta; class Magnoliopsida; order Cucurbitales; family Cucurbitaceae; genus Sicyos; species Sicyos edulis. The sequence goes on along the minus strand of CM071847.1, from coordinate 49,201,309 downwards.
TTGATAAATTTTTCTACTATAAACGCATCAAATCCAAAATAAAGTCACCGAGTGTACTAAACTAAATATACTCACCGAGTGTACCATCCTGTTTTCTACTATCCCTAATTTACATCTTTAATCCACGAGATTGTAGGTTTGATCTTCCACTTCATTTATTAAACTAAAAAAAATATACTCACCGAGTGTACCCTTAACTTTAAAAAAAGTTCATCATCACTTATTAATCGGTTGATTATGAATTCAAGTCTCAAATGTTATTAAATTAAAAAAAATAATATCAAGTATTGTTGCATAAAACAAACTGAAATTAGCCGATTAAAAACATAAGTTTATTGACAGTTGATAAACCAATAATAATTAAGAGATTTTTAATTATTCATTTATAATTACTCAATCATTTCTAACCACTTATTTTTAATCAGTCATTTCAAATCAATCAAAATAACTCATTTTTAACCATTCACTTTCAATCATTTCTTTTTTAACTACTAAAAATAAGTACTCATTTTTAAATCTACGTCCAAACAAGATTTTGACTCTAACTCTTCTACAAAAAAATTACATCCAAACGAATTTTTGACACAACTTTCAATTTTTAACTATTCAATATAACTCTTTAATTAAAAAACTACCAATAATTTTGGAGATTTTGCATGTATATCAAAAAATGGAAAAATATCTCCATCTATAACACAAAATCCAAAATAATTTCATTTGTAGCAGAAAATTCAAATTGATTTCTATCACTTGTCGAGTTCTATTAGTGATAGAATTCAATCAATGATAGACTCATTCTATCACTGCTTAAGTTTTCTATCAGTGATAGAAATCTAAATTGAGTTCTATCACTAGGTGAGTGATAGACTATCATTAGGTAAGTGATAGAAATAAATATGTTATAGATGAATTATTTTAAAAATTATGCTACAAATATAATACAAGAGCTAGAATATGCTGGTAATGGTAAATTCTCTTGTAAAAAAAATTAGCCTACTAAAAAAAAGAAAAAAAAACAAAATAAAGTCGAGACCTCAAAAATCAGTTAAGCCCACGCGCGGCGACTAAGAATGAGAAGAACGCGCGTCAACTTCTTCCTGTCCAAGCGATCGCAAGCCCTTCGTTCAACGCCGCATGCTTCAATTCCATTTTCCTCTCTCAACAATCTCTTTCATCTTCTCCATTTGTCCTTCTCCTCCATTCTGCCACTGTTCATGATTCTCCCCGATCTTCCCTTCAATCGCCTCCCATCCATGGCGGACGGGAAGTGGAGGGCATGAATCGAAGCTCCATCCCACAGCAATCTACGCAGAAACAGAGCTGAAAAATGCAAGGGAGAGATTCCGGCTTCGATCTTCCTGATGGAGTATTGAGAGTGCTTCCCTCTGATCCCTTCGAACAGCTCGATGTGGCTCGCAAAATCACCTCCATCGCCCTTTCCACTCGCGTCTCGTTGCTTGAATCGGAACTCTCCGGTTTGCGCTCTAGACTGGCTGAGAGAGATGAGATCATCGCGGACCTGAGGTTTCAGATCGAATCGCTGAATGATTCGCTGTCCGAGACCGTCGATAAACTCGCCCGGGCCGACGAGGAGAAGGTTTGTCATTAGGGAGTTGTTTGAATCTTGTTGCGGAATTGTGTTTGTTTTTAATCGTTTTGTTGTTTGTTGAGATATGCCTTTTGCCTTAAATTATAATGCCTCAGGGTTAATTATTCCGGGTTTGGCTGCCCAACAAGACGAAATATGTAATTGAGTTTATGTTTTCGGATTTGTACTTAATAGGGTGTTTGTTTGATGCAATTAACTAGTATTACATATGATCTTTTACAACTCCATTCTTATCCAAATTAGCTATTATAATAATTCAAAATAATCATTCATTTTTATTACTTATTTTTAAGCACTTGAAATAATTAATCATTTCTAACAAGTCAATTCTAATTGCTCATTTCTATTCCCTCAAAATAATCAATGAGCTATCAACTTAAATTTTTAATTACTCAAAATGACCCTTCATTTATAATCACTCTACAATTCCACATTCAAATACTTTTTAGAGTTTTATGAGAGTGTACTGTATAAACTCTCTTTGAACGCTAGTGTCCACTTGATTGCTCGTGGATGTAGGTAAAACACTTTTAGTGAATCATGTAAAGCATTTTGTTTTGTCTCATGTTTTCTTTCAGTTATATCTTCATTGTTGTTCCCATTTCCTTAACATTCTTGTTTTGGTTTTGGTTTTGGAGTTTAGGAAAGCTTGGAGAAAGAGAATGCATCGTTGACGAACACCGTGAAGAAGTTGAGTAGAGATGTTGCGAAGGTGCATTAAATTGTTTGGTTCTTTTGGCGTTTTAATTGAATTCTTGTCCTGTTTGGTGAGTTATGAATGATGTGAAAAATAGACATGTAACAATCTTTCTCTTTCTAGTTGGAGGTGTTTAGAAAGACTCTGATGCTTTCACTTCAGGAGGAGGGAGATGCCTCTGTAAGATAAACATTTCTAATCAGTTTTGAAAGATTTATTGAACTTGTTTAAATAGGCTTCTTGTTTGATTAATGGTTTATGTTTTTTTTTTCCCTATTGCAGACAGAAATTCCAGAAGTAGTTGCTAAGATACAGAGCCAACCAAGTATCTCTACCGTTTCACATATTGAAGGTCTTTTCTTATCCTTAACACATTTACTGTTCCTTGTTTAAGCTTTCCATGCATGGATTAGTATCAGGGTGACCTTTTTTCTTTGTGATTTAGTGTAAATCTTTTCATGTAGCCATTGGATATTATGTGCCCATGAGCTCTTTTTGGGCAATTTTGCATTTTACTTTTGTTTTGCGAAAAAAAATCCATTTCCTGCATGTAGTTTTTGACATGTACAGAAAATTATCTCTTTCAGAAGATTTTTCATCCTTGCCACCCTCAAGATATTCATCTGTTCAGAGCCAGAGTTCTGAAGTGGGAAGTCCATTTGCAGAGGATCATGATTCAGATGGTATCTGTGAACTTATGCAAAGATTATTAGAACTTGTTAAAAAAAAAAGAAGGCTGCAGTTGTAATTTTACTTGTTTCTTGTATAGCCATACGACCTCGTATTGCGCCTGGCCTCCTGTTAGAGTCCGAGACAAGTACACCTCGGTTTACGCCCTATGGTTCACCTCCTTCACTATCAGCATCAGGATCCCCAAAGAGAACATCTGGACCTGTGTCGCCCAAGCGAGTCTCATTCTCAACCTCCAGAAACGTTTTTGAAGATAGATCCTCAGTACATTCTTCCGCATTTGCACCCTCGAGCCATCATGGCTCAATTTCTTCTGAGAAAGGTTTGCAGATTGCATTGGTTATATAAATTTCCTTTTATTTAGAGCATTCAATTGGTTATGCATTTTAGAGGAAGGAAGGATAGATATTCATATTGTGGCCTTTTGTACATAGAATGAGAGCACATGTTGCTACAATACTCCATCTGAACTCAGCCATGAAGAAGACCTGTATTCTTGTATATTTAAACTTTTCCACGTTTGCTCCTCGAATCCAATTTAATCTAATCTTATATTATCAGTCACAAAAGTGGTGTAAAATAATTGTTCAAAAGGATTCAATAAGTCCAGGAAACTACTGCCAAAGCCCTGACTATTGGTACTGTCGCAGATAATAGAAACATGATTTACCTGAAAGTTGGTGATCATGGTCTTAACTATGATGTTTTTAATAGTATATATTGTACATTAACCTCCAGCTTCAGTGATTGGCTCTATCATTGTATTTCCAAGCTGAAGGTTATTCTTGTTTTATATTTTACAGGGCGAACTCGGGTCGATGCGAAAGAATTCTTTCGACAAGTCAGGTACTTGTACTATTTTGAGCTTCAATATTTCTGTGTATTGAGCATACGTAGTGTTTATTTGTTACTCTATAACTGGGTTTACAAGACTGAAAAGACCATTTTGCATTACTTCTGTACGATAATTTAACGACACTCCTTTAATTGCGATGCATTTGTATCCACTAACGTTTTTATTTCTTCTCATCCCAAAAATTTAATTCAAGAAATACCAACTCCCCTTCAGGCAAAAACTTGAAATTGTGAACCATCATGGAGTGACTCAAGTGGTCAAAGAGGGTTTTGGAGTGCTTAAGGTGATGAATCCAATTTATGGTGGTCACCTACCTAGGAATTAATTTCCTACGAGTTTCCTTGGCATCCAAATGTTGTAGGGTCAGGTGGTATGTCCTATGACATTAGTCGAGGTGTAGCAAGCTGGCCCGGACATAAAAAAAAACCCTGAAATTGTGAGCAATTTTACCTGTATTTTCCATTTCTAAATCCTCATAGCATTTGATTTTTTTTCCCCTTTCAGGAGTCGTCTGTCATATGAACAGTTTGCTGCATTTTTAGCCAATGTGAAAGATCTAAATTCCCACAAGCAAACGAAAGAGGTTCGATCTCTCTTACTTATAGATAACACTTTGGTAATAGTGTAATTGTGACTCTCATAACCCTCGGAGGCATTAGAACAAAATTTCTTAATTATACCTTCAAATTACAAATCTGGCTGTCACTCCAAATAAACAATGTCTATGATTCGATCAAACTTAAAAAATAGTTAAATTTTTGGTGAATTAAATGTATGGAAGTCAACTATTCATGTGTTATTATTGACTATGTGAGTTAAGTGAATGATTAGACAAAAAATCATATTGTTTAGGCATGAATAGTTACCACCACGTATCTAATTTGTCAACCATTTCAAAAGAAAGTGACTACTTTTTAGGTTTTATCAAACCATTAAGACTATATTCTAACTTTTAAAATCATCAAGGCTAAATTATAGTTTTCTTCAAATTATATGGATCAAATTTATAATTTACCGTTTTCTTATGCTGTGGTGATGATGGATCGAGTTATGTGATTTCAGGAGACGCTTCTGAAGGCCGAGGAGATTTTCGGGCATGATAACAAGGATCTTTATGCCATTTTTGAGGGACTGATTTCTCGCAGTCTCCATAAAGAAAACTAAACCAGAAATGTAGCTAAAGATTTGGCATTACTGGCTGCTATATAAGGTTTGTTCATCAACTGTACATCCAATACTGGTCTTCTGTAAATCTGTCATGAAGTTGTTTTGCAATTCTTTCCCTAATTTATGTCATCAAACTGTGTAAATTCTGCTAAGTTAAGGATGAATACCTAGAATAATGATCAATAACATTCATTAATGTTGTAATTACATTTATAATGGTGAATATTTTATGAACAAACGCAATGCGTTTGTAATGGTATTATTATTCTCCAATTTCGAAAAATGCGTTTGTAATGGTATTATTATTCTCCAATTTCGAAAAATGGTTCAACAGACACAATCAGCCTCGAAGGATTGTTTGGTTGTTTTGATGGAATGTAGATAAATTCTTCAAAAAAAAAAAAGAAAAAAAAAATTATTACTGTCGTTTTATTTTGGGAGAAGATAAAAAAAAGAGTCAATTAATTTATCTTATATAGTTTCTATTTTACATGAGGTAGAAGTTATTGGAAATTTGTTTAGAACAATTATGAATTAGAAAGAAGAGTATGTTACTTAAAAAAAAGTACGTAAATAGTCGTTTTTCAAGTTAATTTTGAATCTCTTGATCTATAATTAGTGTTGAATAAAAAAGAAGTCATAATAACTCAATTTACATTCTTGTATATTCATGATTAAGCGGTTATGAATTTGATTAAAAAGTCATTGTTTTCCGGTTCAAGAAAAAGAAATGATAGAAATTACTTCACATTAATTTTAAAGATACTTATAATTTGAGTTAAATAATATTGGAGAATTTTAGTTAATAAACCGTGACTCTTTGATAATTTGAGTTATTAAAAATTTGAGTTTGATATTTTAGAAAATTGAAATATATTGGTTCAGTTCAATGTTTATGGAGTAATCAAATAAATTTGAATTGGACCAAATGTATAAATTATAAAGAAAAATAAAAATATATTGATATTGATATTGAAATTTGGTAGAAAAATAATTTTTTAATAACGTTCATCGAAGTAAAATGTTATTTTTAGTTACTAAAATAAAAATACTTAAAATTAAATTAAAAATCAAATGAATCAACTTTCTTTCTTATTGAGATCAAAATCGAAAATCGAACTAAATGAAAATCGAAGATATCTATTCAAATCAACAAAAACCGAACTCAAATCACTGGATTAAAATCAACATTTTGGCTGAAGAAATTATAATTTTGTAAACACGTGCCAAGTGTGCGAGGAAAGTTTGACAGTTGAAACGGGGAACTACAAATCTGAAAATTCCAGAGTCCAAGAAACTTTTTGCTATTTTCATCGCTCTCCCATTCTCCAGTGATCCGATTCAGTCAATGGCGAAATTCTGTAGCTCCAATCTACTGTTCATCCTCTCATTATCGATTTCGTTTCTTCTCCGGCGAGGTTCAAGCTCTTATGCAGGTTCCGCAAGCTCGATCGTCAATCCTTCAAAAGTCAAACAGATTTCATGGAGTCCTCGGTACCTAATTTCTCCTTTTTCTTCTTGTTGTAGTTTGTGAATCAGCTTCTTCGTTTTGATTTGTTGATGGTTCGATGATTCCGTTTCAATTTTGAATGATTATTATATAGGGCTTTTGTATATGAAGGTTTCCTTACGGACTTGGAATGCGATCATCTCATCTCGCTTGTGAGTTGGATTCGAATTGATTCGTTGTTGTTTTGTGATAGCTCAATAGATACGCGATTGTTTGTTTTTGGTTGATTTTGATTTTGTTTAATTTAGGCTAAAGCGGAGTTGAAGAGATCTTCTGTTGCGGATAATTTGTCCGGAGAGAGTAAGCTCAGCCAGGCCCGAACTAGCTCTGGGGCGTTTATTCATAAGGCCAAGGTTTGTGCGGAGTTTGATTATTGTAGGTTTTAAGAATCTACAAGAGAAACTTGGTGTTTTGATATATTCTTGAACTTGTAGCTTGGATAACCATCAAACCTAAATCTTAAACTCTTAGCTTGAAATGTATTGATTTGTTGAAGTGCGTGCAAGCTAGCTCAGACAGTCACGGATATAAAAAAAAGTAAAATAATGTATTGATTTGATGTATTTGTTAGATTCCCAAATGGGTTCAAAGATTGGTTTGGTTCATGAGATCCATCGATTGAATACTGGTTTAATGTATAAGTCTATCTCTTAATATGAAATGAGTGAATGAATGAATGACATTGCAAACAGTAATTTAAACTTCTGGGTTTTTTTTATTCTAATATTGTTTTAAATCACCTTTCGGAAAGAAAAAAAAAAGGCTTGAAATGATGGATTGAAGGATTTTCGTCGGTAAATCTATTTTCAACAATCCATATTGATTTAGAAGGGGCAGCTGTTATTACTTCTTCATTCTGCGCTAGTTTGGATGAATGTTATTTTGGTTGTCAAATTTTGGAAGAACGTGTTTAGCAGCTTTGGCTGATTGAGGTTTGGCATTGGCCTGTCTTAGTTGACTATTGTAGCTGGAAAACATTAAATGTCATCCTTAGCTGGTTGAATGGCATTTTGGTTGTCAAATTTTGGAAAAGTGTGTTTAGCAGCCTTAGCTGATTGAGATTTTGAATTGGCATGCTTTTGCTGACAATTGTAGGAAAACATTCAATGTCATTCTTGATCCGTTTATACAGTAGGGAACCAATTTTACTTATAAATCGCTAACCCGATGAGGCACTCTCTATCTCCCTCTGTAAACTTATTGTTCTGTATCTCATGTAGGATCCTATTGTTTCTGGTATAGAAGAAAAAATTGCAGCATGGACATTTCTGCCAAAAGGTATACCATTAGCAGAAGGCACAAATTTCTAGTCAAATCCCATAGCATTAACAGCTTATCCTAGATTACCAAATGCTTTATGGTATCGTAAAATAAAGTTTGAATTGATTGACAATTATGAAATTAAATTTTTTTTCTATAGAAACTCTGGATTGTGGCAGGATATAGGATTTTTCAGTTGAATTCTGAAACCATGAAGTGAAATCTTGGGCTAATTATATTAATCTCTGACATGAAAAAAAAAGCAGATAATAAAAGTTGGCTGGTAAGCCCTAGTCTTCATTTCTGTATGCACTGGCATAGTCTTTCAGCAAGAATTTGTTCCAATTTCCATGTAAATTAGTGAACTTAGGAAGACATAATTTCCTGTCATACTTATGAAATACATAATCAAGTGATAGGTTTGATGGAGAATTTTGCAGCTGGGCAGAAACAGTGTTTGGACTAAGGCCCTTTTCATTTTTGAGGAAAAAAAAATGAATGTGAAACTCTATTTACATGAGATATGAAACATTTCACATATGCATTGGTAGCTTGTTCATGTTTTGGCATTAGTGGTAAAGTGAAACTTAAATGTGCTTTGATTTCAGAAAATGGGGAAGACATTCAAGTATTGAGATATGAATATGGGCAGAAGTACGATGCCCACTTTGATTTTTTTGCTGATGAGGTTAATGTTGTCCGAGGTGGACATCGAATGGCAACTGTTCTTATGTATCTTTCCAATGTAACAAAAGGCGGTGAAACTGTGTTTCCTTCTGCAGAGGTTTGTCCTAGTATTTCCCTTTAATCCCATAAACTGCAACCTATTTTCTATACTTCGGCCATAATCAAGGTCTTTGGTTATCTTTAGTTCAACACTATTTGCAAACTATTTTTTTGCTTAGTTACCTTAGTACAAGAAGATATATATTTGTCTCTACTTATTAACGTGTGATGTACCCACTAATGATTACTGTTATGAAATCGGAAGTCGGAACAACAATCAGATAAAGAGTAAAGAAAACGTGAAACAAAACACAATGATTTACATGGTTCACTAATGTCCTCAAGGGGTGGCACAGTGGTTGAAGATTTAGGCTTTGAGGGTATATGCTCCCCTCAAGGTTCCAGGTTCGAGACTCAGCTGTGACATTAATCCTTCGATGTCTCTCGGTGCCTGGCCTAGGGACGGGCATGGTTACCCTTGTTTAGAAGAAAAAAAAATACATGGTTCACTAATAGCGAGTTAGTGTTACGTCCACAGGTAGAGGAGTAGGAGAGAACTGTTTGATTAATTTGGAGATACAAAATACATAATGTCAATCAAGTGGTGGTAGGGTTTTAAGACAATTTGTATAGTGCACTCTCACTAATAGTGTGTTAGCTACGTCCACGGGTAGAGGAAATCTCCGTTCGCTGACCGAGCAACGAGACCTCTGACTTAGTAATCATGGGGCATGTTCAAGGCATATCTCAACATCTACTTGTTTTAATCAAAACTTGAATACTGAATGTTTATGTTCATCCCAATTCAGGAACCTCAAAGACGCCAAGCTTCTGAAACAAATGAAGATCTCTCAGACTGTGCAAAGAAAGGGATAGCAGGTGAGTGTTTTTGGTAGTAGTTGAAGTCAGTTTTCTAACTTCTGTCCTATTTATGACGTTTATCGAAACTCGTCGAGATTTCTCTCTTTAATCTCCGCCTTTAAAATACTCAGTGAAACCACAAAAAGGCGATGCACTTCTATTCTTCAGTCTCCTTCCAACTGCTGTTCCAGACACAAAGAGTCTGCACGGAGGTTGCCCTGTGATTGAAGGAGAGAAATGGTCAGCAACGAAGTGGATTCGTGTTGATTCTTTCGACTTGGTCGTGAGAGACCACACAAATTGTGGTGATGAGAATGCAAGTTGCGAGAGATGGGCTGAACTCGGCGAGTGCACAAACAACCCGGAATATATGGTGGGATCTCCTGAGCTTCCTGGCTACTGCAGGAAAAGTTGTAAGGTGTGTTGATAAACTTGCTTCATTCTTTTATGTGCATCCCTTCCCAGTTCTCAGTGTTTTGCAGAGTTTGTTTCAAGAACACAAATGTTAGTTTTAAGAGCTGTTTCATTGCAATGTTTTTTTGACAGTTTGTATTGATAACTCAATCTTGTAACATTATTTGAAAAATAATGTAGTTTGGGTAAGCTATTTGGATTTTAAGTGTTTGTTATGGAATTTTGTGATGGTTTATGATTTCATTCATCTTTTGGAAGGATAATTTTAAAATGAGGAAAAATGAGCATTTTAAATGTAGCTTATAACTTTACTTTATAAAGTATTGGTATGTAAACTCAAATGTAAGTAGACAACTTAGAGCCAACTTAAGGCCGCAGTTTTTTTTTTTAATTTTTTTTTTTTAAAGAAGGTTTTGTTAAAATTGCAATATAAATGGTATAAAACTAAATGATAAGTAAAGAATTTGAATTACAAAGAAAACAAACGTGAACGTATAGACACGAAAATGGAAAAAGTTAGAACAAGTGCATATCTCAATGAACATAAATTATATATTTATAACTAAGAGGTTATGATTTCAATTATGGTTGCTAATAAGAATCGTAAAGTTAACTCATTTATAACAGAGAAATTTTGGGTAAAACTCCTAATTTGCCTCTTGTTTAAACAATATGCATTTATTTTTGGAAAAACGCAATATTTCTCATGCATAAAAAAAAGTTGCAATATTGTCCTCCTAACTTCAATTAACTTTCCAAAACTATCTTTCAAATAGTTCATTAGAATGTAAGGTGAAAGAAAAGATTTGTTGTTAGGACATTTTATGATTTGGCCAACACATATATCGTATATGTTTTATTTGTTAGAGAGATGCAACCTTTAGTCAAAATAAAAAATTTCATTTAAAAAAAAAAAGTTTTGTTGGTTAAATATTTAAAGTGGAGATTCAAACTCTTCATGTATCACTTTTTGTAATTCTTAAATTTTGTTTATAGCTAGTGAATCTAACATTAGTTTTATTTTTTTTTAGAAGACATAAAATTTGTTTCTATTGTTAGTTGATTATTTATTAAGAATGATAATTCCTATTAAAAATCTACGTGTCTTATAATTGATTGAAATATAAATTCTTGAAGTGGAAGAAAAAAACTGTAAACTATTTCTTTTAAGGCTGAAAAATAAGTAGGAAATATTTTCAAAACAAGACCAAATCATTAAAAACATCAAATGGATATCTCAACAATCAAGCAATCAAGAATGTGCGTGAACTAAAGCTCTTGAATTTTCTACCAACATTTAAAATATATAATACGGAAAGATCTCAACCAAACGCAACATTAAAAAAATTCGAAAATTTCTGAACCAATCAAACACAGCATTAAACAAATAGAACAAGAAGACATAAATCAAAAGGATTCTGATTCTATAACATTTTAGGTTTTTTTTTTTTTTCAGAGCATGTTATTTCCAGCTGTCCCACTATACTAAATAAAAAAGAAAAATAGCTGTAAGATTTGTTGTCTCATTTCTCAAAATCAAATTTCTATAATTAATTAGTAAATCAAATCATGGGGAAGAAATATGCAACAACAGATCAGACGGTCGGAAATGGCTGATGTGTTGTCCCAAATTAGAGATTTTGTTAAAGCAAAAGATTGCAAAACAGACAGATACAACAAACTCTTTCATATATATATATATATATATATATATATATATATATATATATATATATATATATATATATATATATATTCTTTTTAAGCTCATGTTTGTATTATTATTTATCTTTTGAGAAACATGTTTGTATTATTATTAAACTAAGTTAACTTTGACCATGAATTAATAATTGCTTCACTGCCCAAAAGGCTAAAGATCATTTTTTAAAAATTTAATTCTTATTTTAAAAAACAGTTGATCTTTTAAATTTGTGTGTATTTAATTTTTAAAATTTTTAATTTTGTATATATAGTTTTTCTATCGAAACTAATTCATAGTCATATCTTTTATAAGATATTGGAGACTCCTTATATTTTTAATGCAAGAGATAAGTATCCCCAACATATGTTCTAAATATGGTGTTATATTGGAAAGCCTATCATTAATTAGAAATATAGTTGTGGACCAAAATACTTGTTCGACTTACTAGCTTGAACTATATCTAAATTTTTGGAATTAAATACTCATTTAAGCTCAAACCCTCTTAGATAAGGGTTCAAATCATCCCACACAGGTCTTACTTACTTTGGTCGGATGAAAATTTTAGAAGACCAATAATTCACTAGAAACTCTAACCTCCTATTAGATAACATATAATTTCATTTTAAAAACTAATTAATAACCATGTGAGTAAATACCTCCAACCCTAATCCAAATCAAAGAAAATAATTATTCACTTCTTATATTGCAGATTTGACAAAATATATATAAATGTCAAATGGAAATGTGTGTATTTCAATGCAAAATTATTAAATCATGACACGTCATTATTATTTTAAGCGTCTTTTCTTGTAAAAAAAAATTAGTGTTATTTCAAAGGTCGACAAATCCATACCTAAAAATTTAACCAATGGAAAAAAACTTCAAATTGACTTTTTAAATGCACTTTTAAATTAGAGAACCAAATATGTCAAACATAAGCATACTTTAGTAGTAATTGGAATTTACTCATTTAATAAATAATTTATATTTATTTATAACTATAAAGTCAAATGTTCCAATCACTCGACCATCACATTGTGTTAACAAGAAAAAGGAAAAACCATTTATCAAACAAATTTTCTTTTAAATATTATTTTAAGAGCATGTTTCTTTACGAATTCAAAATTTATTTTTTAAAGTGTTTCAAAGCTCAACATTTTTTATGATAATAAAAAATTATTAGTCACTATTTTAAATTATTTGATACATCTTATATAAAATGATTGTTTCTTAAATTGCTCTCATTATATTTAGTCACTACAAGTTAGAAAGCTTTTCGTTTTGTGGTTGACTTTAATTTCAAATATAGACTAAACTCAATACTTGAGTTAAAAGTTGTTTGCTATTCTGTTTGTGTCCATTTATGGGAATGCTATGGTAAGATTTCCTTAATTTTTATTGAATGATAGGTTTAGTTTTAAAAAACACCAATTTTCCTTTATGCATTTATAATTAAAGATTTTTTTCCAAAAGAGGAAATTCCAAAAATTACATTTAAGAGTAACCTTAAAAGCAACCCATTTAAGTAAAATCTTTATTATAGCAACGGCTAATTTGTTAAGAAAACAAAAACAACAGCTAATTAAAAAAGGAATGAAAATAATATTAAAAAAAGGAATGAAAATGATTTAAAATTTAAAATTTCACTCATAAGCACTGTGGGGGTGTTTGTTTTAAGAGGAGATGAGATGAGGTGTTGGAAGCCCAACACCTTGTTTGGCCCAAAGTGTTCCTCACCTCATTTCATCTTCTCTTTTTTTTTTTTTTTTAAATTTAAAATTTGTTCATCTTTTTATTTATATACGTACATATATATATATTTACGTATTTTATTATTTTATGTTTGATATATTATTTTATAATAATATTATTATTTTAATATATCAATATATAATTATAATAATTATACTATTATTGTATCAAATGTTTATTTAAATATATTAGAATTTTAGAAAATAAAATAAATAGATATATATTATCTCTTAATATATGACGTTAAATTTTCATATTTTTATTCATTTTTTAATCGTCTTTAATAACAAAAAAAGTTATAGAATTTCAATTGTTTAGAGATATATTATAAATATCATATTTAAAAATTAATAATTAAAAGTTATGTGTTTATTTTTAATATTAACAATAAATATATCAATTTATTATTAAAATAAAAATTAAATTTAAATAATTTATACACATTGAATTTTTATCCGTAGTTTACAATATATTTAAAAGTATGAACTTATTTTCAATAAACTTAAAAATATTAAACTTATTTTGTTTGTTAAAAAAATGATATTCAAATTTTATACTCTTGTATTCAGCGTTGCACTTTGAAATAATAGTAAGAGTAGATATATTTTTTTTAAAGGATAAATTAATTTAAATAATTTTGAGCGTCTTGATTGTTATACAAAAAACAACTATAAATTTCAAGACTTGTATGAGTCATAAGGATTGAGATTTATTCTACCTAATAAAAAAATAATAATAAATTCCAAAATTTGAGGGATATTTTATTATTCCCTGTAATAATTATTATCAAAATGTGATTTTAGGAGTGTCTATGGTTTCCTAGAAGTATCGATCACTAATAAGATAAATATATTTAATTTATTATTACCTATTAATTAATGTATTTTATTTACAATTCTTTGACCTTCGGTAACTGTGAATATGAATGTATAAAAGGTATAAGAAATTAAATTTTTTTAAATAAAATAAAAATTGTTATCAAGATTTTATAATGACTAGTTTAATCAAATGGTTTTTTTTAATAAATAGAATCTTGGTATTTTTTAATTATTTAAGTCTAACAATTCTTTAAAAAAAAGTTATTAATGATGTACAAATATTTTAGATTAGTCAAACTTTATTTTGGTGGTGTGAAATTTATTTTTCTCATAATTTTTTTTTAATTAAACAATATTTAAGTATGAAAGATTAGAAACTTTTAACCTCATGGTTATTATGTCGTACATAATATCATTGAAACTATATTTTTTTAATAAAAACATTAATATGATTAAGGGTGCTTAATATTAAATTTATATTACTTACATTTTATTTATGATAGTATTTATATTTACATACTTATTATATTAATAGCTAAATATTTGAGAATAATTATTTAAAAAAAAAAAAAGAAAAAGAACAATTTTATTGTTAAAAAAAATATAAGAACAATTTTTTTTTTAAATATATCTTAACATCTCATCTCATCTCCTCTCCCTCCACCCCAAACAATGTTTTTCTGTCATCTCATCTCACCCCAAACAAGGTTTTCTGCTATCAACATCTTATCTCATCTCACCTGCATCCAAACACCCCTATAGGAGTATATGTATTCATTTTTTAATCATAAAAAGTTTTTTTTTTCTTTTTTGGATTGAAGTAAAAACAATTCTTTTAGTTCAAATTCTTTGGGAAGACACAAATTCTAGGGGATTTTTTTTTTGACAACTAGGGGATTATATATATATATATATATGATAAATAAATAAAAAGCAAAATAACTAATTTATTTATAGCATGAAATTTAAATTGAGTTTTATCATCAATAGAATTTAATGAGTGATAGATTTTTATTACTGATTGAATTTTGATTGAATTTTACTACTGATAAAAATTATTTTAAAAATTATGTTATAAACATAATACATATAAATGTAATATTAAAGATAAATTCTCCAAATTATACTATCAGCGTATAACTATTTTTAAATCAAAGAAATATGAAATATAACTTTTATAATTGAATACATGGAATTAATTTGAACTATAAATAAATAAATTAACAGCACCAGCTTTAGGTTATTCAAAATGACCATTATCTCTATAAATTCTTTTAAAATTGAAAATTTAAGCAAACACATCTCTCTATAGTAAGCAATAGCCCAGGTTCAAGAACTTATCGTTCGAGTATTTTCATTCTCAATTGTTGTAATTTTAAGACATTTTTTCATAAATGAAAAATTACCATATAAAACAAATATACATTGATAACACCATTTGTCTTTTTCTTTTTTTTTTTTTGAAACCATCAAAGATAACAGCTCTTTTTTTTTTTCTTTTTTTTTAACCATTGTTGATAACATAAATTAAAAAGTGGCCAATGAAAATTCGAGAACCATATAAAAAAACAAGTCTCGTTGCAAAACGCAAATCAACGACAAAGAAAACGACAAGCAGAGAAGGCGGGGGCGTTTGATCCATCCTGCAAGAACAATCCTCAAATCCAGCCTCATAAAACGCTGATTTCGATTCTGCTACCACTTCGCCTAATCTGCAGCCGCTCGATTCAAAACCCTGATTCTCAATTTCATCCCTGATATCTTCAATCGAAAACCAACTTTTCTAAATCCCAGTTAGCTGTTTAAATTATTCTTCATAGTTTCGTTGTTTATAGAAGCTTCACTGTGTAACAATGGAGGTGGGATCGATGCAGAGACAGTGGGTTCAGTATATAAAATCATGGATCGGTGAGGTAAAACTCAAAAATCTCTAATGGGTTTTACTTGGTTTTTTGTTTTGTTCTTGTTTTGATCTTTGATTGGTGTTCTGTGATGGTTATGGCTTATGAATCTTATGTTTGTTCTGTTTTTATTTTCTGGGTTTTGGTTTTTGTGGATCTGAAAAAAGGGTACTCTGGATAATCAGTATTTGCAGCTTTTGCAACTGCAAGATGAGAGTAATCCAACTTTTGTTTCTGAAGTGGTCACTCTTTTCTTTGAAGATACTGAGGAGCTTCTCAATAAACTGAGCATGGCTATGTAAGGACTAGCTGTTTCTTTTGGAATTTTGTTCTGTCTTTGTTTTATTAATATCAAGTTCTTAAGCATGGATTAGTACAGATCTTTCTGATGATTTGTTATTGTTGTTGAATGAACTGTTTTATGTTTCTCTGTGTTTTTGGTTTCTCTTTGTTAGATCACAGCCAACTGTTGACTTCAAAAAGATTGATGATCATGTACACCAACTGAAGGGCAGCAGCTCAAGGTACTGTATTTTTGTTCTCTATCTCTATGAATGGATATGCTAGATAGAGACAGACCTTTGAGAGGTTTAGATTTGAAGCCTTGAGATGTTATAAAACAATTTTTTTTTTTTTTGTGTGTGAGTTTGCTCTTCCGTGTATTACACAGATATCAAACTTATCAGTGTTTTGAAAAATGTTTCGATCTGTTGCCGTAATCATAGCTCAACCGATTGAGGTATATAACCTCTTTACTTAGATGTCAAAGGGTTGAAAATATGTTGAACCCGAAAGACTTTTTGGGCTTAGGTGCAAGACTGATGATGTGAATTGGGAATTGATCATTTGAAATTTAAAATTTGTGCAATGAAGAGAGGGAGAGTGCCTGCGGTTTTCTTGACAACCAAATGTAGTAGAGTCAGGTGGTTGTTTAGTGAAAATAGTCGAGGTGTGCGTTAACCGGCTGTGCACTCTCCTCAGAGATCGAAAAATAAAAAAAGAGGGAGGAGGGTGAGAGGAGAGAGGTTTTAACAATGTAAACCAGTGGTCATCACCTCAGGATATTCATTTATGATGCATCTCAAATCTACAAGTCATGGAGAAAATGCTGACCTTGTGTTGTTATGTTTGACTCCTCTATGACAATGCAGCATAGGTGCACTTAGAGTGAAGAATGCCTGCATTGCCTTCCGGAACGTCTGCGAGCAACAGAGTCCGGATGGGTGAGTGATTGTTACTATTCAGTTGCATCTTTCGTAAGTTATCTTCTCGATCAGGATTCAGCTCTGAGAAAGAACTTAGTGATATGAGAGTCGTCAAGTGTTTTAGTAAGTAAACTGTTGTTTGCAGGTGCTCAAGATGCCTGCAACAAGTACAGCAAGAATTCTATGGTGTGAAGGAGAAGCTCAGTTATCTATTTGCTGTGAGTAAAGAGAGACATCTGCCACTTAAAAGGCTTTTCTTCTTGATATCTCATATTTACATTTTCAGTTTCTGTGACATTGACTTCGAAACTTCGTTTACTGCAGCTCGAAAAACGGATTTTGAATGCTGGTGGTTCCATTCCATTGGACTTGGGTTCTTAAACTGACAAAATGCATGGAAACCAAGATTTTCAGTCGTTCCTATGGAGTCTCCTTTCTCTTCTTCTCTAGGTTCTCAAATTGACTGTCACTCGTGCTTGTACAAATTTAAAGCTTTTGCGTTTTCACTCAGAACATCATTGTTTTCTACAGCTGCTTTTTCCTTTCAAGTTTTCGTGTCTGTTTGAGCTCAACTTTTTGTATTTTGAAGTCATCTTAAAGATTTTTTTGGGTGCTTTCAAAGAGGCATATACTCTCTTATGTCTTTTGTTCCCTTTGTATTCTGCTAATCAAAACATACATGACATTTGTAGGTCTAATTTGATGTTTCTTGAATTTTTTCTCTATTTGAAGGACAAAGTGTCGAGGATCCTACGTTCGGAAGTGCATAGATCTCTTTATATTTATACGATAGATGAGTTATTCCACTAATTACTCTAATTATCTGTTAGTTTTGAGATGGACCTGAATTATATCTTATACAAGTAGTTGCATTAAGAACAACATGAAGCTTATATGATAACAAAATTGATGTAGGGATAATCTATCTAGATACATGTTTGTTGCTTTTGATCATTGTGGATTCAACATTCTTTGATCTTTAAAGTTGTTGATCACTGCAGACTTTATCTTATCACTTAGGCGGTTCGCAAATAGATCAAAGTAGGCTGCTTGGTTCAAATTCTGCAGTATTTGAATTAATTTCTCACCCACCCGTCTCATAGATGACAGTTTGGCCATCTTGATATTCAACACCATCTGCTAAAACTTTTACAGGGTTGAATTACAAACTGGCTCAAACATGTAGGCAATTTTTTTTTTTTTTTTTTTAAATCCGGGAAACCGGAGTTTCGCTCCCCTATACCTGGAGCACCATTGGCCCGTCCCTAGACTGTAGCACCGGGAATGTAGGCAATTTCTCTTAGCACATGCTTATTGCTTCAAGCAAAAGTCTTGACAGCAAACGATGGGCAAATCTAAGCTCTGGTGTTTGTTTTCAAAGGAACCGACACGTCCCTGGTTGCCAAAGGTCAAAAAAACATTCTCTCTTTTATATTTGCGAGTTCTTACTAACATTCCACCCGATTTTTTACATTTAGATGTCTAGAAAATCTTTTGGAAATGAATTCCTATGTAGGTGATACTATGAATTTAACACGATCTTTTAGTTTTTTAAGATCGTCTTGATCATTAATTAGTTCGTGGTGGTTAACATATTGAATTCGCATTTTATATTTCAAGAATCAGTAAAGACACTTCCTTGATTTGAATTATCAACTTGATATGTGTCAATGTTGTGGCAAAAATAAATATTGACAAGCGAAAAATGTAAAGAGAAGATCGACGTAATAATTTTTGTGGTTCACAAAAATCTCTTAACTACATACATAGGGAGAAAGTATTTTTATTAAAAAACATACAAAGTACAAAATACAAAAATACCATAGGAATATTTATATATGAGCATACTTATTAAACCCTAAATAGAACTAACCCAAACTAAAATGTTATAGAAAACGATCTTCCACTTACGATCTTCATATTCAAGTGATATTGTTCACTTTAGACATAAATTTTTATGTCTTCATTTTTTTGTCATCTAAAATATTTCATGTCATTGGAGATGTGGTCCTTTCAACACCCAATTTTCTTATAGTGAATACGTTTGAGCAATAATATACGTTAATTATCATTAAGTTTAACATGCTTTTGAGAACTTTTATCATCATAAACGTTATTTTTAAACACGTTTACTTTAAATTCATTAGTTGAATGTTGATGTAACTTTATTATACTATTATGATTGATAATTTTGCTTAAAAGAATTTGAGTATTAATTGTCGGCATCTCTTATCCTTCAATCATGTGTTCCTCGTCAAAAGAAACGACTAATTTTTTTTTCTTTTGAGTACAAAAACGACTAATGTTTAATTTAAAATATATATATATTACAAAAACAAATAATATATGCTTCTCCTTTTTTAGAACCTTAGGAGGTGTTTGTTTGTCATATTTAAAGAGGACTTACTAATTTCTTCTCGAAAACTTACGTTCAGACGAGTTTTTATTAACTTTTCATCCTTCTTACTTTTTAAAAAAACTCCTTATTTCTTAAAAAAAAAAACTCTTTATTTCTAACTACTCAATTATTTCTAATCATCCATTTTAAATCGGTTAAAATAATTCTTTTTTAGTCATTTAATTTTAAACTATTCAAAATAACTACTCTTTTTAAATCTATATCAAAACAAAGTTTTGACTCTAACTAAATTAGACAAAACCTCAAACGAGTTTTTAACTATAAATCTCAATTTTTAACTACTTATAATAACTTTTCAATATAACTTCTCAAGTTAAATCCTCCTTAAATATGGCAAACAAATGCCTACTAATACCTCCCTATATTGATAAGGTGGGACAAATTAGGATTCACATGTCATGAATAAGATCGTACTTTCCCAACCATTAAATGACCTCAATTATTTATTTATATTTTAAAAAACTTCACAAATTGGTCAACTATATATTTAAGTAACAACTACATGAATTAAAAATACCGAGGGTCAATGGCGCAGTTGGTTATCTTGTCTGACTCTCATATTATTTGAGAATAGTTATGTCCTCTATGTAGGGTTTGTTGTTCCCCCTTTCCCCACTATGTACTAAAAAAAAACATGAATTAAAATTTTTTTTTTGCAATAAAAACTTATTTAAATATATATAATGTATATAATTTTTAAAAATAATAATATAAAATTAAATGAGGTGAGAAATGAAGATGATGGATACTTGCTCCTCATTCCCATTCAAGTCTTACTATTTTCCCTTTCCAAAAAAAAAAAAAAAATCCTACTATTTTTTTAATCAAATCCTTATTCCATTCTCATTTTTCAACCTAAACTAATTTTCATTTACAATGTTGCCAACTAAATTAACAATTTAACTTACAAATATACATATTTAGGCTAAAGTATCAAACATATCCCTAAACTATCACATTTTTGTCAAATTTACTCCTGAACTTTCAAAAGTGTTAAAAATATTCTTGAACTTTACAAAACGTTTCAAAAATACTCCTACCGTTAGTTTTTGGATGATTTTATTTAAAAAATACCCATGAACTTTAAAAAGTTTAAAAAATACCCTTGGTTTTAAGAAAAATATAAATTAAATCATTTAACTTTTTAAATATTTGAATTTAATATGTCAAATTTTGGCCAAATGAACAATAAATTTTTTATGTCTCATAAATGCTTTCAAATTGAGAGCAATTGTTTATTATTGCAACTAGAATTTATAATTCATTTAAAATCTTATAATTTATTTAAACTTCTTAGTTTCTTATTATAAATTACAAATATATATAACAATAAATTTGAAAATTTAAAGCAGGTTGCAACGAACAATAAAATATTAGTTGATTTAAGACAACACTTTTTAATAATTTTTATGCATCTAAAAATAAAGATAAAATGGTCAACAATAATGATTAGAGAAACATGTTAAGAAATTAATTTACTAACAATTTAATTAATTAAATAACCATTAATATTGACATAAAAATATCAATAAGTTAAAAATATAAAGATAAAAAAAAAATCGTTACAATTAAATAGGTAGCGGTTAGGGGTGTACATGATCTGGTTGAGTTAGAAGATTTTTTTGGATAAACCATACTTTTCAAGTTGGTCAAGCCTCCTATCCTTCCAACCCTATGCATAGAACAATCCAACCCAACCCTAATATTTTTGGATTGAGGTGGATTCTCAAGTTGTATTAATCTCATTCATATATAAAATAAAAGTCAATTCATACCCCGTAAATATGTAAACAATATATATATATATATATAAACTCAGTTAATTAATTCACACACACATTTTTTTATTTGTTTATATATTTATGAGGTATGCATTGAGTTTTTTTTTTATATAGGAAATATGAGTTTACACAACTCGAGAACCCAACCCAACTTGAAATTATAGGGTTGAGTTTGTTAAGGATCTCTTATCGAAAAGAGTGGAAACCTCATAACAATATAAAATAAATATGAGTTACTCCATTCATGACCAACTTGATTTTGAGGTGGAGCCTCATATAATCTAATATGGTATCAAAGTTCATTAAATCCAAACGAGTATTTTATGGGCATGGGTGAAACCTCATATAACCTACAATCTCAATTGGTCAAAGTTCGACATATTAAAATTTAAATATTTAGAAAGTTAAATTATTTAAAATTCATGTTTTTTAAAAAACAAGGGTATTTTTGAACTTTTTAAAGTTCAAGGATATTTTTTAAACAAAACCTTAACGGTTTCCATCCAAAATTAACGGTAAGAGTATTTTTGAAACGTTTTATAAAGTTCAGGAATACTTTTGAAACTTTTAAAAGTTAAAGAGTGAGTTTGAAAAAAATATAATAATTTAGGGGCATGTTTGATACTTTAGTCTACGTATTTATAACCAAAATCTAATTGATTCAAATTTTCACCAGAATTTTCTCCAAAAAAAAAAAAGCACCTCGATTATTTGAAGTAAAAAAATATTTACGACACAAAAAATAAACGAGATCCATATAAACAGTTAATACAAGTGGTTTGACGTTAAATCTGGAAGTTAGGGTTTAGGGCCGGATTTATCTCTAATCTCCATCCCTAGGGTTAGGGTTTTCACCGTTGCTTCTTTTGTGCGATATTCATTTTCGGGTACTGTACCGTCCACTATGCCAAGGCACCGGAGCCGGAGCAGAAGTTACAGCCCTCGCCGGCGAAGCAGAAGCCCACCACGCGGCCGGAAACGCTACGACGATGACCCACGAGACCGACACCGCGGAAGCCGCTCTTACAGGGACCGTCGATCTCCCGCTCCTTCTGGGCTACTCGTTCGCAATCTCCCCCTCGATGCTAGGTATTTCAATTTCATGCTCTTCTTCGAGTTTTCTCCGTTAATTGGCAATGTCTCACATTCTTCGTTTGTTGGAGAATTGAATGGTTCGTTTTGAATGAAGTGGAGTTTTTGAATTTAGGGTTGTAGGGAAATGTGGCTTATTGTTTTTTTTTTATTATTGAATCAAGGGTAACCACGCCCGTCCTAGGCCAGGCACCGGGAGATATCAAAGGAGTAATGTCACATGTGAGTCTCGAACCTTGGACCTTGAAGAGAGCATACCTTCCAAGCCCAAGTCTTCAACCATTGAGCCACCCCTTGTGGACTAAAATGTGGCTTATTGTAGGAGACTTTATTAGTCGTTGTATAAATATTGATCAAGCAGAGCCTTTGTTGCGTCCTCGATGGGTGGCGGGGTGGTTGAAGGCTTTGGCTTTGAATGTGTGCACCCCTAGAAGTCACATGTTCGTTCAAGACTCACACATGACTTAAATTTGTAGACATCTCTTGTAACTCCAATTCTTCGATATCTCCCAGTATCTGGCCTAGAGATGAGTATGGTTACCCCGATTATAGTACAACGAAGCTCCGGTTTCATGGTTTCCAAAAAAAAGGGAAAAAAGTAGAGCCTTTGTTGCTTGTCATTTATTGTCAATCTGCGTGCTATCACTCTACATTGTGTTGTTTTCTTGTTTTATGTTGTCTATCCAATCTATAAATTATGGAGAGTAATGTCTGTGTTTTGATTGGATTATATACAGGACGGAAGATCTTAGGACCCCGTTTGAGCGATTTGGTCCAATTAAGGATGTATATCTGCCAAAGAACTACTACACTGGGTATGGCTGCTTTCATGTTAACTTGATTGCATTTGGGTGTGGAAGAAACTATTATTTTCTGCTACTCTTTTCTATCTCATTTATCAAGGTATCAACACTTGAAAAATAGGGTTCTGGTTACTTAGTCTTTAGTTAAGAAAGAAGAATTGTTGAAATGAATTTCCCTTCTCCCAGGTCTACCCTCATTCCATAAATTAATGATTTGAGGCCAAATTTGTTGTTTTCCTATTGAACAAAGAATGATGGAACCCTAGTGACAAAGAAGGAGAGCTCCCATAAAGATTAAGGATATCTATCTGCTACAGTGGTTTTCCATAGGGACAAGTGAAATAAACGTAAATTTTAAAGCATAGTGGTCTATCCTCCAACCACTTTTCTTTCGAGAAATAAATGTCCCCCTCATTTACCACAACACTAAACATAGAGTGAAATGGTAGGGGAAGTTCGTTGGAAGTATCTTTTCAGGGATTTTTGTAGGTGCCTTTGACTGTACCTGACCTCCACTCAAATGAGTGGGGGCCATATTTGCTAGTTAAAACCATCTCTTTTGAATTAGATTAAATTTGATTAATAATTAAGATCTATAAGTGTTAATAAATTGAATTGATTGAATTCACCCTGCTTTGCATTCAATTTGGGTCTAAAAAAGGAAAAGGATTATTGCTTCTCATATAAGATTGCGTGATGAACCTCCATGGGTTGACTTAGTGATATAATAAGAGCTTTATAAATAATGAGTTCAATTCATATTGTAATTTCTTAATATCAATGAAAGGTTTCTTATCCAAAAAAAAAAAGAGTTCAACTCATGATGAACATCTACCTAAGAATTAATTTCCCAAAGAGATACCTTGACAACCAAATGAAGATTATATTAGGGTCAGACAGTTGTCCTTTTAGAATAGTCGAGATTTGCGCTAGTTGGCTATGACACTCTCAAGTCACAACTATAAAAAAAAAAAAGATTGTGTGATGACTTGAGATTGTGTCAACCCTTCATAGTTATTAGTACAAATGTGGGCTTACATTATCGTGTTTTGAGTTTGTGGATTTTTTTTAATGCTTTGTTATGATTTTGAAATATCTATTTTGTTTTCTACTTTTTTTTTGTTTCATGATAACAAATAACACCATTCCCATCATTGCCTATTTGTAGTGAGCCTCGGGGATTTGGGTTTGTAAAGTTTCGATTTGCAGAAGATGCAGCTGAAGCAAAACAACAGCTAAATCATACGGTTATAGGTGGACGGGAGATACGAATTGTGTTTGCTGAAGAGAATAGGAAGACTCCTCAAGAAATGCGTGTGACTTCACACTCAAGGTTCTATGATCTTTCTCCATGTATTTTGCAGTTGCACTATCTTTTTTGTTTGAATATCTCCATGATAGGATTGTTTAAATATCTCAATGATAGAATTGTTTCTAATCTTGAACTAGTATATCAACGTCTTTTTCTTGCTTCTTATGTATAGTGGCAGTAGCTACAGAAGGCATTCTCCTGGAAGGTCTCCGAGACGGCGGCATCATTGTCAGTCTCACTACATTTATATTGGACTACATTTATATTGGCATTTTCTTTCTCTGAATTTCATGAAAAGAAGAAATTGCATTTTGGTTGTTGTTTGATGAACATCATTGTGATTCAATATTGCAATTGCACTCTCAATCTATACTCAATAAGCCTTTTATATTTGACTGCAGCTTATTCACGCTCACCTTCCCCTGCCAGACTTGGCTCAAGGTTGGATCTTTTTTGTCATACTCTTAACTCATTCTATTTCTAGACTTTGTGGGCTCCCTCTTTTGTGTGCCCGTTCTCTTTCGTTCTTTTTTCAATGAGAGCTTGGGTTATTATGATAAAACTCATTCTATTATTAGCAACACTAATGCAGTTACTGGCCTACTGTTTCCATTACTTCTTGCTACTATCGTGTTTTAAAATTTTGTTTGTTCCTATCTTGATAATCTGTTACACATGCCTTCTTTGATCCATAGTATAATAGTATAATATTTTGAACTTTGATACTTATCTTATAGACTATCCAAAACTTCAATTGACTGGTGCATTGTTTTAATTTTCAGTTTAACCAAACGAACCAAGCAGGTTTACTTGTAAATTTAATGTAAGCTAAGTTCACATTGGGTGGAAATCATTTCTGTTGAAATATTTTATTCAACTCAGCTTGAATTGACCTTCATGAGTTTTTTTTTGTTCAAAGAACTTAAAGTCATCAATCTTGTGTCAATTTTAAGAAACAAAACCCATCTTTGTTCTTATGTCATGTTTTGAGGTGTGTAGTTTGGAAATCCAAGTGATACTTTAGTATGGTTACAGTTGCAGACTAAATATTGGTGTCACATAGTCCAACAATAGTAGCACCTTTAATCTTTATTTCCCCTTTAGATTTACAATGCCAGCTCCACACTTTCTATTTTTGTTATGTTTTTCTACATGCATTAATTGTAGACTTATTTCATATGTCTGAATGTTCTAACAAAGTGATTAAATTTAATGTTTGATTTGGTGCACGTGGAATGTTCTACTCCCTACATCGTACAGAGTTGTTGCAGGACATTTTATACGATCTACTTAATTCCTTGTTTATGCATATATTATATTGTAAAGGGATATTTTTAAGCTTTGTTTTCTTTTGCTTTTTTAAAGTTAACAAGAAAAGCGATCTAAAGTGGTGGCCTGATGGGCAACTTGCTTCCTTTACCTTTCAAACCCTCTCCATGAGTACGATCTATATTACTTATTCAATTATCTTAATTGCCTGGGTTAAAAGTATTGGTGAAAGTTTATAATCAAAGTTATCTTTGCTTCTTTTTCCTTCCCTTTTTCTCCTTCACAAATCTCAGACGATTTATTAGCAAGAAAGTAATTTTTAAGTTTGATATCTTCTTTTGCATATACCATCCAGTTAAGAAAGATTAGAGCTTATAGTTGGCCAAATAAAGAAATCATCTTCAAAGGAGAAAGGCCAAAGCTGTACTGGTTGTGGTATGGTGACATTGTCCAAGAAAAGATAATTGTGAATTTTAGAAAGTCGGGGCAAAGAGAGCTATGAACTGGTCAGAAGCTGATCAACCAGTACAGTTTAATAGAGCATATTTCTCAGTGTTTGGATCTACTTGTCATAATTTTGTTCGGAAACCTGAAAATGGTGCAGGTAAAAATCATGTTTTAGTTGATCAGTTTTGAAAATGATGTTAATAGAAACTTTTGCCTATTCAACCTACCTCATTGGGACATTTGGAGACTGCTCGGACAGTTTTTTGGTTCATGGCTGTGCTGTTCTGTTTGAAGTCTGAATGGAAATCATATCTGTTCGATATGTTGATTTATTTTCTATTTAATGTCTTCCCATTGTTGTGGCCGATGCAGGAACCGTGGGGCAAGGGATGACTATTACTCTCCAGCACGATCTAGATCAATATCACGATCCCGTTCCCCTCGTGGTAAGCGGGATTACAGCCGATCTCCAAGTCCAAAGGAGAATAGTCGGAGCCCTCGTGAAGCGGACAATGCACGTAGTAGGTCTAGAAGTCCAAGGGCCGTTAGCCGCAGTCCTTCCGGATCTCGTTCACGATCCTATAGGTATTTTCCCTTTTAAGTTCCTTATCCCTTTTAGCGGTCCTGCATGTTAGAATAACATGGTTTTTTTTGTTTTTTCTTCTAATTTTCTTAATATGTATATATATATATATTTTAATAATGAATAGCCAAACTTTTATTGAGAGATAAAAGAGAATGAATTTAAAGGTATACAAAAAAGAAGAAGTCTACAAAAGGAGGCAAACTTAAAACAGGCTTTCAATCAAGTAAAAAAGGCCTAACAAATAGAACAAGAGAATTATCTATATAAAGAATCATTTGGCTGTGTTGCTTGATGAATAGCTGTTTAATGTGTATTGTTGTTCATGATTCATGCTCACTATTTAACTATTTTTTTTGGATAATATATTTAACTAAATAAATTAAGCTTGCATTACTGTTTTCATTTACCTTGGTGATTCACGCGAAATGTCCAAGAGGATTAAGAAGGCTTATGCCATCTAGAAACTTGACTAACACAC
Organism: Sicyos edulis; assembly: GCA_036507275.1. Taxonomy (NCBI): domain Eukaryota; kingdom Viridiplantae; phylum Streptophyta; class Magnoliopsida; order Cucurbitales; family Cucurbitaceae; genus Sicyos; species Sicyos edulis. The sequence continues at coordinate 49,173,954 of CM071847.1, read as the reverse complement.
CTTGGCACGTTGCTTCTTCAGTCCTCGCTGATGGATGGCATTGTTGGGGTTCGCGTGGTGCTTTTGTTGCAGTCCTCGTGATTTGTTAGCCTGCCTGCAGTTGTTGACAGATAAAGTCTGCTATTCCATGCTACGGAGTCGTGTAAGGATTTTAATTTGTATGTGAAGTTGGGAAGGGCGGGACATTAGTAGTTGATGTTAAAAAAGCATACTGGTAGACTACTACTTGACCTTTACTAGATTTAGTATTTGAGTTCAGTGGATTTCATTTGTACTCTTGTATCTGTCGAGTGGCATTTGATGATATTGTCTTGTTTGATTATTATCCGTCAGTTTTATTGTTTAGTATGATATTGTCTTGTTTGAACTGCATTGTCTTGCCAACAAGAGCATATCTCCAATGATATCTTTTATAATTTAGTAGCACGATGTTACATGTTCGAATCTCTCATTTTGTTTGAAAAAACAAAGCATACTAGCTCTGTGCTTGATCAGAATTCTTTTTGGACCTGATTTCTGTTTATAAAAATTATATTCATGGAAAACTTCCTGTTTGGTTTTGTGTTTTTATTTATTGTCTTGGAGTTTTCTAACGTTATGATTTAATCTAACTTGTGGAAGTGTATATATTTTTTTATTTCTTTTTCACTAAAAAAGCAAAAAAGATATCTTCCTTTTTCTCCCAACCTAGTCCTCCCCCATGGCCGTCTCAATGTATTTGGTTCAAATCATCAATAGACAATTTTGAGAATCTGTGCTTGAATATAGATTTGAATTATTTGGTGGATTATTTCTTTTCTATGTCTAGCAGAGGTTAAAACATGTTGCTTGTGATTTTCATTAATTTCTCTCTTTCATTTCAATGATGCCTCATAATTTCTAGTATTTGGTATAGTTAGTATTGGTACCTTATTCTCTTGGTTTACATTATGATTTTTCAATAATTTCTCTCTTCCATTTCTTTGATGATGTATATTCTTTGGTTTACATTATACTTGGACTGCACTATATGAAATTTTCTTGTCTCATCTTGTCTCTCTATTTTTAACACTTGCTATCCCAATGTGCATCTCCTCTTAATTTATCTTTATTTGTGATTTTTTTGGGGGGGGTTTTACCACTAGTGCACATTTCCATTGCAATATGAATTGCATGAGTTCTAGGATAAATGGGGGAGGGGATGGTGGTGGAGACAAGAACAAGTATTTTTTTTTTTGGCGTGAGTATATGAGTTCAAATTATAATTTTGCAACATCAAAATCAGTGTAACTACTTCATCATGTTTTTTTTTTGCGTGAGTATTTAACTCTTATATTATTTTCGAAGTAATAATATCATTATGTTGAATTTGTATTATAAATGATCAATACTATAAGAAAATATTATTAATAAAAATAATTATAATTGCTAACTTTTATAAAATTGATCATATTTGTATTTTATGAAAGTTAGCAATTATAATTATAAGAATTACAAATTGATCATATTTGTAATTTGTACTAAAAAAAATCATATTTGTAATTATTTTTTATAATTGACCGGTAAAATTTTCTCTTTTAATATAAAAAAGTCAGCGAATAGTTTTTTTAGAATTGAATTTTTAATAAATATAATAACTTATGAAATGTTGCCAACAGTATATGAAAAAGAATTTATACACTGCCAGATTGAGGTTACCATGTGGTTAAATTTAATTTAACAAAATTATAATATTTGTCTTTTTTTAATTTTTTTTGGTAGGGAGCAAACCTACATTTAGAATAATAGTTTTTTTTTTTTAGATCACAATAATTGAGTATGGAGAGACGACTTGAACCCAAGATCTCTAGTCATTTAGCATATATGCCGCTGAGCAACTGCTCATGTTGATTGTTGAGAATAATAGTTGCCTACACATAAATAAATGGACAAATCCTCATTAAAGAGGTATCATGGTGATTGGATTTTGGTGTTAGAAAAGAGGAGAGGAGAGAAAGTTAAAGAGAAAGAAGAAGTAGAGTGATTTGAATATATGAAGTAGTTATTTGTAGATTGATATTTTAGAGAAGAGATGTTGTAAATGTATTTATTTTATATTGATTTTTTATAATGTAATGATTATAGATTTTGGATTGATTGATAAATATAATATATTTTATTTTATATTGTGTAGTTGAAAATTAGAGAAAATTTGATGTGATATTTGATAAGATTAGATAAAATATATTTTATATTATATTATATGGTTGAAAATTAAAAAAATGTTTGATGTGACACTTAAAAGATTAAATAAAAAAATTGATGTGATATTAAAGAAGAGGTCAAGGAAAAGTTGAGGGAAAGGTTGATGTCCTAAAAACAAACATAGTGCTGTAATTTATCCGTCCTCTCTTCTCTTCAACACCAAATCCCAAACACCCCCATGTATGTGATATCGTTTAATGCAAATTTATAAACTAAATAATATTAAAAAATATAATTTGAAAAAATTATTACATAAATAATATCAGATTTGCCAAGACATGAAAAAAAAAAAGGCTTTAGGGCATATATGTCATCATATTAATTTTACTATTAATTTCTTGATATCTCTTCCCTTCTGTTCCCAATATCATATCACCTGTTTCGGCGACGGCGGGAAACTTCACTTCGTGTTTTTTCCACGGCGACCGTTCATCGCCCGTTGATCGTTCACCGATTTGAACTGATCTCTCATTATCGCGATTTCTTTACACCATAATTTGATTTCCACCATATTTTCCGGTAAGTTTTGCATTAAATCTTTTCATTTTTCTCTGTTTTGTTTTCGTTTTTTGTATCTGTGGTTTCAAGTCCGATGAGTTGGTTTTCGCTGATTAGAAGTGTGCTATCACTTTAATATTTCTTGGTAATCGCTTCTTTATTTTAATGTATGTGATTGCTGTTGCTCGTAATTTAGAATGAATCAACTATTTGTGTTGAATTTCAAGCTAGGGCTGATTTGGTTTTGGTATAAACTCGATCTCGACCCTGATGGAGATTTGATTATAGTGAAGCTGTACTTAGTACGTTGAGAACTTTGAAAAGTCAGAATGATTGTTAAACAAGCATTTTGTGTCAAGTAATTATAAGCCTTTCACGTCTTACAATTCAGATTAAGTGTGCGAATTGAATCGAATCGAATTCAGTGTTTATTTTTTGTTCTGTTGCTGCTTAGAATAGACCCCTTTTTAAATAGGGTCCTATCTAGTCCCCTAAGGTTAGCTAGCGGAAGATTTGGAATTTGAATGTGTGTTCTCCTCACAGTCCCGTCTCTAAAGGGTGGCACAGTGGTTGAAGACTTGGGCTTTGAGAGTATGCTCCCCTCAAGGTCCCGGGTTCAAGACTCACCTATGACATTACTTCTTCGATATCTCCCGGTGTCTGGCCTAGGGACGGGCGTGGTTTCCCTTATTTCAAAAAAAAAAAAAAATTTGTAGACCCTTCCCATGTGTCTCCATTCCTTCAATATCTCTTGGTGTCTAGCCTAGGATGGGTGTGATTACTCTCGTGGGAGCAAAACTTCAAAAATATATATACATATATGTGTGTGTGTGTGTGTGTGGTCCTATCTAGCTAGGTCTTTCTGTGAGGTGTGATTTTCTGCAGGTTATCAATATGTTCAATAGATGTCCATTTCTGTACATCTTTTCTTCAATACCAAACCATTACTGCTCCCGGTTGTTTTGCTGCTTAACAGGAACATTTACATACTCCTTGCTGCGAAGTTGTGGAAATATTGTGAAAGAAACTATTCATTATGTACATCAACAAGTGAGCGTCCAACTTTTTCACGCAGTTTGGACCATTAGCTACCTGGATCTCTAGGATTTTTTATCCTCAATTTTTTTTTTGTAAAACGACATTGTTTTACTTATTTTATTTTATATCCAATTTTTTTTAACTTAAAAAATAACGGAATAAAAAAAAGATTAAAATACCATTTTGGTCCCTCAACTATACACTGTTTTCTATTTTGTTCTCTAGACTTTCAAAAGTATAATTTTGGTTCCTCAACTTTATCAAATGCTTAAAAATAGTCCTCAAGTTACAAAAAGTTGCGTTTAATTTTTTTTTAAACTCTATGACTTTGACTATTTTTAAGTTTTTGGCAAAGTTGAGAGACTAAAATTGGACTTTTGAAAATCTAGGACCAAAATGCCATGGAACAAAGATATACTTGACTAAACAATGAAAAACAACCCTTTATTAAACCAAAGCCAATTGTTCCCCAATTTCCCCCTTCTTCATTTTGCATTCGCACGAAACCAACCCCCTTTTCCTTCCCTGTCGGCGAGTCTTTGAACAAGGCTACGAGTTTTTTTTTTTTTTTTTTAATGAATTTCATAGACTTACAGTGTTGTTGACTTGGTCTGTTTATTTTCTTCTTTTATTGCCAAAGGCCCAAATTTTATTTTGCTAATGGGTATGTGTTTTTATATCTATGTTAATGTTATGTTCAATCCTTTATCGTTCTAGCTTATGTTCAAAATTGTACTCTTTTAATCTATGCAATGTTATGTATTGGGTTCAAGTTCTATCCTTCACTGTTCTAGCTGATTGTATATTTATGCATGGTTTGTGGGAGTAGACTATCTATCTTATAAAGATTATATGTATGTATTGAAATTTGACTTCAAGTTACATATAAGACCAATCGTTAGATACTATTTATGTATGTTCGATATTCCTCTTGACTCTTGATTAAAATTCCATTTATTGCCATGAAACAGTTTTTCTTATACCCCTACATATATTTTTTTGTTCTTTTTATTCCTATTGTGCCTTGATGGGGTGAAGTGCTGATATTGGGGTGCCCAACTTCTCCATTGGTGAACTCTGGGGGAAGATGAACTTGTTTTCTCTAGAGTATGGTTTACATTGAGTGATCACTACTGCTCAGCCATGCCGCCAAAACGATACAAAATATTGGATAAGACCTTTGATGAAAGTTCTTTCATCTCTGCTCAACGACTAGACCCTAGAGTCGGATTCTACTAGACTAATATTAGGTTTGTTGTACTATATATTGTTTTCGAGTAGCTTTTAGAGCATTGATTGTGTGTCTTTAACACTGCCTGGCGAATTTCTTTGAGAATTGGCAGCATTAAGCTGGAAACAGAGTGCGTCCTATTATAATACAGCTTCATTTAGCTAAATGAATTTATGGCTATGGTCCATTATGTTTTAATGAAAAGCATGTTAACCGGGTTTAGATTTTCTTGCTCTGTAGATACAAACTATTAAATGGGTGACAAGAAGAAGAAGGCTACCATGTTCATCAGACTTGTCTCAGCTGCTGGGACTGGATTTTTCTATGTCAAGAGGAAGCCAACTAAAATAACCGAGAAGCTGGAATTTCGGAAGTACGATCCTCGGGTGAACCGTCATGTTTTGTTTACAGAAGCCAAAATGAAGTGAGATGATATCTTGATTCTGTTCATTCATCTGGATGAATGTTCTTTCAGTTATTTTTGCTTGTTAGTTGCAACTGCAATGTCAACTACTTGTCTGATTGGATAATGTGAGGATGGTTTTATATGGTCTCTTTCTCCCCCTTTTTTCTTGACTCTTTCTTTAGAATTTAGCTCCCTTTTTTTTTCACTCTTGAACTTTAAAAAAAAAAAAACAAATCACTCTTGAACTTTGTAGTTAGTTTCGTGTTCAACTTTTCCAATTAAGACAGGCTTTCTGATGATTTAAAACATGTCTTTTTATTTGAAATAATGGTTATCGTATTACAAATGAACTAAAAAAAACTCCTATTTTTTCTCTCTCCACATCTTCATGAAGAATTTAATTTCAGTGAACGAGATAGTTTTTTTTTTTTAGTACAAAGTGGGGGGAAGGGGGACAACAAACCCCTACTCAGAGGGCAAACGAGATAGTTTTTGCACTATACATGTAGATCACTATTTATGCGACAAGAAATTTTGCTACTTATCTTTAGAGTTACTACGTCGTTTATTATGGCTTATTATAGTATAAGTAGAAGTGTGAATCATTCAATAATCGTAATCAAAAGATTCGTTTTCTTCCACCCATTCATCCTAAATTCTATCATTTTCTATCCTTTTTAAAAGAGCAATATTTAGGTAAATACTTATTCACCCGTAAAATCACATATTTTTACTTTTTTGCATTTCTTTCTCCACTTTAGTATTTCTCTCTCCATCAATTAAAGCCTTTTTTTAAAATAAAAAAAAAAGTAAAAATGTGGCTCTAAGGTAGGTAACTATTTTACCCACACTAACCTAAGTATTGCTCTTTTCAAAAGTAATTATATTTAGAAGTGAGTCTATCAATGATAAAAGTAGTAAAAGAAAAAGAGATACTTCCCTTCTAATGGAAAATGAAGCACCACAAAAATTGTCTGAATAAATATTAAAAATTGTAATATTAAATGATGTCACATATACGTTAAGGAAGGTTTACCTTAAGATAATATAAGTATTTCTCAGAGAAAAATACTTTCTAAATATCATCAACAATTTGTGTGATCTATTGGTCAAGTTACGTATTTTCACATTAGCAAATGGCAAGCATTAATCTAACTTCAACAATTTTAGTTTAAGTAAATTTGTTAAAAAATATGGACTTTCAATTTTAGAGAACCTATACCGACGATTAACATATTTAACATAAGGCAAACTTGTACACATCATTAGAACAGTTGGGAAATTTAAGAGTACAATAGTAGAGAACACTAGAACACACAACTCCAACCAAATTGAAGTGAGTTAGAACATTAGAGTATGTTTGAAAATGAGTTTAAAATGTTCAAATTTAGTTCAAAATATATCATCAATTTATCAAAACCAATTTAGTGATTCAAAGGGAAGCTTAGATCCTCATCTCTTTAAATCAGGGAGATCTTCATTTTCATGCCCTTTTCTTAACTCATTACTTAATTTAATTGATCAATTTTGTATAAAATTTAGATTGTAAGGAGAATTTAAAGAGGGTAGAAAAATTTCAGGCCTAATGAGCTATAATTAAGTTCAATTCTTTTGAAAATACGATAATGAATTGATGTATTTTTACTACCATCAAATTCCAACGCCAAAATTACTAACAATATTGATAAATAGCTACGAATTGTTGATTGTAGGTTAATATTTTAATTCCTGTCGGTACAACAAAAGAACCAGAAATGGTATAAATATTAGACAGAAGGGCAGCCTTAGCCTAAGCCATGATTTGCATACAATTATATGTACAATGCTAAGCAGAGATTCATACATAAACTAAAGTTACAATCTGATTCTGATTCAAAAAATGTATAGAAGAACTCTACAGTCATTCACTTTGCTTTGGAACCTCTGATTCTGATTCAACTGACCTCTTGTTAACCAGAGTCTCCTCCGGTGACTGCTCGATGCTTTCGGTATCTACTGCCAAAGTACTGGGAGGCAGGTCCAAACTTGCAGGTTCATTTTCTGGCACTGAGTCACAAATCGGAGGAACATCGGCTTGATCACATATGCCTCTTTCTACATCTGCAACACTGTCAGTTGGAACCGAGCCACCTTCCGGTTGACACGTTTCATTTTCTACAACTGCAATGGCGCTATCAGCCATACTCGGAACCGGTGAGCCTTCCAAGCTTTCATTTTCGGTGGGTAGAGAGGATGGAGGATTGGCTATTTCTGTTGCAGCCTTGTCTAGAGAAGGCTCACCCATCTGAAATGCAAGAGTTGCATTACTATGCAGACCAAAAAAGTAAGCAACGACAGTAATACTCATTAGACGATTTAGAATCCTAATAGTAAGCATAAGTTGTTGAAGATTTGGACTACAGTGAGTTCCTCAGTCTTTCCATCCAGAGATCAGAAACATAAATAAAGGGCGTCCATGGTTCAATCCATAATGGCCACCTATGACCTATGACCTAGGACCAACATTTTGGGATTGTGAATCCATAAACCCATCCAACTCTATGGGTAGGTTAAGTTGAATATATATTTGTTATTTAGTTTCAATTTCATATAAATAAATATGATAACTTCTATTGTACTCATGAGTTGAGTTGAGGTATTTTTTTAGACCCAACCAAATATTTTCTAAAATTAATGAAATTAAATAAAAATAAAATAAATGCATGCAAATAGGTAAAAAAAACATATTTTTAATATTAAATATAAGTTCGGGATAGTTTGAATAATCCCAAACTAATTTTAAGTTTCCATAAACTAACAAACCCATGAAAATTTCATTTATTTGGAGTCAACCCAACTCAAATAAGTTATAACCCAACCCAACCTATCAATTGGGTTGGGTTTATCGGGTTTGTCGAGCACCCCTAACATTAGCCATCAGCCAAATACAGGAGTATTGACAGTTTTAACTTCTTTTTTTTTAGGGAGGGGAGGTAGGAGGAGGGAGAGAGACAAACCTCAGGCGCATCCGTTTGGTCAATTGTCTGAACTTCAGCAACAGATTGCATTAGAGCTTCTCCTACCGGATCCGACACAGCAGAAGATGAAGGCACATTTGCTTCTACTGATATATTCTCTTCTAAAATCCCACCAGGTTGAGAAGAATCCATTGGATCTGATTCAGTCACAGAATCTCGTATGCCCTTTAGTGGCAGTGAGCTAAAAATTAGACCACTGTCAAATGAGGCTGACTTCTCTTCCATGGTTGTCGGAGGTGGGGGCTGGGTTAATGTATTAACTGCATTTACTGGTACATTCTCCCCAGCAGTTTGAGGAACATCAATCTGATCACCAGCTGAAGCTTCCAAATTATCGTTGCTCTTGTCAGAATCCTTACAATCCTCCAACGAAGATAAAGATGGTGCCAAATTTCCTGGTTTGTCTTCCTTAATAAGATCAAGTACATCTTCAACTTGAGGCCCAGGTTGTTTATCCTCCGAAGGAGATCCTCGCTTTATCTCGGCAGATCCCTCAATCTTTCCTCCATCTAGTGCAATAGATGCGTCATTTGAAAATTCTTGCACAGGGTTTTCTGATATCGTAACATCATCCTGAGATGCTTTCACTTGAAGATCCGAATTAACTCCAAGACTTTGCGGCTCCTCCCGGTTCCCTAAACTATCAACTTGATCTCCCACAGATGTGAGAGAACAATTTCCTTCCCCTCCCTGCAATGAAGATGATGGCAGGACCTTATTATCAGTTCTATCTTCTGGTAAACACTCGTCTACAGTGTCCATTTCAACAACAGTGTCAGAACTTTGCAATTCATTTTCAGTTCTATCTTCTGGTAAACATTCGTCTGCAGTGTCCATTTCAACAACAGCATCAGAACCTTGCAATTCATTTTCAGTTCTATCTTCTGGTAAACATTCGTGAGCAGTGTCCATTTCAACAACAGCATCAGAACCTTGCAATTCATTTTCAGTTCTATCTTCTGGTAAACATTCGTCTACAGTGTCCATTTCAACCACAGCATCAGAACTTTGCAATTCAATCTCTTTCTCTGTCGATGAAGGTGAAATACCAGCAGGGATTACTACTTCACTAGCATTTGGAACAGCTAAATTATCACTACTGGAATTATCCATATCCATGTCACATGCGCCATGGGTCTCAGCCTTGTTATTTTCATTATCCTGGATCAGTGGAATTGGAACGTTTTTCTCACAAACATCCTCAGGATTAACAAATTCAGCTTTCTCTTCCACTATTTTTTCCACGCGATCTGGTACCTTCAAATTCCCATCCAGAATTTGATTACTACTATCATTTAATACTGATGTTTTCTGATCTTCAACATCAGTTTTCAAAGAGCATTCCGTAGCCTCATCTCGAGGAGGTACCAAATCCAACTCCACAGCAGAACCTTTACCAGACTTCGGTATATCTGAATCATCAGGAATTCCAGCAGATACTTGATGGACTTGAACACTTCCATCATTAGATGAAGGGATATTTGACAAATCTTCTGAAGCAAGCTCTAATTCATTTCCCGATGTTTGCTCCATCAAATTAGGTGCACCTGCATCAGAATGATCTTGAACATCCAGCCTTGAGGCATCATCAGTTTGTTCAAGAGCAGGATTGGCATCATTCACTTCTTTATGTTTGTTCTCAATATCCGGAGTAGTTACAGAAAGACGTACTTGAACTTCAAGTTCAGCACCTGAAACAAGCTCTAATTTATTTCCCGATGTTTGCTCCATCAGGTTAGGCACCGACTCATTGATACTCGAATTGTCTGCTGGAGGTATACTAGGACAAGCTTGGTAGGCAGAAATTTCTGCATTTTCCCTGGTATTATCAACAGTAGTTGTCGCATCAACAGTCACTGTAATATCAGAAGAAATACTTGACATATGAAGAGTGGTTGAATCAGCCTTCGTACTTCCAGAATTCTCATCAGCGTTCAGAATGATAGTTTCTTTTAAGGCATTTGCAGAATCCGGTCTTATTTCACAAGCTATAACAGAAGATTCTTTTTCATGGGCATCAACCGGAATGTCAGAATTCAAAATAGTACCTGATGCTGAAATAGCTTCTGAATTATGATTCTTGGTCACCTCCACAGATGACTTGTTTACAACAGGTATTGCTGGGGCATCCTTGTTATCATTCACAGGCGACTCTCCAACTTTAGCTTTCAACAAGCCAGTCCCAGAGAAAACTTCCTTCATTACCCGAGCAACATCATTTACATTTGCAGTTTGATAACGGCCTGATACGGTCCTTTCCAAGGCTCCGGTAGCATCAATTTTTGTCGATGATGCCAAAAGCAGCTTTTGTTGGGCAGGTTTGGGTACTTGCTCCTTTCTTTTCGAACCCTGGGAATGCACAGTGTCCACAATTTGGGTACCACCTGCGTGATTCTGGACACTGGTTGATTCTTGATTGTCAATCCCAATTTTACCTCTTAGGTCTATGTCTTTACTACTTGAATCTCCCAATTGCTCTGATTGCACATGCACATTCAAATCTTTAGATTCCTTGCCAACAGAACCGTCAAAAATGACAGGAGTCAAAGTGGCTGGTTTTCTTCCCCTACGGCGAGGGGGCTCTTCCCTTTTTACAGTCTTACGACCTTGCCGTTTTGGTTGCCCATATCCAGGAGGTGGACATTGAGATGCAAATTGCACACTTGAAGCCACTGATGGGAACGAATGAATTGGCTGAGAACTATGAGCAGTCTCTGGAGCAACATCTGTTACAACTTTAGAACTCATCCCCTCAACAACTGAAACGGCTGGAGGACCACATATTGAAACTGCAGTTCCTGAAGTTGATGTAACTAGATGAGTTGTGTCTGGAAAACTATGGTTCTTCAATGTTTCATCAACACGGTTATTTGTTACAGTTGGATCCTGGGCAGCACCAATACTCTTACAAAAGTGCTCAGGAAGGTTTGCTTTGGCTGTGAAATCTCCAGAAGAAGCCTCCTTGGTAACATTAGAAATGCCACGTGAATCGGTATTTTGATTTTGTTCAAGAGTAGGCCCTACAAAAAATTTACATGTCCGAATTCAATAAAAGTATATTGATACATATATGATATAACAGACAATGATCACATGCTAAAGTCTAACTAAACTAGTCTTGTGGTCCCATAGTACTACCACAAGTTGATAAGCGGACTATCTCCTTACCTTGATTGGGATTATCTTCCGGTTTATTAGATTCCAGACCCTGTACAATGTTTCCAACAGGTTTCTGTTGCAATATCTCAGAGGTAACATTGGTTTCCCGATTGACAGCAGCCTTGCTTAAAGAAGAATCATTATGGTCCATTTGCAAATTCACATTTGAACTTGGACTGGCACCAGCCATGGCATTAGGTAATGTGAGAGCCGCTGCTGCTTGTTTCCTTCCTCTACGTCGTGGTGCTCCGCCTGCACTTTGCATCTTCCGACTTAGTCCTCTAGGTTGAACGGGTTGAGGTTTGAAATGAGGAGTAAATTGAGAGAAAGAAGCCACAGAAGGCAAAGTAGGACTTGGTTCCAAATTTGATGATATCCCAACAGCAGGTTGATTGTTAGGTCCATTCACAGGTTTTGAAGGGGCAGAACCAGGTAAATCAGTGGGAAGCTGGGTGGCAGAAGCATTAGAAATAATGTCACTTGCAACATTAACTTGACTTGTCGCTAGGTTTGTGGATTTAGCCTGGTCATCTTGTCTTGCATCAGAGGGTAGAGTACCAGGAACAGGAGGTGGTACCAACACTTGTTTTTTCCCCCTTCTTCGAGGAGCTTCTAGTCCAGTTTGAGTTTTTCGACCATAACCTTTCACTTGAGTCAGTGCAGGAGAGATAGTTGATGTTGAACTAGAGGCAGAAATTATAGAAGGCACAGTGGTAGTTAACTGAGAGTTTGCAGCAATCCCTACGGCAAGCGGATCAGTAGATACTTGACTAGGCAAAGAATCAAGACCGCTAGTTTTAGAAATGCTCGAAATAGTTTCTCCTTGTAACCCTGCGTCTACCTTTTCTCTTATAGAAGGAGATGGGGGAATCAGTGGAGCAGACAACTTATTGACAGTCGATCGTTTTGGTCTTCCACGACCTCGCTTTGAAGGTGGTGTTGGATGCTGAGGCATAGGCTGAACCGGAGGCATAGTCTGGACAGGAGGCATAGGCTGAACAGAAGGCATAGGCTGAACAGGAGGCACAGGCTCAACGGGAGGCACAGGCTGTACAGGAGGCACAGGTTTTACAGGAGGGATATTCTGACCAGGAGGAATAGGCTGGCCAGTAGGAATAGGGGAGGCTGCAGGAAGTTCTTTCATCGAAACATCTGCTACAACTGACCCACTAATACTGGTCGATGGTTCTCCTGCAACAGCTTCCTTTGGCTTGGGGGATTCAGGTGAGTCAACCTTGCACATCTTATCAAATTCCTCTTCTGTCCACTGTTCCTCATAGGACCGCACCTATTAAAGTAAGAAGTTTAAGGAATGCACAGCCCAGTGAGAGTTGGGTAATGAAAATAAAATATAATGACAGCCAGTATATACACATTCATTAGTAAAAGCACACTTGTCAGACCTCTCTTGCCCGCTTCCCCCTCCCATAATTGTGGGTGTCAAGGCTTCCAAGATTGCCTCGCTTCCTCTTTACACCCCCAATTTGGACAGTCTCTACAGGTTTTGGTACTTCTTCAGTTATCTTCATTACTTCGTAGAATTCTTTCAGGTCATCCTCTGTTACAAGACGTGAAGGCATGGAAGGAATAGGCTCAGAAATTCCATGACCACCTACCAGCTTCTTCCATGTGACCTGCAAAATCAATGTTTAGAAGCTCAATACATAAATACTCTCTGTTAGTTAACAGAGTATGAATAAAGGAGAAGGCTTAAAGGAATTTTGAAAATTGCAAACCATCTCATGCTCTCGCCGTTCCTTGTCCACTGTTTCAAACACATCAAGCTCTGACTCACTGTGAACATGAAGACGATGGTTAATAAAAACTATGGTTTCTACCTTACCACTGCAAACAAAATCAGCAGAGCAGTCACATCAATCTCGCCCTTTCAGGTCACATAAATCAGCAGCATAAAACTTCAAACAAAGCGATGTATGTGTTACCTGCGTGCTAGAAGATCATTCAGAGCATCATCATCTAGTACAGGTGCAGCTTCTTCTTTCTTACTTTCACGTAGAAGAGATTCCAAATATTCCCTTCGATCTTCAGCACTGCAGTAAAGTAAATGGGAAAGAAACCATTTAGTGCCTCAAGCGAACAACTTGGATTTTCATAAAAGGGCTACCCACCTTGTATTGTTGTCAAAAAAACCAGCAGTAATACTCTGGTTAGCTACTCCTAGCTTGTGCTCTGCAGCAGCCCTCACTTGTTCTTCCACCGTTTGAACCTGGATGAGGGGGATAGGGATAAAAGAAAGATCAGGATGTACCCATAGCCAATTGCAAACACGCAATAGGATGACAATACTCACATGTTCAATTTCAAACCAAGAAAAGATAATGGGATATTGACCCATAAGACCAAATCAAGCAACGAAGAGTTTAATTTTAAGCCAAAAAAAAAAGTAAAAAATGAAATGAAGAATAATTTTTTTCATGATATGAAGAGTATAGCAGAAAACTGAGGTTGATTACATAAAAATCTCTCCAATTGGTTTGAATGACGAAAGAATTATTATTCCAAATATCAAACTCAGATGTTTTTAATAAGAAACTTGCCTAAAACAGCCTAGGGACCAGGAGAAAAGAGATTCCTCTCCCAACAAGAGCTACTTACAGAAAAACCATCCAACTCTAAGGATTATAGAGGGAGGACAATTACAAAAGAATTTACTATCGCTGTGACACAAACGAGAGAACCACAGAATTACAAAAAAGAAAAAGTAGACTTATCTTCAAAAGTCCTTTTGTTTCTTTCAAATCAAAGACTAGACAAGTGTAAAATGTTAATCCACAGCCCACACCCAGCAGACTAAAAATTGAACAATTGTTTGACCACCGTCCATTATGATTGTAAAACTATTCTCTGATATAGTTACAATCTCTACAAAGATACTAAGAAGGAGAAGAAGCCAACAAAGAAGGCTCTCAAAAAGAGAGAAGTTCTTCAAATTTGTGTGATCCAAACGAAGAAGGCTATCATAGAACAAGAAAAAAATTGTGTGATCCAATCCAAACGAATGTGAATGGGAGAACTATTGGAACCTTTTCTAGTAAATATTTTTTGACGCCCTGGCCTATGTTACTATACGTTCAACAGTTCTTTGGCTACCCCCCATACAAATCGCTTTCCATTGAATCCAAAGGACCCTCCAACGTTGATAAGATTACTTAGTTACAAGACATGACAAGAAAACTTACTGTTTCAAATCTAAGAACAAGCACGTCCCTCTTCTGGCCAATCCTATGAGCCCTTGCCTGTGCCTGTAGATCAACCTGACAACATATGCACAGTAAACCAAATTTAGAATAAGTGACATTAGATTCTTGAGATGACTGTCATGAAATTTTGTCATATATACCTGTGGATTCCAGTCTGTGTCGAAGATAATGACTGTGTCAGCAGCTTGGAGATTCACTCCCACTCCACCAGCTCGAATACTGACACCACATGAACACACTATCTGAGGATGGAGACATGAAAATTCATAAAACAACTGATCAGACAGACAAGACAAAACTTACCTAAGAAGGAATATAAAATAGGGAGAACTTTGCCCATTAAATAAATCAATTAGAGCACCACGATCACCCCCAGACGTATGACCATCCAATCGTAGATATCGATACTGTTTCCCGTAAAGATATTCCTCCATAACATCAAGCAGTCTAGTCATGGTGGAAAAGAAGAGAACCTGCAAAGCTATTAGTCAATTAGAGACATTGAAACATAATAAAATGAAACAAGCAAAAAACCTCTGTTCTAAACAGAAATCATTGACATACACTAATCTGACTCTATCTTAAAATGAAAAGTGAATCGATGCCACTAGCTATAATAGACAACACATAACATGCTGTTTCTTGTCCAAGATAAATAAGGATATTAAAATTTAAAGTGGCTGCATCACACATAAGCATTGAATTCTCATCGGAATTCTATCTTGGTATCGTCCATACAGGAGTACTTACCCGATGATCAGTTGCTTTTAGCTTTGGCAATATTCTATCCAACATCTCAAGCTTTCCGCAGAGCCTAATAATTGGTGGCAGGTAATGCTTAGGTATCAAATTATCAACCTAGACAAGAATACAGAAGTTTCATAAGGACAAATGCCAACAAGCAGAAAATAAAGTAGTTTAAGCTTCCAACTCTAGGTTGGGCCAAATGAAAATATGACAGGATAAAACTGATATGATCCAAGATCTAGATTATATCAAAAGTAAAAGAATAAAGATAAGTCAAGTTTTGATAGGTCTTGGAACCTCCCCTCTCAAGAGAATTTCTTGAGCCGTACAATAAATCACTCAATAGCTCATTCAATAATTTGGATGCCTAAACCCTAACCTAACTCACTCTATTTATAACCAAAATCCTAACTTACTCTCCAAGTAATTGCTAACATAGAGCCCTAGGCCCAACCTTATCAATACCCGCCCCTTTAAAGCACCTTGTCCTCAAGGTGGGCATACACAAAAAAATAGAAAAATAAAAAATGAACAGTTTTTTTTTCGGCGGCGATTGCGGCGGCGGCGGTGCATCGGTGGTGGCGGAAACGGCAGCAGCGGCGTTGGTGACGGCAATGGTGGCGGTGGCAGAGGTGGTGGTGATGGCGGCGCCGGCAGCAGCGCCACAGGTAGGGTTGGTGATGGCGGAGGTAGGGGCAGCGGTGGCGGTGGTGGAGGTGGTGGCGGCAACGGAGGAGGCAGTGGTGGCGGGGTCAAAACCCTAGACGACACTTTAACTTGAATTGTCTTCATCTTCTCTTATTGTTTTTCTTTTTCTTCCATAATAATTTCCTCTTTAAGCTCTCTAAGAGAACTATTTAGGTCACTGCAGCTCTCCCTCATTTTTTTGAGATCTTCTTTCATTGAAGCTACCCCTTCTCTGATTTCTTTTTTTAGAGAACCAACCGAGGCCATCAAACTTAGCAACGCCTCTCGAAATAAACGAACCACTTCCTTATCCATCTCTACAACCAGGAATCGAAACTACTCTAATACCAATTGATATGATCCAGGATCTAGATTAATATCAAAAGTAAAAGATACAAGATAAGCCAAGATTTGATAGGTCTTGGAACCTCCCCTCTCGAGAGGATCTCTTGAGCCCTACAATAAATCATTCAATAACTCACTCAATAATTGGATGTCTAAACCTTACCCTAACCCTCTCTATTTATAATAACCCTAACTTACTCCCCAAGTAATTGCAACTTACTCCCCAAGTAATTGCTAACATACCCTTATATTATTCCTATTTCTACTAAGACCCAACCCTATCAAAAACGTTCAATCGAGAGAAAGGGTAGTGGGGTGGGGGTTCAACATTCTACCTTCACTTTCCTCAATTGGTTAATCAAAAAAATAATCATTAAATAAATTGCATTAAAATAAAGGAAAGACGTGCCTCCTCTGCATGAAGTTGGCTTAGATAAGGATGATTACAAATATTGCGCATCTCCATCACCGAGTTATGGACTGATCGGACCTGGAGATTGAATATACATGAAAGTGGTAAAGGTAACAATTGAATTATCATAGTTATTAGAATTGTAAAATTCTTCTTGAAAAATAAGTAGAAAAAGAAATAAAGTGAAAGAACCTTTGTACTTCCTATTGAACCAAGGTTTGCTTCTACTCTCCTCATCAAAAGTTTCTGATACGCAGAAGCCTCACATCTTACAAGTCTCTCGATCTTTTCTGGCAGTTCATTTTCCACCTACAAGCAATATGCAAGAACATAAATATGCGTTGCCATGGCACTAATTAGGAGCATGATAGATTGTACACAATTTATCGAGCTAATATGTTTTGACCCTTGGGTATCCAAGATTCTTTATCGAATTACTGTTTTATAAACTCATTCTTTCGTAGTTGTTTAAAGAGGTTTTGTTTTAATTATACATGCATTTAGAGTTAGGACTTAAGTTTAGATCCCGGTTGGGTCGAATCTTTACAAGAATGTTGTTGGAGGCTGCTTTTTTAGGAAGGCCTCCACTATTCTTTGGTGGATTTTTCCTTTTTTATATGCTCGTCCCTTGTATTCTCTTTCCTTCTTTTTTTTTCGATGGAAGCTTGGTTTATTATTAAAAAAACATAAAAATAGCAGAATTCTTGAAGGGAATGCATGAGAAAATGGAAGGATTCTTCGCAAGAAAGAGCAATAAAGCACTGAAAAACAATTAATATTTATAAAGACAAAATTATGCTCTTGAACAAGTTTGATCAAAGAAACCTTGTGTTTAAGCCTCCGAAGAACAAATGGGCGAAGAACTTGGTGAAGTCGATTTATGATCAAAAGATTCTCTTCTTCAGAAAGCAAGGCCTTAACCAAAAAGAGAAATTTATAAGAATTAAATAAAAGAACAAAATAAACTGAATTTCAAATAGAAGTTGCAGAATTCTAGAATTACTTGGTCGGCTGAATTGTCACCATTACCCTCAAATGGTTTGTTGAACCACTGTGAAAAATCGTCCGACGAATTAAAAAGATTCGGCAACAAAAAGTTCAGTAATGCCCAAAGCTCCTCAAGGTTGTTCTGCACAGAATGGATTTCAAAATAAGCCAGCAACTACAAATACATTATCAAAACCAACTGCATTCAAGATTTTATTTTTTCTTTTAATGAGAAACAACAGAACAGCTCAAATAAAACAACCAAAGGGACCAAATGAGAAGGCATCCCTTTTCCCGAAGAAAAGATTTCTAAAAGATCTTCCAATCTTTTTTTTTTGAAACAAGTGGAGTTTTTCATTAAGAGAATGTAAGAAGCAACGCTGCAGATACGAACCTCAAAAAGAGGAAAATAACAAGTGATACAAATAACAAAAAATCAAAACAAGATAAAAGGAAAACAAAAAGAAACAAGAACAACAAAAGACCAAGAAAAAACAATAGAGAGCATTAGATGACCTACCGCAAGGAGTGGAGTCTCATTAAATTCTATGTTTTCTGAGGTTTCTAAGTTTTTTTTATATAATAATTCTTTAGGAACTATTCTTGAAGACCGTTTTTATAAGGTCTTCCCTTTTTTGAGGACCTTCTAAGTTAACTTCCACTATTTCCTGAGACAGCCAGAATAGCTTCATAGATCGTATTATTTTTTTTGGATAAGAGACAATTTCATTGATTCATGAAATTACAATATAGAGATATATATTACATGAGATCAGAAAAGCGATCTCCAGTAATTAAATAAAGTTTCAAAGCTATAAGTACAAAATAACGGATTAAGCTTGCACAAAGATATGACATTAAAGGTGATGGTGTCCAAAAAATTATCAAAAGTAAAGCATATATCCTTAAATATTCTTCTGTTTCTCTCAAGCCATATATTCCAACAAAAGGCTTTGATAAAATGCTCCCATAATAATTTCTTCTCCTTCTTGAATGGGTGGCCCATAAGAGTAATTGATAACAATGAAAATGGATCCGGCTGCAGAGTAATCGGCCAATTGAAAGCGTCTCTGATAAAGTTCCAAAATCTTGTAGCATATGTGCACTTGCTAAATAGGTGGAGAGTGGATTCAGAATCATTTCTACAAATAGAACACCATTGCGGAGACAAGGCTCTATGCATAAGCCTCCTCTGAAGCTTATCATTTGTCATTAAAGCACCATGCGATAATTCCCACATAAAAAATTTGATCTTCTTAAGATATTTTCCTTTCCAAATTGGCTCATAGAGATTGTGTGGGTGGCCATCTGGACTGTGGGACAAAACTTTCACCATAGAATTCACAGAAAAGGATTTAGAGGGATCTGCCCTCCAAACAGCCAAATCATCATCATCAACTATAGCCACCGAATTGAGGAGCAAAGATAAAGCACAATATTCTACAATTTCCCCTTCCTTCAAATTCCGTCTAAGCCCCAAGTCCCAAGCCGACTGTCCCTGATTCCACATGGAGCTCACCACACATCCTTTTTTTCTAGATAAGGAATGGATTAGCGGATAATTTATTGCCAGTGGGGCCTCATCCCTCCAGACATCTTCCCAAAAAAGGGTATCTTTCCCATTCCTAACCTTGTAGGAGATATTATCAAGGGTCAATTGTCTCATCGATAGGATTGATCTCCAAGGACCCTTATAGATCTTATTGGTAACGAGAGCCGGCTTGTTAATGCATGTGGAAATGCCATATTTGGCATCGATAATTCTTTTCCATAAGGCATTTTTTTCAGTGTTGTATCTCCAAATCCATTTCGACAGAAGAGCCTCGTTTTTAATTTTCATGTTCACAATGTCGAGGCCACCTTGATCATGTGGGAGGGTGACCGATTGCCATTTAATGAGATGTATACCTCTATCATCGATGTTGCCTTTCCATAAGAAGTTCCTGATTAATCTTTCGAGACGTTGAACCACTTTACAGGGCATTTTGAATATCGACATATAGTAAGTAGGAAGATTAGCGAGGGTGGCCTTGATTAAAGTAAGTCTTCCTCCTTTAGAAATGTGGCCCTTCTTCCAGGAAGAGATCTTCTTCTCAACATTCTCAAGCATGGGTTCCCAGAAAGAAATAGATTTTGGCTTTCCTTGTAAAGGGAAACCCAAGTAGCTTGTAGGCCAAATGCCCCTTTTGCATCCAAATCTATCCGCCAATTTTTTCAATTCTCCATCCTCTACATTAATGCCAAGCATTTCGGATTTATTGATATTAATAAAGAGGCAAGATAGTATTTCGAAATCATGAATAATCTTAAACATCCTTTCAATGTCTCTGTCCTCATAATTAGAAAAAAGCAATGTATCGTCTGCAAATTGTAAATGGTTAATAGATAAGAGTTGGTTGCTGATACGGCCCAGCCCAGTTGGAGGGTCTACACCGGGAGGGGCAAAAGGGGAAATGACCAGCTGGGAACAAACCAGAATTAGCAGAAGCCTAGGACAAATAGGTGTCCTTTAATCTTATTTTAATATTTTGGGGTATTTAATGTATTTTGTTGTTGTAAGGGGATCTTATCTTGACTTTGGCATTTTTGGAACTAAGTTCGAAGAAGAACTTGGCGGGAGAGCACCACCCTCTCGAATGGTGGCCGGTTGTAACCCCAAATTTCCTAGCAATCCCATACTCGATTTCCTTGCGTTGTGTGTGTGTTTAGTGATTGTGCAGGTAATTGAAAGGAGAAGATAGTAATCCGAGCCAGGGTTCTATCAAGTGGTATCAGAGCAGGAACACTGGGACGGGCACGAAGCTCCACTAGGTCGGGAAGAAGAGGTAGGGGCAGGATGGAGATATCAGCTCGCTCGACGGGAAGCGAGGAGGAGCATACCCCTAGGACAGAGGCGTCGCTACAAGAGTTGAGAGAGCAGGCCGATCAGACGAAGAAAAGCTGATTGGCACGGTGTTCGTCGGAATAGAAGAGAACCGTGAAAGCAGCGACCACAATACAAAAGGCCATAGAGAACTTGGCCAGAGGATCACCCTTAAGGGAAGGGGAAACAAGCAGTAAAAGGAAGTCCCCAGAGGGAGAGGCGGGGTCGAAAACGAAGGCGATAGGCAATACCGAAATACCAGTACGACAGCGTCTGAAGAGAGTTGACATGCCAGTCTTTGATGGGGAGGACCCGGACGATTGGGTTTTCAGAGCCGAGAGGTATTTTGACATCAACCAACTTACGGAAGCAGAGAAAGTCACGGTAACGGCCATCAGCTTTACGGGAGGGGCATTACACTGGCTTAGATGAGAGGAAGAAAGGACGCCATTCAAAGGATGGAGGGACTTAAAGGGGAGGGTTTTGAACCGTTTCAGACCTACTCAGGAAGGGTCGCTATGTGCGAGATTCCTGGCAATTCGCCAAGAATCCACTTCAGAGCGAGTTAAAGACCGGTTTGAGCTATACGCGGGAGCGGTGGCGTATCTGCCCGAAGAAGTTTTCGAAGCGACGTTCCTCAACGGCCTGGAAGAGACCATTTGAACGGAGCTGCTATGCTTCGAGCCTGTGGGCCTAGAAGCTATAATGAGGTTGGCCCAAAAAATCGAAGGCCGTCGAAATTCAGAGCGAAAGGGATCTGGGCCAGGCCAACTCAAGGGAAAGATGAGTGGGCCGAATACGCAGGGAATGATGGGGCCAACCAAGGTGTGGACCGGATCCACTCAAAAACCTTTAGAGGTCAATCCGATTCGGACCATATCGTTAGCAACCCAAACCCGACCCCATCAACCCGTCCAGATCACCTACCCCGTCGCTCGAGATCCGAACTTCAAAAGATTGACCGACTCTGAACTGCAAAGCCGGAGAGAGAAAGGATTATGTTATAGG
Organism: Sicyos edulis; assembly: GCA_036507275.1. Classification (NCBI taxonomy): domain Eukaryota; kingdom Viridiplantae; phylum Streptophyta; class Magnoliopsida; order Cucurbitales; family Cucurbitaceae; genus Sicyos; species Sicyos edulis. The sequence goes on along the minus strand of CM071847.1, from coordinate 49,152,112 downwards.
TGTGACAAAAAAAATTTCGTGGGCCATAAATGCAAAGCCAAGGAGTTGAAATTGTTGGTTGTGAGTGACGAAGTAGCCGACGAGTACATGCAAGACAGTGGAGACGAAGGGCCAGAAAGGGAAAAAGACGAGGAGATAGAGATGACGGCAGAATTATCGTTGAACACGGTAGTAGGTTTTTCATCGCCGGGAACCATCAAGCTGAAAGGAGAAATAGGCGGACAAGAAGCGATCTTGTTGATAGATTGTGGCGCTACCCACAATTTCATATCCCCGGGGTTCGTCGAAAAAGCCAAGATTCCAACGACCAGTTCCCGCCACTTCGGAGTCATACTAGGGACCGGGGAGGCCAAACGCGGGAAGGGCATATGCAAAGATGTGACGGTCAAAATGGCAGGATTCGCTTTTCGGCAGGATTTCCTTCCCCTCGAGCTAGGTAGCATCGACGCCATCCTGGGCATGCAGTGGTTCAAAACGCTAGGAAAGACAGAGGTGGACTGGACAGCGTTAAGGATGACGGTAGGGTCGGGGGATGATAAGATAGTATTACAGGGCGACCCTTCGTTGACGAGGGCTGAGGTATCACTGAAAAACTTGAGTAAATCTTGGCAAAAGCACGATGAAGGGTACTTGGTTGAGTTGCGGGTTATTGAGGCTGAAGTGTCAGACAATTTCGACTTCTTAACAGAGACGGAAGAAGACCCAGAAGGCCCATCCGACCTGGCCGAGGTGCTAGCGGATTATTGTGACATATTTATGACAACCCAGAATTTACCCCTGACAAGAGAAATTGACCATGTCATTAGACTAAAGGAGGGAGCGGAACCAGTCATAAATATGACCCAGTCGGAGTCCTTTCTCCAGCCCAGTACTCTTAGTTAAAAAGAAAGACGGAAGCTGGAGGTTTTGCGTCGGTTACCGAAATCTGAATAACATCACGGTTCCAGACAAATTTCCCATACCGATAATAGACGAGTTGTTGGACGAGCTCCAAGGGGCGAAATACTTTTCAAAGATCGATCTCAAATCCGGGTACCACCAAATCAGGATGAGAGAGGAAGACGTACCCAAGACCGCGTTTCAGATGCACGAGGGACACTATGAGTTCCTGGTGATGTCGTTCGGGTTAACCAATGCCCCGGCCACTTTCCAGGCCCTGATGAACCAGGTATTTAGACCATTTTTTAGGAAATTCGTGTTAGTATTCTTTGATGACATCTTAGTATACAGCCCTGATTGGGCCATGCATGTGGAGCACCTGCGGATGGTCTTCGGGGTGTTGAGACACAACCGGTTGGTTGCGAATTCGAAGAAATGCACATTCGGACAAGAGAAAATAGAGTATCTCGGGCACTGGATATCCCTGAATGGAGTTGAAACGGACCCAGAGAAGGTGAGGGCAATGATAGAGTGGCCGGAGCCCAAGAATGTGCGAGAGATCAGGGGATTCTTGGGGCTAACAGGTTACTATAGGAAGTTCGTCCCGAATTATGGAACCATCGCTGCCCCTCTGCATGCGTTAACGCGTAGAGACGCATTTGATTGGACAGTGAGTACGCAGCGAGCGTTTGATGAATTGAAGAACGCTATGTCGACGCTACCGGTCTTGGCCATGCCAGATTTCTCAGAAAAGTTTGTTGTCGAGACGGACGCATCAGGAACGGGATTAGGGGCGGTTCTATCGCAGAACAAAAGACCGATCGCATATTTCAGCCACAACCTATCGCCCATAGCCACGCGACGTCGGTTTACGAACGCGAGTTAATGGCCATGGTGATGGCCGTCCAAAAGTGGAGAACTTATCTGTTAGGACGAAGGTTTGTGGTCCGTTTCGACCAAAGAGCCACGAGGCATTTGGTAGAAACAGAGGAGGTCCTTCCGCAATACCAGAAATGGTTGTATAAGTTGCTGGGCTACGATTTCGAGATCCAATACCGCCCCGGACTGGAGAACAAGGCAGCCGATGCCCTGTCCCGCATGCCTGAAGTGGTCCACCTGGCGCACTTAGAAGGACCCCCGGTGATTGACTTGGAGCGAGTCTGAACGGACATCATAGACGATCCTCACTTAAAGACAGTGAGGCACGACCTGGAAAGAGACGAAAACTCCAGACCACCATACGCACTGGTGCAAGGAAACCTCTTGTACAAGAATCGACTGGCGATACCGGTATCACCACAAATCCGCGAGGCAATTCTACAAGCATATCACAACTTCGTGTTGGGGGGCCACTCCGGATTCTTAAGAACGTATAAAAGGATTGCGGCCGACTTCTACTGGGTAGGAATGCGGAGCGATGTGCTGAGACACGTGGAGCGGTGTCAGGTGTGTCAAAGGAACAAACATTCCACGCTAAAACCTGCAGGATTAATGCAACCCCTACCGGTTCCGGAGAGGATATGGGAAGATCTGTCGATGGACTTCATAGAGGGGCTACCCAGGTCGGACAGAAAGGAAACAATCATGGTAGTAGTGGACCGCCTCAGCAAGGCAGCACACTTCGTGTCGTTAAGCTACCCGTTCTAAGCCAAGACGGTAGCCTCGATGGTCATACAAGAGGTGGTAAGGTTACACGGGTTCCCTAGATCGATAGTGTCGGACCGTGATAAAATATTCCTTAGTCACTTTTGGTCAGAGTTGTTCGAGTTCTGAGGAACCGGGAGTCGCATCGGCACCGCCTACCACCCTCAATCGGATGGGCAGACAGAAGTAGTCAACAGATGTTTAGAGACATATTTACGTTGTTTTTGCAGCGAAAACCCTCGAACTTGAAGTCACTGGATCCATTGGGCCGAGTACTGGTATAATACGACCTACCATTCGTCATCACGCATGACCCCCTTCCAGATTGTGTACGGTCGACCCCCACCCCCCCTTCTACTTCATGGAGATCAACAAACGACGAATGCCACATTGGACGAGCAATTACGAGAAAGGGATAAAATGATCGAGAGGATAAGGGAGCAACTGACTGTCACCTAGGACAAAATGAAGAGAAGAGCGGATGAGGATCGTCGTGACGTAGAGTACGACGTCGGATCCTGGTTGTACCTCAAACTTCGTCCCTATCGACAGTCGACGGTAGCGAAACGCCGAAATCACAAGTTAGCCGCGAAGTTTTAAGGACCCTTCTCGGTCATGGAAAGGATTGGCAAGGTAGCTTACAGACTGCAGTTGCCCCCTGGGTCCAACATCCACCCAGTGTTCCATGTATCGCAGCTCAAGGGAATGATAGGGGAACAACATGCACTCATTGGGCGACCCCCAGTGCTGACCGAGGATTATGAATGGGAGACGAACCCGGAACACGCCGTGGCGTACCGATGGAATTACGATTCGCGGGAAGCAGAGGTACTCATCGAATGGAGGGGCTTGAGTATGGAAGAAGCCACGTGGGAATCGATAGACTTCATCAAACAGCAGTTTCCTTTGTTTCCCCTTGAGGACAAGGTGTTGCTGCCAGTTCCGGGGTATGATACGGCCCAGCCCAGTTGGAGGGTCTACACCGGGAGGGGCAAAAGGGGAAATGACCAGCTGGGAACAAACCAGAATTAGCAGAAGCCTAGGACAAATAGGTGTCCTTTAATCTTATTTTAATATTTTGGGGTATTTAATGTATTTTGTTGTTGTAAGGGGATCTTATCTTGACTTTGGCATTTTTGGAACTAAGTTCGAAGAAGAACTTGGCGGGAGAGCACCACCCTCTCGAATGGTGGCCGGTTGTAACCCCAAATTTCCTAGCAATCCCATACTCGATTTCCTTGCGTTGTGTGTGTTTAGTGATTGTGCAGGTAATTGAAAGGAGAAGATAGTAATCCGAGCCAGGGTTCTATCAGTTGCCCACCGAAAAACCCTTTATGTGACTATCTTTCTCGGCCTGAGACATGATTCTGCTAAATCCATCCATAACCAGAATGAATAAGAAAGGGGAAAGTGGATCGTATTATTAGGGTTTTTTTTATAGAAGACCTCATGTGCACTATTCGGCTACAAGGAATTTGAGAATGAAAGACCCATTTTTTGTATATTTGTGAGTGTTTGGGCCAGCTTATGCACACCTTGACTATTCTCACGGGACAGACTGTCTAACCCTACGATATTTGGGTGTTAAGGAAACCCATAGAAAATTAATTTTTAAGTGACCACCATGAATTGAACTTATCGCCTCATAGATCTTCAAGGTCCTCTTTTATCACTAGGTCATGGTCAATGATAGGCCCATATTAATTACATTAGATTAGTTAGCTAGAGTTAGCTAACTAATCATTGCCTATATAAGCACTATTTTTCCAATCATAATGAACCCCCAAAAATTTTGATAGAGCTTTGAGGGGAGTATACCCCAAAATCATGGTGAAGCTGGCACAAAATAGGAAAAGTCTGTCCATGGAGTATTGGGTTGAGGCCTGTTACCAGGGATATATTTTCTTTGTTCTTTTTTTCAAAAAGGCTATTACCATCCCCAAGAGATGGCACGATGGTTAAAGGCTTGAGATTTGAAGGTGTGCTTCCCTCAAGGTTTCAGGTCCGAGACTCACTTGTGACATTAATTGGTAGGCACCTCGTGTCTCCATTCCTTCGTTGTCTCCCAATGCCTAGTCTTGAGACAGGCGTGGTCACCCTGGGTATACTGGAGCGAAGCTCCAATTTCCCGGTTTCAAAAAAATAAAATAAGATGATACCATGTAATATCTTTTTTTTATAAGAAACATTTAATTGATTTATGAAAATACAATATAGCGATTTACTATTACAAGAGTCAGATAAGCGATCTCCAGTAATTTAGTAGTGTTTCAAAACCGTAAGATACCATGTAATATCAATGAAAAAGTTCCAAACATATTAGATTTGAAATGAACTACCATTTTAAAGCATTTAATTTTTTTAAGAAATAAGTTGCAAACAAATTTATTGTCAAAATCTGTTTTAATTTTTTCGCAAAAATAAAACTTTCTAGCCTAACATGGTAGTAATTATTGGATTTTAACTTAAAAGAAAGCTATTATAAATCTAGAATTGTAAATTCTAATTTATCAAATATATAAGAAAAGGTTGCTTTCTTCTTTTCTAAATTCTCAGTAATATACCAACAAATTATTTTTAACAAATTGATTTCAAGTCCGTCCCATTCTACAGTTCTACACAACATCATACTTTCATATTGTTTGTATTTTAATATCACATCAAATCATTTTTTATATTGTCTTTGATACCAAGAGAGAGAAAAGGCTTGGGTTCAGTTCTTCATTTTTGTGAGAAGTGGGTTCCGTTGTTCATGGCCTAAATATAATTAACTCAAATAAAAGATGGAGGCTAAACCAAAGAATGTCCATGCAATCAGGTTGAGAGAATATGCTCCTATGCCATAAAGAAAAAAAGGACTAACGACTGACCTGTAGCGGTGTTCCAGTCAAGAGTAATCTGTGAGAACTCCGATAATGTTTCAAATCAGCATTCAACTTGCATGAAGCATTCTTTATGCGATGGCCCTCATCAATTATAATATAGTGCCAATGGATTTTGCTTAGTTTTGGCCTATCATGCTTGTTCATCAGATACTCGTATGTGGTCAGGAGTACATTAAATTTCTGATGGACAATTCTCTCCCTGCAATAGGACCATGTAAGTCTCTGGATTACCCAACAAGAATTCAAGAAAGAACATAGGTAAGCTCGGTTTACAATAAAAAAGAAAGAGAGAGCATATGTAAATCGATACTTGAATAGTCTGCGTCTCTCTTCTGGAGGTCCAGAATAAACAATTTTAAGCACACTTGGGGCCCAAAAATTGATCTCGGACTCCCATCCGGGTAACACTGATGATGGCACAACCACCAAAAAGGGGCCTCGATCATTCTTAGTCTCCATCAAATAGCAGATTAGGGAAATTACCTGAAAAATCCCCTGTTAGTAACATGGAAAGGTACAGAAGCTAGATCTAGCTCATGTAAGGCAAGTTAGAACACTACGATACCTGGACAGTTTTTCCAAGCCCCATTTCATCAGCAAGAATTCCGTTCAAATGGTTGTTATATAATGAAACGAGCCACCTAAGGCCATTCATCTGATACCTAAATTTTTATTACCACATTTAAAAATAGATTCAGAATGGCCTAAGAACTGGCTTTCATTGTTTTATTAGAAAATCAAAGAACTAAAGTAACTGCGAGAAGATATTGCCAAAAAATAGGATTCACTCCATACCACACAACTTATACAAAAATCAGAGATAAAAATAAGCAGGGGATGATAGGAAAAGCACAATACTCACTCCCTCAACTTTCCTCCCTGAAGACAAGCTGGCTGCTCGGCAATGTTTTCCTTGACACTGTAAAAGATTAACTCATGTAAGATATTGCAAACAACAACAATTCACTATTAACAAGATGAGTATTATCAACTTGAAGCCTTAAAACACCAAGGGGATGTTTGGGGCAAAGAGAAGACAATGATTATGGGAAGGATGAGAATTAGGAGGAGAATATGAGAGAAAATTATTATAGGTAAGATTGATTATATGTGTTTTGGGTGAAGAGAATGATTATGAGAGAGAATCATAATCTGTGTTCAGGGTAAAGAGAATAATTATAAGGAGAATAAAATAGTGAGTATGAGGAGGATGAAAAGTGGTTACGAGGTGAATGAAAAGGAGTTATGGGAAAAATGAAAAGTGGTTATGAGGAGAATGAAAAGGGATTATGGGGAAAATAAAAGTAGTTATGCGGGAATGAGATTATGGGAGAAATGACTCTTGGTAGCCCAAACGTGGGTAAGAGAATGATTCCCCCATAATCATTCTCATCCTCTTTGCCCCAATCACCTGAAGAGTTTTCTCGAGAATAGAAAAATGCAGACTGATGCAGTAAATGAGCTAATTTACAAAGCACTGGTCAAAATTTGATTTGGGGATGGGGGAGTAGAAGAAAGAATGTAATGTTGTCACCTATGGGCCATCATGTAGTACTTCTCGTTACTTTCCAAATAATGCTGTAAGATGAAAGAAAATATAATCAGTGATTAAAACAAAAACTAACGAAAGAAAGTGAGCAGAGAACCGCTTGCCTTTGCCTGATCGCTTTCATCTTCATTCTCGATTGCAGTTTCACTTTTTTCAGCAATGTTCACCGCTTCTCCATCATCCATTCCATGCTCAAACCGTCTTTCCATGGACTTTGCTTCCTGTAGCTTGGATCCAAGCTTTTGAAGATATTTCTCAGTCTCCTTGAGAAGTTGCTTCACCCGATCTGATTTTGCGTCCTAGCACAAGAAGTGAAATGTTAGTGTGAGAAGCAAAAAAAAATCTACAACACAGTCTGATTTTGCATCAAAGATAAAACCTTGAATTTCCTTCAGCCCATTTTTATCCCAATTGACTTGTAGTATAGAAGATGCTCTACACTACTCCCAACAGCACTAATTTTCTCACTTCACATTTTTCTAAATAAGCTTCTAAGAAGTCTATTCCCCAAACCAATAGCTATGCATTTATCCTCAGTGCGTATGAAACTCATTCCTAAACAAATCCAAATACAAAATATTCTCATTCCTAAACATCCTACTCCCTTGTGAGCTTCCTATTCCTCAGCATCTCATCGTCGTGTAGACCACAAAGCAGATTTAATTTTAAAGAGATTAAAGAAATCACAAATATTTTTATAAAAGAAACTTAAGCTTTCATTATCAAAAGTGGAGAAAAAAAATGGAGACGAGCTATCCCAACAAGCCAAGGAGGTTACAGAAAGGCTTCCCAACTTGCATGAATTTGAGAAAGGGAATAAACCATTAATACGAGCGTGAGGATAATAATTTGTGCTTTATATCTCTATAATATGGTAATAAATGATTGCCTTCAGATTAAAAGCAAAATTTGTACAAATCTTACATACAATACAAATATAGGAAAGTGTAAGTAATTTAGTTACTAATTTGTATTATTAAATATATTTCAAATAAATTAAAATGGGAATTTGTTGAAGGTAGAAAATTCTAGCATCCCTATTTTAACTTTAGTAACTTTTTAATAATATTTTATAGATAGCAAAATATTTTAATTTTCATTGTCTTCCATCAATTTCACTTGCTTGAATCCATCAGTTTGTGGGCTGAAATGTCAGCAGTGGGTGGAATGTCCTCCCTTTCTTTGCTATATTTGAATCAGTTTTTGCATCCTTTTTATTAGAATAAATAATACGAGGAAGAATAATTATTTCCCCTTTGGTTATTAGTGATCATCAAGGAGAAGGCAAACCTGCACCATTCGCAAATACCCCTCTACATCATTGATCTTCAAGAGATTGATCTTCTCACGCTGGATTCTGTCAATCTTCTCACGATGAATTCGTTCCTTCTTTTTGTGGAACTCCTTGACATACTTATTGAAACCCTTCCACCTCTCTCTTTTAATTTTAAATACGTCATCAAGTCTTTCCCTAGAATAAAGAGTTAGCGGACAATAAGCTTAACTTATTTTTAAAAGGAACATAAAGAGAATATGGACAATAAGCTAAATTTAGTACGACTGTTAAAATAAACCAATGTTCATTAATAGGGCACCATTAAATTTAAGAAAGTATAGACAAAAAAACTCCATTAATAGAGCACCACATACTTGTGAACTTCAACCTCAGCAAAGAACTCCTTTTGCCTCTCCCGTACTCTCTTTTGCCTCTCTTCCTTCATTCTCTGCTCAAATTTTTCAAGTTGTTTAATCCTCCTACCATGTTTGTGCTTCTTGAAAGATTTCAAGCGGTCCATCTCAGTTGATATTGGTTTGAAGAAATCATTAAGAAAATCACTGCCACGATTTTCCAAAAGTTATCAAACAAAATTAGTCAAAGAAGAAATAATAGCACTAAAACTCTTGGTGAAAACTAGAGGACTACTCGTGAGAAGAGACTAGAAAGATATTACTTTCTGAGGCGACGCTGAAGCTGCAAGAGTTGAAGTTTTTTCAATTCTATTACACTTCTAGTTTTTGCAGATATATCTTCCGACGAGTTGACAGTATCCTGCAAAGTTTGGTTAAGAAACCATCATTGTATTGAACAAAAGAAGCAAAACAACCAAGGGGCCAGAGGCAGAGGGAACTTCTGCCCAGCGAAACTACAAAAGCGCCATCTTCCATTCACTTATGTTCGTGTGGAGGATGGGAGAAGACCCCCTTTAGGATAACATAGCAAACCAAAAAAAAATAAAAAATAAATAAACACATACACAACTTCAGACTAACAGGACTCAGAGGAAAGCTTTGAATTAGCAGGTTCCAAAGGTCTTCATGTTGTTTCCTTCCAAATTATTGTTGCAATTATGGTTCTTTTTTTTTTTTGATGAAGAAGTGATTTCATTAAGTATAAAATATGAGGTCCAAAAGGAACCATACAAAAATTACACATGATAGGCTTTAGTTTGAATTCAAGGGAAAAGGCTATGGTTGAAATTGAAAAGTATTACTTAGGAGTTAGGGAGGGATTACTTTGGGATTTCATTTTCTAAAGAGAAACAAAATTGATAAAAGAGGTTAATGCTCGAAAATACAAGCTCTAGAAGGGAGCAATAGGGAAGCAAGTAAAAGTATAAAGTAAAAACAAAACAATAGCAATCCAAAACCTGAAAAATACAACCAAAAAAGTAGAAACCAATCCAAGGACAACAAAAAAGGGAATAAAATGGAACCATAAACTAATCCAACTAATTGAGCAAGGTGACTTTGGGATTTCTGGCACTTCATTTGCTACCTCTTTTTAACTTATTCACTGACCAACAAAATTACAAATGACTCTTGTTCTGATATAATTTACTGGTGAATAGAAAAAGTATGCAAAATAAAGGTAGAAAGAAAGAATGAAAAACCAAGATGCACACAAACCTTTAACTTATTGAAACATGTGGCAATACGTTTCTCAGTTTTTTGCTGTTTCAGTAACCAATTTTGCTCATTTACGAGTTTCTTTTTCTGACGATCCATTATCCATTTCTCTGACATGGTGTACCTTGGAGACATCGGCAAATCAGATGGCATTGATTTACCATCATCTTCTTGTTCAATAGTATGTAGACTGCCATTTTTCGCTTCATCACAAGATGCCACTTTGTGCGCTTCTGTGATGCATCTAGATTCAGATTCTGGCACATTCATATCATCTACAATAGAAATTCATAAACAAGTCAACCAATTGTTCTATCGAATCATGTTAAATCACCAGTCAACCCCAGAAGCTTAAGTGGATGAGTATGATCAATTAAATTACATCGACAAACAATCCCGACTCCCCTTCACTTTGTAAGCTTGGAAATTTGAAAAATGCCCTACAAGTGAAATTCAATTTGAGAGGAAAACGACTTCATAGGGACTTGAACTCATGACCTCCAACTCTGGTACGATATGGAATTCAAATTCTAATTCAATAATGAACCCAATATTGGTTAACTAAACTTTTTTGGATAAGAAACAATTTCATTAATTCATGAAAAGTAAATAGAGGGTTTATTTTACACCAGGATATGACTTGAAAAGTAATGGTGTCAAAAAAAACTAGTGAGTGTAGAACATTTGTCTTGAAATAGCCTCTTGTTCCTCTCCAACCAGATGTTCCAACAAAAAGCCCTGATAAAATGCTCCCAAAGAACGTTCTTTTCCTTTTTGGTTAACTAAACTACGAGAGAGAATCTAATATTTAAACTAATCATAAAAAGATAAGATAATATTTAACCTAATCATAAAAGGAAAAAGATAATTAAAAGATCAAATACTAATATTAATTAAATTTAATAATAAATCCACAATAACTCACCATAAGATGCAAGATTTTGGATCACACTAGCATCTCTTGAAGGAACTACAGAATGGTATTGATCATATGCCCCAGAGATAGGTTTCCACCGCTCTCCCATTGAAAAAGATGACTGACTGTCAATATGTTGACTTCCTAAAACACTATTGTTCCGAGCAAGGTGCATCTGAGTAGATACATCATTCTTTCTATCACCTACCAGCTCATGCTGACTAGCAAAGGCTGGTAGAATTGCCCTAGAACCCTCATTTGAGCTGCCAATTCCTGTCCAGCCAACTGCAGCAGGGCCTTGATTGGTCTGTCCAATCAGAATATTGCTAGTCTCCAAATCCTCAACAGGATTATTTGCAGTTAAGCCCCCCCTTGCGCCTGAAAAGTCAGACGGATGTGATACAGTGCTTAAGCATGTTTGAGAAATTGTTTTTTCCCGCATTAGTTCTGCCTCCGGCTTTCTTATTTCTGCTTGAGGAGAATAATCAGAAGGTTGAACCTTTTTATCTTCTACTCTTATATTATCTACTTCCTTCATGGAGTCTGCCTCATAGATTCTTCCAGCAGATGTGGCACCCGGGATCATAGTACCTGCTTCCCTTGAAGCATCCAACTTTCCTGATGGCATCATGACTTCAGTGGTACTTCTGGCCTCATTAAAAGACTGCGCAATACCTCTCGGATCGATATCTTTGTGAAGCACCTCTACATTTGCATTTAAATTAACTAATAAAATACTATGTTATAATGTATTATTGTTATAGCATAGTTTTGTTTTTTTTAAAAAAAATACAATGTCTACCTTCTTTAGGAAAATTATTCCCGAGGGCAATTTCAAGATGCAGTTTCTTTGGCATTAAACCATTTCTGAAGAAAAAATGAAACATAAATTTAAAACAACCTACTACAAACTGAAACAGTTATATTGTTTTAAGTCAAAATGTAGATTTAGAAGAATATGCAACCTGAAAGCTAAAAACACAAGGCATTGAGCCCTAAGTTGCTTCAATTGCTGTTCCTTGAAAGGCAATCGAGATTGGGAAGAGGTAGGAACCTGAGAAACAGGAAGCTTTCCTGCTTCTCTAGAAACTGGGTTCCGTAGCATACTCATTTCTGGTCCGTTGCTCCGCCAAGCACCCTGTTAAGAACATGTGCCAAGTTAATATTTAATTATAGATAGACTGTCTTGTATTACTTCCCAAATAAAGCTGTTTTCTAAGTCCAGAAGTGGTTGTACAATTGAACTTAAATCTTTTAACTTAGAAAATGAGACCAAACGTCAATGAGGCAAAGTGGAAAGGTGCTAGCAACAAGGAAAGGGGAGGAGAACTTAACTTCAGCTAAACAAAGTCAAGGTTTTTAGGGCGTATTCATTATTAACTATTTTGCAAACTACCTTCAAGGTCCATGTGACATTATTCCTTCGATGTCACCAGTGTCTGGCCTAGGGACGGACATGATTACCCTTGTTTCAAAAAAAAACTATTTTGCAAACTAACTTATTTTTATAAGAAACATAAAAAAGATATTGTTGAATTATGTTAAACCACCGATCAATTCAAAAGCCTAAGCTGATGGATTGGGGCAAATTTAATTATATCAATCAACACTATCCCTCACTTGTGGGCTTTGAAATTTGAGAAACGCCCTACAAGTAGAATTTAAATTTAATTGGGGAGGAAACGACTTGGCAGGGATTCGAACTCATGATCTCCTACTCTGAGACCATGTTGAATTATGTTAAACCACCAATCAATCCAAAAGTCTAAGTTTGTGGGTTGGGGTAAATTTAACTATATCAACCAACAGATAGATAGATATATTCCAAAAAAAGACAAACTGATCTTTTAAAACTGTTTTCTATTTGTTAAAAAGTATTTATAAGAGATTGAATTTACCATAACCTACCAGTTTAAGAATTTGAGTTCATTGGTTATGAACTTGAGCTTTTTGGTTCATTTTTTCTTAACTTGAACTTTTATCCCAACCTGTTTAACTTAAGCTTTTTGATTAATTGATGATTCAACATAGTATGAAAGTAGGAAATTCTATATTCCAACAGTTGTAGAGAGGCCGAGAGTCAGGGTGTATGGTGGGGATGGTGTACACAAAAGTGATAATGGACATCCTAATGAAACTAAGGATAGGAAACCAGAAGGTAATGTTTACAGAATTAAGTCTGTCGTAGTTACCAGATATTTTAATACTCATCCTTTTCAACAATAAATATAAAAAATAATAATCATGATTGGAGTCTCATAGTCATGACTGATGATCACAGAAACTCTAAAAAAAATTTCTAAGAGCCATACTCCAAGGCAAGCAATAACAGTTGAGGGAAAAGATTCAAGTAGATTAGAAAAGTGTGGTCGCCACACATCTATAAAATACTAGAATCAACAACCCTATGTCATGCTCTTCAGGAGTTTCACGCCATATGCAAAAGATAGTCAATGGACAAATCAATCCCAAGAAAAGAGAAAGAATAATAAACAAAACCTATTCCATAAAAAAGAAACAAACGAAGTACAGTTCTTTTTTTAATAAATACAAGAAGATCAATTGAAGTGCTTGAATATCTGTACCCAGGTTTATACTATACGTCCACAACATGAATGTTTGAAAGAAAGAAAAAATTGATGAGACCCATGTTCTTTTTTATCTGTGAGTGTCTTATGTGCACCTCGACTATTCTCACAGGACATACGGTCTGACCCTACAACATTTAGCTGTAAAAAAAAACTCATAGTAAATTAATTCTTACGTAGATAGTCACCATAGATTGAATGATGACACCCATGTTAAAGTGAAGTTATCAAGAAAACTATTTTTTAACAAGAAACAAACATGTTTTTTTTTAAACCGGGAAATCTGAGCTTCGCTCCATTATACCCAAGGTAACCACACCCGTCCCTAGGCAAAGCATCGAGAGACATGAAAGGAATGGAGACATGGGAGGTGTCTACAAGTTAAAGTAACACGTGAGTCTCAAACCTGGGACCTTGAGGGGAGCACACCTTCAAAGCCCAAGCCTTCAACCAATGTGTCACTCCTTAGGAACAAAAAACAAACATTACACAAACTATTATGCACCTGAATCATTTTCGTTGCATCAACTGACGATGTAGGTAGTTCACTCTCCGTAACTTTTTCACTAGAGGTAGATGTCCCATCACCACGGTTCATAGAATACATTTGAGAGTCTATAGGCTTTTCAGCAGTTTTTGTAAACCCATGCTTCACCTGTTCGATATTACCTGCACCGTAGAAAGAACCAGTAAGCTGTAGAAGAGACTTGGAGGCAGTGTTTAGCGTAATTGGTAATATAAGTTGACAGCAGTATGTTTCATAGTTCATCCTAGATGAACATAAAAATTCTCCACTGTGGCTAAATAGACCCACAAAGACAAGCCACGCCTTCCAACTAACTTTAAAACTAATAAAAGAATAAAAACAAAAGAAGAAGAGGAATAGTCTTTCAGGGAAAAAAAACATTGGAACCCAGTAGACTATTGCTTAGTCTTAATTGAAAATAAAAGCCACATACCTCCCTTAACTAGATATGCCGGTGGTTCAACCCTATTTGTCTTTACATTCCTAGGATTAACCAATGGATTACGTGTATCAAGTTGGTGAGTATTATCACTAGATGGTTCAACAACTGATGTATCCACCTTCTTCCTCTTCTTGGTACCCTTCTTACCATCTTTATTATTTAATTGTGAATCGTGCTTTTCTTGTGACTGTGAGTTGGCAGACCTCGAATCCAAACTGGACGGGCTTTCTTGATCAAAAGATTGGCCACTCCGATGAGTAGCAGAACCTTGATAATAATCGTGCTCTGTACTACTTGGGCCAACAGGTGGCTTACTTGAAGAAAGAGGGCCACTTTTGGTCATGTCACTTCCAGAAATACCCATTTTGGAATCTTTAGCAGTACCGGAAACACTTGAAGAACCTGCAATGATTTCTATAATGATTAATTCTGAACAAAGAATAAACATGTGCATTTGTAGACAAGAATTATAGAAACAATAAAGTTTGCACTTGCAAACCAGCTTCACTTATAACCAGGACCAAATATAAAATCAGTATACCCGCAAATTGTGCAGTTGAAGAATCACCCATCTGAGTTCCACCAGTCAGAGGAAGGCGTGATGCCCTCAAGGCTTCAATATCTAGACCATGTTGATTGATGACAGTCTCCATGGCCCTAGATAGATGATAAAAGAGGTTAAATCAGAAAATAGGAAAGAATTAAAAACCAATCTAAAGACGCCATGGCAGGATGAAAGCAATAAACATTTAGTCTGTAAGGGGGCTTTTAGAGTGAAGGTTAAAGCCAGGTGGGCAATACGCAATCGACGACTCCTTGTTTGGAACCCTAAAGTTGGTAAACCGTGTTCACAATTTACAAACCTCCCACTTCCCATCACCATGATTCTCTTTTTCCAACTCCTCTATCTCCTTATTCCTAAAATAATATCATTTTTATCAAAATTTTAAGTTGATTCATTCACAAATTAGTTAACGAATAACTTAAACAAAAAGTCACAAATTTAAATTTTTTGTAGTATATTATTTCAATTAATGTCAACTATTGAATATATTGATATTATATGAATACAAAATTAAATTATTATTATCTTGAGTTCTACAACAATGGAGGGTGGGGGACTCAAACCCTAATACAACTATTGCTTTTATTAGCAAAATTAAATCATTTGAACTTATTTTTATGAAGGTAAAAATTATTTATTAAAATGTCAGTCTCATTTTCACCATAAAATTTTGAGGGATGGTGAAGAAAGGGAGGAACACCCATATTATCGAAGTGTACTCTAGATCTCAGCAGCGCTGCTTGTGAGGGAAGTCAGAGCAAAAAGGGGATGATACCAAAATAGACCAATGGGAGAAACGATGAAAATACACGCAAGAAAGTGTAGATCAACGAGTAAATCGATGGAGCTGGAAAGGAAAATACTACGTTAGAAACAAGGAGATCTAGTTGATCAATGTTCACATGATGGATGAAAGTGAGTCGTCTAAGGTATATGTGACAAGACAAAAATCCACGTTGTGAAGATGTGCATCACCAGGAAACATAAAATGGATCAGGTCAAATAAGTAGGTCATGTATATGGGTTGCACAGTCAGGTCTGTGAAATGGTGGGGATATGAAATATCGATGGAGTCATGGATGATGATGAAGATGTGCATCGCCAAAGGTATTACTGCAGATGTGGGTGAACCTGGTGAAGATTTGAGATGCAGATGTGCAAAAGAGCGGAGAGGTTTGGAGCTAGTGTTGGTGTAGCGAGATGAAGATGCAATACAAATGAGCAATAGATAAGGCTCATTGTTCCTCCTTTGGTGCTTTTGGGGTGCGGCGCCAAAGAAGAGGAAAGAAAGGAATATTTGTGTGCTCTGGGGTTAGGAGCATTTAAGAGAGAAAAAGATATGCAATCACTAATTCTTCTCGTGGAAAAATCTAAATCACGTCTATTTTAATTAAAGGTTTTGTGAGGTAATATAACTTTTTATTGATATAGTGAGAACTTGAAAATAATATAAAAGTGAGAGAAAATAGAATAGAGAGGAGTGAAATGAGGGAAAAGGGTTAGGCTCTCTTATAAATTTAGTTTTGTTTTGTGGGCTTTTAGTAGGCATTTAAAAGATATTGAAGTTCTGTTCTTTATTGGATTTAAATGCACTCATATATAACAACACGGGTTAATTCAAAGGCTACTGTTAGAAATAGATGAACAATGAAAACTTTCAACCTTAGCATCCAAAAAAAAAGAGTTACAAATCAACATCCCCTCTTTTCTTTTTACAAGAGAAACCCTTCTCTTCAATGACCATGCATCATATATGCCCTTTGAATGGCAATCATATAGTGAGCTATAACTTATCACCATGCATATGACTTTTTTTTTCAAATTAGGACAAATGAAGGTTTGATATTAGGAAATATAATCAATAGGAAATGCAAGAAGTATAAGAAGAAGATGGTCATTGACTCACTAAAGTACGGAACCGTCACTCTATACCTTGATATTACTTGATATGGCATGGAATGTTCTTTCCCACTTGATTTCATGTGTTGTAGTATCTGAAACTCACAAGCATCAAATCATAAATATGAAAATTCTATGTGTCATTAACTGAGCAGACAAAATAAAAGTAAAAAATTCATTACACACCACGTAGAGTTTTGTAGCCAATTTTGCTGGTTCGTCTCTAGATTCTTGAATGAGTTTGTGCAGAAACTTTGCTGCCTCCAACTCAACATTTTGTGTGGCCGCCATCTGGTCCAAGACGGCAACCTAGAATGTGAAAATTGTAATTGTGATGTTGATAAGAAAGACCAACTTGACTTAAACAAATAGACACTGAAATGGGCATAGTGAACCTATAATAAATATAGTACAATGGTAAACCAAACATGAAAAGCACGATCTCTCAAATGGATTTTAATTTTTCCACCGTCCTTCTTCGACCTCGACCGGAACCAAATACCTAGTGATGAATGAATCATCATGGGTAGCCTACTGGTTGAAAGGGCCTTAAGAAACCAAAAGTCTATGCGTTGTCTATAATGGCCACCAACTTAACTACTAATTCCTTACAGGTCCACATGACATCCAAATGATAAATGTTGTAGGGTGAGGCGATGTGTCTAGTAACAATAGTCAAATTGTGCATAAGCTGACATAAACCGTCACGGATATCAAAGAAAGAACCCTAGCAATGAATGAAAGGAAAGAAAAGGTGAAATAGCACGAAGGGGAGACAGAACATGGGCGGGGCAAGCAAATGGTACTCGTAACTATCCACTAAAACAACCAAAAAGACAATTACACAAAAAAAAATTCCAACAAACCCCCCATGATACTAAAGCTACAAGTAAATTACACATTTTCAATCCACCTTTATCTGTTACAGATGAAACCCACCAACAAACTACGAAATTGAAGCGGATCAAATATAATCGAGCTGGATCAACGACAACACTGTGTATCGGGAAATTTTAAGTCGAAAAACCAGCACGAAAACAGATGATTTATCAAACGAGCAGTGACTTCCAAGACGGGAAATGAACTAGACAAAGATTTTCATGGATGATTGAAGATGGAACGTACCGAGATCCGCGAAGAATTTGGGTGCTGAAGGTGAACTACATGAAGAACTCTGGTTAAATGTTGAAGAAATTACCAAGCCCTCGAATGGAAGATGGGACCGCCATTTTACCCCCTGCTAGAATTGTGAAAGAAAAAAATAAAAAAAATAAAATAAAATGGGATGGTCGTCCCAGCACGCTTCGCACGTGATGATAAATCGGGTTTCGGCCCATTTACCGAAACGTCGCCGGTTTGGCCCATAAATGAATTCACAATTCCGACATGTCGGACTGCGTGAAGAATTGGGATGTTGTCGACCATTTTGTACATCTGGGCCGAAGAAATAAATCAGGGAATTGTTGAGTCAACTTGGTTGGCCCATTCCGTGGACCATTCAATTTTTTTCATTCTTTGTTATTTTTTGGGATAAATCTTTCGGGGGTGTTTGACTGCAGGTGAGATGAGATGAGGTGAGATGTTGATTGCAGAAAAACCTTGTTTGGGGTGAGAGGGAAGTAAATGAGATGTTAGAGTATCTGATTTTTTATTTTATTTTATTTTATTTTTATCTATTCTTATTTTTTCTTTAACAATAAAATTATTCTCAAATATCTTTTTTTTTCATTTTTTGAAAATAATTATTCTCAAATATTTAACTATTAACATAAGTATATAAATATAATTACTATTATAAATAAAATGAAAGTAATATAAAATTAATATTATACCACTCTTGATGATATTGATATTTATATTGAAAAGAAACAGAGTTTTCACTAATATTATGTACGACATAATAACATAAGATCAAAATTTATACTTGTTGACTGAGAAATGGGTGTGCCAATTTGTTCACACGAGATTTCCGGAGAAATTTGGTTTCGTGGAGTTGAACTTGAATTTGAGATGATTTTGTGAAAATGGTTCAATCTCTATGACTTGATCCTCTGATTCGTTATCTCTGAATGGATGTTCTTGATATGAAGAACGAAATTTGTGTTATTTGTATTTAACTGCTCCTTTATGGAAATATTAGTCTTTCGAAGTAATTTTTTGCCTTCGAAATGACGTTTGATCTCTATAACCGTTAAGAGACCTCAACAAATGTGAATTCCCTTTCAAGTTCCAAAAACTTTCCACCCTTTGAAATGAAGATAACTCCTCTATTTATAAAGTTCTCATGCATCATGGCCTTGGGCCCTAATGGGCCGTTGGGCCTAGCCCATTGGCTTAGTTTTTTGGGCTTGAATTTCATGGTTCGGTTCACTTTGTCTGGTTTTATTGTGGCCCAAATTCAAGATAAACCAATTTTTTTTATTTAAATTAATTTTGAGAAATATTGTCCCAAAATTTAATTTAATTTCGCCATTAAATTTGAAATAATGACGTGGCAGCTTGTAATTGACCGAAATTTCTCAGTCAACAAATGCCCATTTTCGAGGTTTATGCACAAATATGTGTGGATGAATCTCGAAAATTATAGTATCAAGTCGAAACACGAGCTTGTTTATTCTTGCTTCATATTTCAATTTTATGAATTGTCAACTTAACCGAAGTGTATGAGTTTATGTCATAATTAAAATTATTTCGACGTATTTTTTTCCATGTCAATCAATCACATTCTGAAATTTGGTCAAAATCATGATTTTCTATATTTGCGCGTGAAAATTTTGAAATTAGTAGAATTTATGCTTCATTCAATTCCAAATTGACTTTTTGGCAATGTCAAAACTTTAAACCCAATTTCGCATTTGAATGGGCAAAATTTAAACCATGCCTATATTTGATAAAATTTAAATTCTATAATTTTGATAGAATTAATTTTATCAAATATGAAATTGGGGTAAGATTTGAGTTACACCAATTATTTTGAACAAATTCTACTTAAATTGGAAGTAAAATTCAAACAACAATTTTCAATCTAATTTAAAATGATTGAAAGTGTGCATAATTTTTTTGACTTGTGAATTTGAGGAAGAATTTGATAAAAATGTTTGAGATTTAGTAGAATTATGTTCTACTTAGTTTCGAATTGACTTTATGACAACTCTAAATTTTAACCAAATTTGTATTTGAATCGGTAAACTGGAATCATGCCAACATTTGAGATAAAATTAAGATTCTATAATTTGAACAAAATTAATTTTATCGAGAATTGAGGTAAGATTTAGATTACACTCAACTATTTTGGCCAAACCCTACCTAATTTTGAAGTAAAATTTGAGCTAGATCATGAACCCCACCTTTGAACTTGATTCATTTAAATGAGATATTTGAGCTTAATCAATTTCGGTCCGAATTTTTAACTTTAAATTTATAAACTATTGAACTTCGAACTCACTCATTTATATATCCCAATTTAAACTTGTGCTCCAAATTTATGCATTGAAACTGAACCCAAACTTATGTTGATGAAGTATGAGACTGTACAATAATGAAACGAACTTCATTTCTGGTGTGAACACTAATCTTTCACACTTAAATATTATTTAATTACAAATAATAATAATGAGAAAAAATTTCACACCACAAAAATGAAATTTGACTAATCTAAAATATTTGTAGATCATTAATTAAAAAAAATAAAAAATACCAAGTTTCTATTTATTAAAAAATAAAAATAAAACTATTATTAATAAACTATTTTCTTATACATTTTATGCATTCATATTCATAGTTTTTTTTAAGCAACATTCATATTTTTAAACCTATGATAAACTATAAATAAAATTCGATGCATATAAATTATTTAAATTTGATTGTTATTTTAATAATAAATTGATGTACATATTGTTAATATTAAAAAAAAAACACATTATTTTATAACAATAATTTTATAATTATAAATTCGTAAATACGATATTTATAGTCTATCTCTAAACAATTGAAATTTCATAATTTTTTTGTTATTAAGGATACAAAGAAATAAAGAGTATTTAATTTTTTATTAATAAAAATATTAAAATTTATTGTCATATATTAAGAAATAATATATATCTATTTATTTTAATTTTCAAATTTCAAATTTATTTAAATAAACATTTGATGTAATAATAGTATAATTATTGGGGTAGGACAAATTGAAAAAATATTCACAATACTAGGGGAAAAAATAGTCATACGGTACAATATAATTAATACATAATACTATATGGTATGATGAGTATTAGTGATACCATATATTTGACTAGATTTGCAAATATTTTCATATTTGAGTAGATTTGTAATTGTTTTGTTAAACTAGACCATACATTACAATTTCTCTAATTATTATAATTATATACCGGTATATTAATATATTTAAATAATAATAATATTATTATAAAAAATATATATCAAACATAAAATAAGAAAACAAGTAAAAAATATATAAATAAAAAGATGAAAAAATATTAAATTAAAAAAAAGAAAGAAAAAGATGAGGTGAGGTGAATAACACCTTGGGCCAAATAAGGTGTTGGGCTCCAACACCTCATCTCACCTCGTCTCACCCCAAAACAAACACACCCTTCATATTTTCATTCTTTTTTATTGAATAACATTTCATATCTTCATTCTAAACTTTAATTTTTGTCAAATTTGATCTCAAACTTCAATAACGATGAGTTCAATGTTGTCCGGAAAAAATCATTTTCATAATGTTGTTTACTTATTGGTAATTCGTTTAAATTTGATGGAAAAAAACAAACAATTTTAAATTCGTTGGTTTAAATCCAAACAAAATTTGCAAGTTTATACGTTTGATTAATACATGCATTATTGGCTTAATTAAGATCAATAGCTCAACACATACATAAAGGTTTGTTGTGATTAAAACGTGACAACCTTGAAATTCTTGAACTTTCTCCGAGTCTAATAAAGTAAACAAATGACAATCATTGAAGTTAATTAATATCACATTGGTTGAAGTCAATTAGTAATATTAGTTGGAATCGATTGAGATTACTGGGAGTAGGGAAGACTCGAATCCAAGACTTCTGGTGATTAGTCATACACTAATACCGTATGAGTAGTTACTCATGTTGACAATTACAATATGAATGTTAACTAATATCATTATTTGACTTCAATTAATACCCTTATATCAATGACGTCGATAAACATATAAAACACTGTTTGAAGACTATTAAAATTAAAGTTAGTGTTGGTTTTGTTTTTTTTTTCCAACAAAGTGTTGGTTAATATTAAAAAATTGACTTTCATTAGTGCGACATATTGAAGTTAATTATTGGCAATACGAAATATAATTAAATAAAATTATTTCATTTGGAAAAATTGGTTATACTTACATTAGTTATAAATCATGTAATATAAGAGTTTAAATATCAATTTCGAAGATCAAAATAATGATTGTGGTGTCGAATTAGATTTATCGCCAAACCATAAAACCACTATACCATTAATCATTTTGATAATATCCTTAATTATCTATAAATTGGTTTTTTTTTAGATTGCAACAATCTGAGTGAAGATTCAAACCGATGACCACGTGGTAAGTGAATATACACGGATGCCTTTTACTATATTTATAAACTACTTTTGAAACAAATGACAAAATTTGTAGGAATTTATTTGTTTATATTTTTAGTTTATCCAAAATAAAAAAAATCGAAATAATCGAATGGGTCCGTGGCGCAATGAGTTAATTGTTTGGGTATAAACCAGTTCAACACCAACGTCACAAGTTCGAGCCCGAGAATCGGTATTTGTCCCCCTCTCCAAATATGTATTAAAAAAAAAGGTCGAAATAAACCCCACCTGCACGCTACGAGTCACATAATCATTTGAAAAGAGAAAGTTTTTTGTGGAGCTCAAGCTGTTAAATCACAAGTCACTTCTTTAATGACCACAATTTTTTTTTTTTTGTTTTATAAATAAAAAAATGAATAATAATAATAATAATAAAACTTGTGGTTATTAAGGTGTGTTTGGGACATCGATTTGGTTATGATAGACGGAGGGTTATGATAAACGGTAAGTTATAATAAGCTATCGACAATTATAAACTATTTGAGAGGCAAGTTATTATAACCTGAATTATGATAAACGGTGTTTGAGGGGCTGGTTATGTAACAAAAAATAATATATGTAAGGTTTAAATAAACGAGAATGCAAACATTAGTTGAATTATTTTAACAAAGTCGACAGTTTGTATAAACGGGGCCCAAAACACCTTAAAGAGATAAAATGTAATTTGAGTGTTAGCTTGGTTCCACTTGAAAAATTTGAACACATATGCCCCATCACGCGCTCACTATTCATCAACGTTCAGTTTTATTTTAAATAATTTTATTTGACTATTATTATTTTTCTAATATCTGGCTGTTCCCGCCTATTCCCAGAGACCATCTCTCATCGCTGTGGTCGAAATTTTCGAACAACGGCAGAAGCAGATTCCATTGATCTTCTTCACATCCGCCATAGATCGTAGATCGTGAAGAAATCAAGCTCGATTCACTCTCATCGCCCTCTCTTTGTTGGCCGACGAGTATTTACGGCGATTCAACTTCGTAATTTGAAACCCTAGCAACAGCGGCAGAGCCGAGAATGAATCAGTACCATATCTATGAAGCCATTGGCCGTGGAAAGTACTCGGTAACTACTCTTGAGATTTTTAGAAGTCTTTGGAGTTTTGTTGGTTTGAATTCATCAGCAGCATGCTCTTCAACTGCGGAATTCTGTACTGATTGTTTCTTTTGTTTGTTCGGATTGTTCATAGACTGTGTATAAAGGGAGGAAGAAGAAGACGATCGAGTATTCTGCAATTAAAAGCGTGGATAAATCGCAGAAGAACAAGATTCTTCAAGAAGTAAGCCGGAAAAATTCCATTGTCATTTTATACTGTAGAGCGTTCTAACGGATTTTGGTACTTTTAGGATGGAAGTGGAACTATAGATTTTGGTATTTGGGATTTGATATGTCTCCTTCAATAAGTAACCATTGAGGAAGTAGAGTGAATTGATAGATCATCCTTAGTATCTTGCATCTTTTGCATCTTTTTTTCTCTCTTGATTTATCAATAACGTTATTATTCAGAGTTGAGTGGCTATTTTCAGTCTTATTTGGTTAGATCCGTGAACATGTAAGTCTTTGCTTTTCTATGTAATACTTTAGCGTTTCTCAATTATAGTAAAAATGGCCTTGTTTAATAATTTTAGGCATCACATATACTTTAATGCGATCTGATCTTAAAAATACATCTGTATTGTGATTGTGCGCATTTGATTTATCTGGATCATGCTGCAAATATGTAGGATAGTTGAATGTTTCGGTATAACAGAGCTGATAATTAAGTTGGAATTCATAATTTAAAGCTGAAGCATGGTCCAAATATCTTGGATTAGAAAATCGATGTTGGGTTTATCAGAATGATCAAAATTCTTGAAACATGCTTTAATCATCAATTAATCAGATGGAGGTTCTGTTGTTATAATGTTGAAAACATACGTCTCGACTCTCTCATAGCTTCATTCTTATCTGATATGCTTAACCTTCATAAGGGGTTGGGGAAATTGAATAAAACCCATTGTACTAAATTCATTGAGGAAGACGATTGATTTGTTTTCTGTTTTTGAGAAGAGGTGATAAGATGAGAGTAGGTAGTTTTGATCTGATTAATGAAAGAGGACGTTCATATTTAATTGCTGTTTTTGGAGATTTTCTTTTGTTACATTAACTTATAGACCTGGACTTATACAGTATCAAGTTCATATTCATGTAAGCTTAATTCAATCTAAAAACAGTTTGGTGTTTTGTAAAACTGAATATTTTGTTTTAAACAGGACATATTTCATTCCTCCATGAGTATGCAATCCATTAGACATCAGGATTGGGCTGTTTGAAGTAGGATGTTTATTACAGGAGTACATGAAGCCATAGGCATCGATTAGAACAATTATTTTGTCAACTACACACCTCATTTTTTCTTTGAGTACTATTTCTTTTATTTAGACCCTATATTCTGTAGATATTTGTGAGCGTTCTGGTCAGTTTAGGGTCACACTTTTCTCACAGATGCTGATTTACATGTTTAAAATCAATGCACTGCTTACAACTGCCACATAAGTTACGGTAATTTTATTCTGTATGCACTAAATTACACTTTTTATAACCTCGACATCACCAGATCTGGTACCTTGTTTATCTATACATTTTTGTACTTATTGCATAAAAAAATGCTACTCCACAGTTTGTTACTGGATTCTAACAGGATAATCTACCTTCTCATTTATTGCAGGTCAGAATACTCCACTCCCTTGGCCACCCAAACGTACTCAAGTTTTACTCCTGGTAGCATTTTGGAAACACTAGCTTATGTTTTTGATAGATCTTCTTAGCAGTTAGCTTTAACTAATTTTGTTGTTTTACAACTATCTTTCTAATCATCACTTCGGAGGATTAGACATTCACTTGGTCCCATCTTTTTGCATTCTTAAGGTATGAAACTTCTGCTCACTTATGGCTGGTATTAGAGTATTGTGTTGGAGGAGATCTCATGAGCATCTTGCGCCAGGTATATCAAATAGTTGATCCCATACACAGAATTGTAATCTTGGAAACTTACCATTAAGAGCTTGTTAGGTTTTAATTGGGGCATCTGTTGCTGCTGTGAAATCAACCTTGATTTTCGTATAATGAAAACAAATATCAGGCCTTATAACGATTCATTGTGGAATTAAAAGTTTGATTCTTGCAAATGTGGTTCCCCTCTCAATTCATAACACAAATTAGATTTAGTTTATGACAACACTGGCCAGTCCATTTCCATTATTCTCTTATATAGGACTCCTGTAATAGAATATTAAGAATGTAATGATTGCGATCTATGAGATTGAGGATCTCTGTTCACTTTTAATTATCTTGCAATTTGTCTCATGATTCATGTATCCCAGAAGTCTTTTGTAAGTTTCTATAATATTAAGCCATCGAGTATCGATAAGGGAAATACACATTTCAAACAGTTTTTGCATATGATGGCCACTACGTTTGAAAGCTCTCCTCAATCTTTTGGCATAGTGAAAAGTGCAGAATAGTTACAATGCCTATATATAATCTTCGGAGTTTTAAGAATAAAGATATTAATTTATTTTTGAATGAGTGGCAGGATGGCAAACTACCTGAAGATTCAATTCATGATATTGCAAGTGATCTTATCAGAGGATTGCAGTAAGACAACTGACGTCCTTGGTTTTTATGTTTGTTTGTTCATTTTAGTTTATTATTTGAACTTTTTGATTGCATGGTTATATGTAATGAAAACAATTTTAGGTACTTACACTCGAAAGGAATCATATATTGTGATTTGAAACCATCAAATATCCTACTTGATGAAAATGGTCATATAAAGGTATTTATGCACCAAAATTGCATTTTTTTAAGAGGGCAATTTGGATGCAGTCATGGTTGCACTCCACCCATAATGTCAACATATGTAGCACTTTTGGTGCCACAAATCTCAGCTCACTTTTTTTCTTTTTTTATAAAAAAATATTAAAATGTGTGTGTGACATTCATGAGTGGGGTGCAGCCATGGCTGCACCCAAATTTCCCTCTTTTTTTTAATTGGGTAGCATTTAGTAGTTCTGTACCATTTTATTTAACTTCTAATTTTTCGTTTTGTTTTGCAGTTATGTGATTTTGAATTAGCTAGAAAGTTGAGTGAGATATCGAAAACAAATTCATCGGTAGGCCAAAATCTTTTTAATGTAGAAATTTGTGTATGCTTGCATGTAACTTTTAGATTTGGGCTCAAATCGAGTCACATTTTTCATATTAAGAAGTAGTTGATTGTTTCTTTGATGCACTTATGTAGGTTCCGCAAACAAAACGAGGCACACCCTGTTATATGGCTCCTGAATTGTTCAAGGACGATGGTGTTCACTCCTATGCGTCTGATTTATGGGCACTTGGTTGTGTCCTATATGAATGTTTTGTGGGGAGACCTCCTTTCATGGGAAGAGAATTCACTCAACTTGTAAAATCTATCCTCTCAGATCCTATCCCTATTCTCCCTGGTAGCCCTAGTCGTCCTTTTGTTAATTTGGTTAATTCTTTGCTGGTAAAAGATCCCGCTGAAAGAATACAATGGCCTGAGCTTTGTAGTCATGCTTTTTGGCAAACTAAAATCTCTCCAGTATCCTTACCTCCACAACCAGCTTTTGCAAATATGATAGATCAATGTTCTAAACCTTGTTTGTCGGAAAGAAATGGTGAAAAAGTAATTCACAACAGGACTCCTCCTAAGTATCGAGAAAAAGATGTGAAAGGCACTTTAAGACAAAATGAAAACTCTGCTTTTGGCTCAAGCAAAAACGAAATCCTTGTTAAAGGTACTCCAGGCAGTCAAAAAACTCAATCAAAGGTATCTAACAAATTGGTTGATGAAAAGAAGTCGAAAGAAACCCCTTCTGCTTCCAAGGGAGTAAATCTTTTAAGACTCTCGAGGATTGCAAAACTAAACTTGCAAAGAGAGAATGATAAAGAAAATTATAGGAGACCTGTTTCTAGCAACTCCGAAAATGATTCTGAGGTTGAAATTAAGAACACAGATATGGAACTTGATTTTAATGAGATTGTTGAAGACGAGTCTCATGAAGAATCTGATGATTCTGATATTTTAAATTGCAATCAGGAAGACAAGTCATCCAATCAGAATCTCCAGGGGAAGATGGAAGATGCACAAAATATGGGAGGAAACTTGTCAGATTATTCACCGGTTGTTACTAATATCAATGACTCAGATTTTTCAAGCAGACATAATCAAGAATCACAATTGGTGCATATAGTAGGGGTTGGTGCATCACCTAGTGCTAGTCCTCAACTTGAGAACCAAAGAACTAAAGAAGGTTCAACATATGTTCTTGATCCTGATTCTTTGAAATCATCCAATAATATGTCAGAGATATTTTGGCATCAATCTGATCTTTCAGTTAAACCAGTAATGCAAAGTAGAAAAGCAGATAAAGTCTCAGATGTTAATACGAATCTTCCTTTTGAGGGATTGCAAGCACTTGATTTCGCGAAAATGCCTAAGGAGAAGCAAGAGGCATTGGGTAGTAGGATTATTGCTACTCTTAGTGGTAATACTAGTATTGGTGAAAAGCAAAATATGATAAGATATCTTGAGATGCTTAGTAACAATGCAGATGCGGCTAATATTTTTACAAATGGACCAGTAATGCTCATGCTTGTAAAAATGCTCAAGCAATCAAAGGTTTTGCAATTGCGAGTTCAACTCACGTCACTAATTGGCTTGTTGATCCGCCACTCTACTTTTATAGAGAACAACTTGGCAAATTCTGGTCTTTTAGTTTCACTTACTGACGGACTTAGAGACAATCAAGAAAAAGTCAGAAGATTTTCTATGGCTGCTTTAGGTGAGTTGCTTTTTTATATCTCCACTCAGGAAGAGCATAATAGCAACTCTAATCCTTCGGACTCACCTTTGAAGGATACTAGATCTCCATCTGGATGGCAGGTACGTTGATATATGGTTTTGTTGTGAGTCTTTATGCTTATTCCAATTCAATAAATATTTGTGAGGAATGTTTTGTTTGTCGATGAAGTTTGGCCAACATCTTGTAGTCGACATCAATTAAAAAAAAACCATGTATCGAGTACCCGTTGCTTTCCGATAATGCAATATTGTTAATGAATTTTATAAACTTTGCTCTTACAAAGTTTCTATGGAACAGGTTCCAAATTCATTAATTTCTTTAGTCACATCAATTCTTCGAAAGGGAGAGGATGATATAACTCAACTATATGCATTGAGGACAATTGAAAACGTTTGTAGTCGGGGAGCAATTTGGGCATCCCGATTAATCAGCCAAGATGCAATCAGTAACCTATGCTACATATATCGAGCTTCTGGGAAATCAGAAAATATGAGGCTCACGGCAGGATCATGTTTGGTTCGCCTAGTTCGTTTCAACCCTTCTAGTATTCAGTCACTTGCAGACAAATTATCTTCCAAGGACATGGCATGTGCCCTAGTTAAGGGAAATCCACGTGAGCAGCAAATTACCTTAAATCTTCTTAACATGATCATGTTTGGAGGCCATTCCTTAACTAGCATTGGAAGGTACCTTCTACCTTTAATGGAGGAGAAGAATATTGTCTCTAGTCTCATATCCCTTATTGAGCAGGGAAGTGAAGTTATGAAAGGAAAGACAATTGTTTTCGTGGCTCTCCTCTGTAAGAGTGTAAGGCGATGGTTGCCTCATTTCTTTTGCAATGCCAGGTTACTTTCATCAATAGATAGGCTCGCGAAGGAGAAGGACGTCTATGTCCAACAGTGTTTGATTGGATCTGTGCAAATCGTGTCAACTATTGTGCCAAGTTTGTTGGATATGATTATGGGAGATATTCAACAAATGATGGGAGGTAGACGTCATGGACATATCTCCTCCCCCCTTACTAGTCGTGCTGCTCCAAAGACTAACATTCACATGTTCCCTGTTGTCCTTCATCTTCTTGGAAGTTCAATCTTTAAGCACAAGGTTGTTAGTCCTCAGGTGCTGCAGCAGTTGTCTGATCTAATCAGGCATATAGAGACACCATTTCAGGTGGGAGTATTGCGACAACTAAATTTCACACCACACACACAAACATCCATATTTGAGATTATAATCACTATTTTTCCCGTTGGAATGAGAAAAAAAACTTTATAGCATACTAAATGAACTGAAAGTTGGTATGCGTATATGCTATATTAGTTCTTGAACATCTGGTTGCCACCTGTTTGTAGAGATGTTAACATTTTCCATATTGTGAAGAGAGTGATGAGTATAAAGATAAGACGTGTGGAGTGGTTCATTGTTTATTGAATATTTTTTCCTGTTTGTCATTTACAGGGCAGGGATGACTTCCAGATAACATTACTTCGAGTTATAGAATCTATTACAGAAGACTTCTCGGTCATACTTGAACACCCAGAGATTTTTGTCCAAAAGATTCTCCCCAGTTTGGCTGTTCTTTACAGAGGGAACAAGGATGGGGATGCAAGATTCTTATGCCTTAAAATCCTCTTTGATGTGATGATCATTTTCCTGAATGAACCGTCCATTGATGGGCAAAGATTGGAGGATCTTAAACAGATAGCAAATTTACACTTCCTCCCTCTCTATCCTGTCTTGATAGAGGATGATGACCCCATACCCATGTACGCTCAAAAACTTCTCGTGATGCTCATCGAGTGTAATTACATCAAAATTTCAGACATCTTACATCTAAAAACTATCTCCCAATGCTTTGAGTTTTTGCTTGGCGACTTCTCAAACGCAAATGTAAGTAGTGTTAAGCTGTGTTTGGCGCTGGCATCTGCTCCTGAAATGGAATCAAGAATACTTTCTCAGCTCAAAGTCGTTAGAAGAATAGGAATTCTTTTAGAGTTTGTATATGCAAAGGATATGGAAGATTTTCTTGAACCAACTCTTGGCCTATGTAGAGCTCTTCTTCTGCGTTCTGTCAGTTGTAGAAAAGGCTTCACCTACTCAAAAGAACCGGTTCTTCTTGGTGCTGGTACTCAGGAGCAAAATGTTCTTGTTAACCAGCAGGAATGCATAAGAGATATATCCGACTTTGGTAACAATGTTGGAGTCTTGTTGGAGTTGAGTGGATCCTCAGAAGCAAATATTGCAGACATAGCTTCAGAATGTGTAGTCTTTTTGGTTATGGCGGCTCCTAGGGAAGGAACCACAGGTCTTCTTACCAATCTTCACAAGATTAGTGTAATCTTGGAGTCCTGGCGGAGAGGTGGCTGCATCTTGCTCGTGCAGAGAATGCTGCACGCTCTCGGCTATGCTTGTAGACAGTACGTGGCCCATGCTATGATATTATCAATATCCACATCTGAAATTTCACGGATTGAAGCTATTATTTCTGAGATCAAGAGCTCAGGCACGCCACATTTAGCTAATGATGCAGTTCTTGTGGCTACGGAGTTGCACCGGCTTCATCGCTGTGTTTAAAACAAGAAAAGTTGTGAGTTTCTTAATTTCCCTGGTTCGTTTTTCTTGATACAGTCAACAATGATCCCCTTGGTTTTGTCGACCAACTAACATTTTAGCAGGTACTTTGCAAAATTGTTCAGGTAGCTGGGACAAAAGTAAGATATTTTGTTCTAATCTTTTCGTCGTACAGAAGAGAGGCCGACTGTAAAATGAGTGACAAAAGAAGATTTGAACTCCCTGAGATGGCATTGAAGATAGCTTTCCGGTATCTACAGCTCCAAACATGGTTCCTGGTGAGTTCAATTATTTATTTATATGCATACTGTTACATGTCATCGAATTCTTATTGGCCGTTTGTGTGTATATATATACTTGTACTGTGAATTTTCTTCCACTGGAGCAATTGATGACGCCCATCATATTTTGTTAACTGCAGCTTTACTTTTCCTTTCTATGATCATTGTTTGTGGGTCAAATAATCATTCAACTTAGAGTTTTAAGTTCAGAAAAATACATTTGGCTTTTAAAAATGTGTTGATTTTGAAATTGTATCTCGTGGTACATAATGAAACATTTATTTATTTATGGTCAGAGTAGTTATGTCTTAGTTACAAAATTGTAGACCTGTTGGTTTTCAATCCCTTTAGAAGAGCCCCTCGTACATAAAACAAAGGAGAGATATTTGAGTATTCACTCAAGTTAGCAAAACTTGCTTATGGACATTTAAGAAATATATACTTTTTTTTATTTATATATATATATCCACAAGTTTTCGAGCTAGTTTATGCACACATTGATTATTCTCATGCGACAATTATCTGTCCTTGTAACATTTAATTCTAAAAAAAAATTGTAGAAAATTAATTTTTAGGTAAGTGATCATCATGAATTGAATTTATAGTTTTTTTTGTTTCCTAAAGTCTTCTCTCTTGACTACTAAGTCAATCCGGTGATAGTGGACATTTTAGTTTTCATTATGTGATGAATACCAAGATATCAAATGTTTGATTGACACTTTGACACGTGTTGGGCACTTGTTAGAACAATAGACATATACCAAATGTTAGCTAGGTACTAATTATTCAAAATAAGTTTGATTTTTTAATGTAGGAAAATGTTAGCTAGGCATTAAATCATTAAATTATTGGCTTTGATTTTTTATTGTATGAAGGTAATATATATATTTTCAAAAATTAAATTTTAGTAATATATCCTTGTTTCCATGTACTATGATTTAAAAGATTGATGCGTCATTGTCTTATGCCGTGTTGTATTTGTAACCATGCCGTTTAGATAAGCATTATTCAGTGATATCTCTGGGGACAAGACAATACACTAATATTTTAAACTAGAAAAAATTAGTTAAATAAATTTACCATGATTAACTTAAAGATTAGCTGATTGGAGATAAATTAAGTGATTAAAATAAGAGGAGCTTTAAATTTGATTGCTCCTTAGTTGGTTGCAAAAGTAAACTGAGGGGCCAAGCCTAGAAGGATAATTAAACCAACAAATCATTTTTGGTTTCTTTTTTTACTTGTGATAAGTACAGCTAACAACCACTATCCATTTTGGTGATTAATGTTTAACTTGAAAGTAACTTCATTGCCTTCTCCAAATCTGTTGCCCAAAAAAGATAAAATCCTAACCATGGTTGGATTTGTTTAATGATAGCTTGATTTGCCATATTAGTTGAATTATCTGTATTGAACTTCTTGAAATAAAAATCTTCTGATTGAAGTTTGTGATATCTGATATTTATATTCAATCCTTTTGTTGTAATGCTTTTGATTTAAGGTTAAATGCAACACATTTGGTAGTTGCATTGCAATACACAACTATCATAATTTGTTTCCAAGCCTGAATTAGTAACTAATTTATCTTCAAAGTAAAGTTGCCTCATTTAGTACTTACTACGTAAAAATACATTGCATCATGAATACAATAGTGAGGATCTGAACTCAAAATTAACATATCTTAACTATTAATTTATGTCTCAATAGCAATTAGAGTGAGGTGTTTTTATCAGACTAATATTTGGCAGAAGGGATCTCTGTACCTTTGTGATTACTAGATTATACCAGATGTCATTTTTGTTGGTGTAGTTAAATATTTCAAATTGTATAACTGTTCAACTTATAATATACCATAAACAATATTTTTATATTTAATCTAAACCACCTACATATTTCCCACAAAATAAAACTTATAGTATAAATTAGTGGCATCTATCATATATTCTCCTCAATATATACTATCAAAATTTGAATTTCCAAAGTTTATTTAGTATCTACTTTAATTCAACCAAGAATCTAATGATTTTTTTAGATCAATAATAATGGAAGGTAGAAAATTTAAACATGTAACTTTTTTTTATCATGAGTTTACATTTATGTCGATTAATTGTTATTTTTGTTGGCAACAAAAATGGTTTCTAGGCGTCCCTAAGGAGTGGTGCAGTAGTTGAAAATTTGTGCTTTAAGAGTATGCTCTCTTCAAGGTCTCCAGGTTCGAAATTCACTTGTGACATTACTCATTTGATGTCTCTTGTACCTGACCTAGGAATGTGCATAGTTACCTTATTTTAAAAAAATGGTTATTGCAAATTGAATCGACAAAAATCAATATAATCTATTCCAGTAGAATAAATTGATAAATGACAATTTCAAGTCAAGCAAGTTTTTGTTTTGTTCTGTGGCGACTATAAATTGAATTTATCATCTTAAACATTTCAAAGTCCTCATTGACCAATTGAGCAACTCTATGATGGTTAAGTCAAAGCAAGCAAACTCAATTATTTTTCATTTTTCATCCGTATAATACAAATATAACCCCATTCTTTTATATGAAAAATTAATAATAAAGTTTGGCGTTGTTGGTTCACTTTATGGTTGTGGCTCCACAATTGGAATATGGTGCCAAAACGTTTGGCATTGTTTGGCCATGTTGCAATGTTATTTTGTTCTTCTTTTTTCCCACTTCATATTATTCAAACAAGCACGGGTCCCATTGAACAATAAAGATTCTCTAACAGCAACAACTTTAAGAATTAGATACTTTTCCATTTCTACCATCTTTTCTGTTTTTTTTTCCTTCTTATTTAATTTTCAACTTTTTTTAATAACGTGTTCCCATTACTAGTATTTTATTGAATCAATATAATTTTAAAGCACATGATTATTCTCAATTATTTTCACATGACAATCTTTATACCCTATGACATTTCGATGTTAGAAAAATTAATAAATTTAATTGTTAAGTAGAAATCGAACACATGAATTTTTTATTCCAAGACCCTCTTGATTACTCGAGTAATCCATACTATACATTACTAAATATTAAAATTGTAAAAATTATTTAATAGCATGGAGCAGTTTTCTTGATTTCCTCAAGAGGGTAATAAAAAAATTCATTTCATGCGAATTAATTTGATATTTTTCATAAAAAAGGTTCATTGTTTTATTTATTAAAAGAAAAAAGGGGGAAAAGGAAATTGTAAAAGAGGATCTAAAGTGATCCTGAAAATTGACCCTCGGAATCAAAGTCGCACCCTATACAGTGAAAATGAGAGATGAAAAAAAGGCACACTTTCTTAACACCAAAGTAATTTTGCTTTCTAACTTGTGGTATTCTTTTCATTTTCAAACGGTACCGTTTTATTTCAATCCACAAAAAAATAACAAATAAAAACAATTTAATTTGCAGCCTAGGCTTCTAATTCATTTTTTTAGTTAAAAAAATTATTAAAAGTAGAAAATCGAACCTATAACTTCTTAATTCATAAATATTCATAGATAACTTTATTGACATTTATGATTTGTTTAATAAATATAAATGTTAAGAATATAGTTTGGTACTCTTTTTAACCTATTTTCGTACTTGAAAGTCTAAATAATCTCATATTTGACAAGTTTTTGTTTATTATTTTATTATTTTTATCATCAAATTTGATTTAATAACAATAATTTTAATACAAAATATATAATAGGAGCATGCTTTTAAATTTTATAGAATAAAATTGATTAAGGGCGATTTCATTTTTTTTTTTAAATCTAACCCTAGTTTTATAATTTATTAAAAAAATAAAACACTAAAATTTGATATTTTAACTCATTTGGTTAGGAGAGTCAGTTTCATTATTTTGTTGAATTTCAATTCAACACCATGGTTATAGATTTCTCATTAACAATTAGATAATACATTTTTTGTAGAGTTTTTCGTTCCCCATCCCACAATTTGTACAAAAAAAGCGATACATGTTTAAGTCCTTCATGTAACTTATCATTTTTGCAAAACATTTTATATAAGTATGTTTATGATTTACACAACTTGTTTCTTTTTCAGGAAAAAAGTTGTGAGCCGAGCCGAACCAAACCGAGCCAAATAATTTTTTTTTTTTTTGAAAAGTAACGGCTCAGAGCAAGCCGACCAATGTAGCGGGGAGAAAGAGATATACTCGCTTAGCCATAGTTGCCATTATGCAAACCCAAAAAGTTTCACCAAAAAATTTCACTCCATTTTTTCTTTGCTTTCACTTCTTCTGCTTGCTCGCCAAACTTCCAATTCAATCGCCTAATCGCTTCAACTGGGTTAGTAACTTCGTACTCCACTTGTTCCATGTAGCCCATTTTTGCTTAATCCATTTCCTTGCTGTTCTTGATCGGATTATTGGCATTTTCGCAGACCCTTCTGTTCATCTCTTTCATCTTTGTGTGTATTGACGTGTTTGGTGAGTTTTGTAGAGGAATGGGTTTACAGTTGAGGTCTGATATTAGTGTTCTTTGACATTAGTGATGATGATTGGGGTTTAGAATGGTGGGTTTTGGCGATTTGAACTTGTGGGTTTGTTGGGTTTGTTGACTGGGCTGATTTGTATTCTTGTAATTTTCTGCTTATGGATTTCAATTTGTTCTGTTTGCTTGAATTTTTCGTTAATTTGTTGATTTTATGCTAGATTGTGGGGTTTTCAGCACTTTTGGGCTGCATAAGAGTTGTTTTGTTGGTCTGGTTTGATTCTTTTGTTTGCCCTTTTTGCTATATCATTTGCTTTCATACTCTGTGAAATTTCCCCTTGTTGCACTTTCTGATGACTTAAGGTTTCTACAATGGCATTTTCAGATGTTAGATTGTTTTTCTATGTTTACAGAGTTGATGACTATGGAGCTTTTCGAAATTCAACCGAGCGAACTTAAATTCACTTGTAAGTATAAGATAAAACATTCTTTATTTTTACATATTGTTCTAATTCACAGTGAACATCCAATTGTATGTTATATGGAAAGATACGAGTGACGGCAGCAGATTTTTATATATTGTTCTAATTCGTAGTTTATGTGCACTTCGATTATTCTCACGTAACAACCGTCTGATCCTACAACATTAGGTTGCTAGGAAACCAATAGAAAATTAATTTTTAAGTAGGTGACTACTTATTGAACTCATAAGTTATAAACTCTTGGCTCTTAGGTTTCTTTCTCAAGCCCTCTTGACCACTATTTGTGAGTTTTTTTATTGACATTCAAAGTTAATGTGTTCTTTGAAATTTTTTGTTGAACTAAAAATAAGTGTTCTATGAGATTTACTTGTTAACTAATTTTTTTAAGATTTAGAAGAATCATAATCTCCATACCTGTTTGTATCTGCATGTATGCAGTGCAATGGAAAAAGGAAAAGATAAAATAATGTTCTTGTCTATGCACTCATTTCCTGCAATGTCATTTTAATAAGTTTTGCATCCTTTCTCCAGTTGAGTTGAAGAAGCAAAGTTCGTGCTTGATACACCTTATCAATAAATCTGAGCAACATATTGCTTTCAAGGTGCAGTATTTCAAATGGATCACACAAAATCTTTTTCCTTCCACTAATGCTATACGCCTACATCCTTTTAATCTTGTTTCTGTCATAATTTTAGTTAGTACAATTCTTTAAAAAAATTATTTTTTCCACGTATGCTATGAAAGAATACAAACTTTGTTCACAGGTAAAAACTACATCTCCCAAGAAGTACTGTGTGCGACCCAATACTGGCATCATTAAGCCCAAGTATACGTGTGACTTCACAGGTCTTGTTTCCTATCATTCTCTTAAAATGTTGGATCCAACGTGAACTAACCTTGTGGCCACAATAATAGTCATGTAAATGTTTAAGGGCTTAGAAGGAGCGAGTTCAAACTATGGTGGGGGTGGCAATCTACCTAGCCTTAGGAGTAGTATCCTACAAGTTTTCTTGACTACAAAATATACTACGATGTTATGGAAACGGCAACAACAACAATCACATGAAAACCATAAAAATGTAAAAGAAGAATACAAAGAATTACGTGGTTCACTAACGGTGTGTTAGCTACATCCACGAGCAGAGGAGTGAGCATATTTATTACTTTTAGGATATAAGGATACAAAATGTTGATCAACTGATGCTAGGGTATTAAGAGAGTTTATATAGTGCTCTCTCATAAATCCTATTAAAAAATAGGCTCAATTACTTAAAAGCCCAATTACAGAAACGTAAACTCAAATACCTATTTTATCTAGGTTTCTGAGGCAACGTATGGGCTTCGCCCCTGATATCCTCGCTTGGTGACTGGGCAGCAAGACCCTCAACTAACTAATCATGGGGCATGGAACAGTTCAAGGCATAACCCAAAATATGATCATATATATTTAATGTTGGTGGTGTTGACATGAAATTGGCTATTAGGCATACTTATCTACTGCTTTTTATACACCAAATTGCCAATCCATCTTAATCCATTTCAGAGACTTTTTTTTTGAGAGTCCATTTTAGAGACTTAATAAGATGGACAACTAGATGCAACTTCAGAAGCCTCAGTTTTTTTCTCATTTTTTATTTTTATTTTTATTTTTGTATTTATGCTATGTTGGTCTTGGATCTATGCAGTCACCATGCTACCTCAGCGTACGGCTCCACCTGATTTCCATTGCAAAGACAAGTTCCTGGTCCAAGGCACAGTCATCCCCTCTGGAACATCTGATGAAGACATCACATCTTACATGGTGAGAGTTATAGTTGTGTTCTCGTTTCTTGTTTCATGGTCTTGTTCTAAAATTTTGTCATGCATGAAAAACAGTTTGCAAAAGATAGTGGCAAGCACATTGATGAGAAGAAGCTAAAGGTTATTCTAGTAAGTGCAACACCACCTCCTGTTTTGTCACCAATTAATGGAGAGTTGAAATCAGATTCAAATCTTGAAACATCCTTTCCAAAAGATAGAATGCATACAGGAGTCGAGAACATACGTCCACCTCTTAAGGTACGAGTAACAGTGCACCTTTCATGTGTTATTCAGTGCTTCTATTAAAACTCTTCTTTATTTCCCTCTCCCATTAGTCTCCACCTTTTATCAATCTGGTTGGAAGGTAGCTCTAGTTTCAAATTTTGAGGATACTATTCTATAATATGCATACATGTAATATGGAATGAAGTATATAGATTGCTTACCATTATTATGCACGCACTTACTTCTTATGGAAATCATGGTTGTATTGTGGTTGAAACATTTTTTTTTGAGTGTATCTCTTGACTAGAAATTGATATATTCCAGGTTGCAGAAGATACGAATGGACTCGATACTTCTGTACATTTATCTCCACCTTACAAGGTATGACTATGAAAGCAACTCTGTCATGTCAACTGTGCTTATATTTATACTCCTGTCAAGGTCTCTCTCTAGTTTTTCATTGTAAAGGGATTTCCCATTGTAGTGTTTGTCCGTTTATCGTTGTTACAATTTTGGAATCCTCAAGTTTGTGATCTTAATATTGCACAAAAAGCTACATTGGGTCTAAATTCCTGCAGTTATGAGACACTTGGATTTCTTTTGTATGGTTCATCTATGTTCTACCTTTTTATTCCAAAATATAGCATATCCAAATTAGAAGAACACAACAAAGGCCATCAAATGCAGAATTTGACTTTTATCCCTATATGTTTGAACTACGATCGATATCAGGTTGCTGAGGGCGTTGAGAAAATTGATACTTGTAAAGATTCAGATGAGACTAGAACAGCTGATAATGTTGCAATGAGACAAGATGAGGATGTGGTGGCAGGACCAATTGACAATATTGAAAGCACACAAGCTGAGAGATTTGAGGAATCGAAACCAGTAAAGGATTTGCCAAAGTTAAACTTAACGAAAGACTTCGAAGAGCTGAAATCAAAGCTAACTCTCATGAATGCAGAACTACTAGAGGTAGATTTTTTTTTTCTTGAAGTTAGAATATGAAGTACCTCTCTGTTTATATCTCTCACTTTCTCTTTACTACAAACAAGAAATCAACTGTGATAACTGGCAAGTTACATTTAGTTGATTGAATAAGTTTATGAATTGTGAGTAAAACTTCCTGAATCATTGATACTACCTTTATTTTTAGAAAGGAAAATGAAATCTCTTAAGCCGCATGCCCTATTATTAGTAAAGAGCAAGGATTTATAATGCCTTAATACAACTTCCATATTTGTCAGATTTTTTGCTAGTTCAACAACAATTGGGGGTGAGGGATTCGAAGACATTCTTAGTCATAGACACATACTTATTTTCAGTGGAGTTATTGCTCTTATTGGCAAATGATATATTTGTTAGTTTTTACTAGATATATCCATTGTTTCAGCTATTGATGAAGAATTTGTTTTACAAATGCAGGCCGAAGCTACCATAAGGAGGCTAAAGCAGGAGAGGATGGTAACCACACAAGAAAGGGAAATGCTCAAGCGTGACTTGGTATTATACTATTACTATTATTATTTTGGTCATTACACTTTTAAGCATGAATTTTAGTCATGGAGTGGCTTAGTGGTTAAGAGGGCCTTGGAGAACTAAGAGGTGATGAGTTCAATTCATGGTGGTCATCTGTCTAGGAAACAATTTCATATGGATTTCCTTGACATTCAAATGTTGTAGGGTATATGTGGTGTGTATTGTGACAATAGTCGAGATGCGCGCAAACTGACTTGGATAGTTTTACGGATATAAAAAAAACACATGGATTTTAGTCATTCAACGCACACCAAACCTCATACTTTTAATACTTAGAAATAAAATTTTGGCCGTAGAGGCTTTGTAGTCCAATAGACATTAGCAGTCTAATGTCAAGGTTTTAAGATTTAGGGGCTAAATTAGAAAAAATGTATAAAATCAAGAGCCAAGAATCCAAATCTCTAAAGTTTGGGAATGAAAAAAGTGGGCAAATTAAGTGACCAAATTCATTAAAAAAAACAAAAAATAACGTGCTTTAAGCCATTCGCCTCTTCACCTTCTCGAAAACAATGTGAGATTAATCATCATGGGTATGATTAGTTTGGCGGTCAAAAGGAACTTAACAAACTAAGAGGTAATGAGTTCAATTTAAATACTATTATCCATCTACCTAAAATTTATTTTTTTAGGGGTGTCATTGACAACCAAATGTAGTAGGGTCTCGTGCTAGTCCTGACAGTGACGGACACTCACAAACATTATAAACAATGTGGGATTGTTTTCTCATTCTTAGCCCATCAAATTGCTTATCAAGACATCGCAAAACCCTCATCACTACTTAGAACGGCCAAACCATCTCGAACAGAGACAAACTCCATTATGCGTATCTATTCGAGATTTCATTTATCATTACAGCACAGGGGTCCCTGATTTTAGATCCTGGGGAGTCTGAGGGACATGAATATTGAGTACTGATTTCTTGTTGCAGGACACAGTGAGAAAAACTGACCAAAGAAGTATCCAAGTGGGCTTCCCCTTAATGTATGTTGTGATGGTTGCTTTTATCAGTGTTCTTGTTGGATACTTCATTCATCCCTAGCAGAACTAAGCAATAATGGAGCTTCATCAGGTATTGTTGGATATATATATTTTTTAGATTCTGGACTTGGCTGCTGTCTTTGAAGTCCTATTGTTTTTGTTGTATATGATTTGATGAGTGCTTATTTTGTATGATTATATGTAAAGCATTTTGTTTTCCTTGTTAATTTTTTTAGAGTATTACCTCAGAAATAAGGTATTTAAACCTACAACTTTGTAGTAGAGATTCATATGTTTAGATACTCGGACTATGCTTTTGTTCAACAATATATAAATGGATTTTTTTTTTAATTACAAATTCAGTTGTTGAATTCGAAATATAATAATTGCAAAATGGAGGACTTTCAAACATTTTCGCTCAATGGATCGGTGGCGCGATTGATTATCTAGTTTGATATTAATCCATTTTCACTCTACAGTTAATAGTTCGATCCTTAGAATCGATATTTGTAATTAATTTTCTTTAAAATGAGCAAAATTTTAATGACATATTGTATGACTTGGTAATCTTGAGGTCATGAGTTTGCATTTTCCTACTTTTAATAATTGTTGAACTAAAAAAAATCATGTTAAATGGGGCATAACTCAATCAATATACGCGTGAACAATTGATCAGGAAATCATGGATTAAAATCTCATCATCTCAATTGCAGTTGAACTTAAAAAAAAAAGATAACAAAAAAACAAAATTCATTTGTAATTTAACCAATTTTTATGCACTTAAAAATCATTTCAAATTGACTAATGTTATACCGATATTGAAATTAGTCTATTGGAGGTTTGTTGTTTCAGCTATTTTTATAACCGTTGGGGATTATCAGTGCGAACTCATTCATTTTCTTCACAATTTAGATATTTACATTATACAAAATTATCATCATTTATATATTTACGATCTTCTCTTTATCTAATTTATATGAGATGAAAGTTGAATATAAACTAATTAAAAACTTATTCTTGACAAAAACATCAGCCAGTTGGAAGATTTTTATCCTAGTCTATGATATTTCTTTCGTAAGATTTATGGAATTTCCTGATATTTTGGAGTGGCTTTTATTTTCTAGAATGATTTTTTAGAGTTGGTGGAAATTCAGTGCATCCATTTCAATCCAAAAATAAAGTTGAAAATATCAGAGCTGCCTTTGTCAAAATGCCACTAGCCAGCCAACCAACCAACCAGCCCAAACTCTGCAGCAGTGAAATTAGGCATGAAATAGTTTTTTTATTTTATTTTACTTAATTTTTTAGAGTTCAAGTACAAATTAGGAGTGATAGTAGGAGTGAGAAATTCAACTCCATGATTTTTTAACTTTATAAATCTAAATGTACGTTTATATTAAAATCTTACAATTATCTCATATTAAAAAAAGTAGAGAGTTCAATAAACATTTAAAAAAGATGTGAATTACTTCTCTATTATCAATTAGTTTTAAATTGGAATTCCATATTATCTAATAATTTATTATATAATTTTTCTTTACCATGATTTTCATCCTTCTTTCCTAGCCCGTTGTAAAAACAAAAAACAACACTTTTCTTCTATATATATATATATATATATATATATATATATATATATATATATAAAACCTCTAAAAATTTGACTTGAATTTTTAATAGATTGATAAAAAAAATTTTAAAAAAATTACAATAAAGGGGGAGGAAAATTCGAATTCACAGACATTTTAGTCTATGAGAATGCATTAATGCTACTGAGCTATTGCTCTTGTTGACAAATTGATAAAAGTTATAATAAAGGAAGAAATGTCACTGAGTTATTGCTTTTGTTGACAGAT
Organism: Sicyos edulis; assembly: GCA_036507275.1. Taxonomy (NCBI): domain Eukaryota; kingdom Viridiplantae; phylum Streptophyta; class Magnoliopsida; order Cucurbitales; family Cucurbitaceae; genus Sicyos; species Sicyos edulis. The sequence continues at coordinate 49,109,641 of CM071847.1, read as the reverse complement.
TGATAAAAGTTATAATAGAAGAAGAAATTTAGAGAAAATAATGCTTATGAACTTAGTTTTTATAAACTAAATAAAACCAAACAATTGATAAAAAAATAATAATAAAAAATAAAACTCAAACAAGTGGTTTGAGGGTGAGGAATTTTAATTTTTTTTGTTTATATATATTTTTAAAAAGTTGTACTCGATCAACTTTTCTTATGAAGTTTTAAAAATTTTATATTCCTAATTATTAATACTTTTTAATAGTGTATTATAATGAATCATTAATATCAATTTTTTTTTGAGAAAATTAATATCAATATTTAATGTCTAAGATGCTTTGCTAATCCAATTTCACATGTCTTCGTCAATAAATGTCAAAATTATATTTTCTATATATTTGTTTTTTTTAGTTCGATCTCTCTTTGATCATTATACTTATCGAATCATAAATTCTTAATTATACATAGTTATCAACAGATAATCTATATATAACAATATCAGTGTTGTTTAATTCTTCAATTAAATGTTAATATGAGAGTACAATTTCTTTAAGTGGTCATGTATAATAGTAATAAAAATAAATTACATGAAGAACCATTTATTAGAAGAAATTGGTCCTAGTAAAAGAATAAAAAAAAATATGCAAATAGTAATTTTGATCAATGTAACCGATAAACAAACAGTTTTCAATTAGTTAATGTAGTTTCAATCAATGTCATAGATAGTCTTTAATCAAGAGACGATAAATAATATAAGGGGATTTTGCATGTATAGCAAAAAATGGCAAAATATTTGCACCTATAGCACAAAATCAAAACTAATTCATGTGTAACAAAAAATTCAAATTGAATTTTATCACTCTGATAGATGTCTATCACAGATTGAATTCTATCACTAGTTATTGATAGATGTCTAATGTGCTATACATTCAATTAGTTTAGAAATTATGGTGCAAAACTAATACAAGAGGTAGAATTTGCTGCTGAACACAAATTCCCATAATATAATTCAAATATACAAAAATAAATAAATAAATAAAATTCTTCTACGAATAAAATAATCTAAAAGAAAATAATATAATTAAATAGACGACCTGGCTACCTAACACAAATTCCTTATTTTCAAAATAAGAACAATTATACATCATAATTGACAACATTCATCAAAATTCAGTTAGTTTGGCCAGCCATTAGGCACAGAGGAGGATTTCTTTTATTCAACAATTTTGAAAGAGTAAGACTTATAATATATATATATACACGGCATTGTAAGCCTAATTATTATGTGGCCAAGTTCGACCAAACATTCACTTAATTTTATTTTGTAGAATATAATTTAAAAATAAAATTAATAAAATATTAAAAAATCTAGATAAATGTGAGACTATTACTTACATTGCATAACAATCAACTTAGGCTGTAAAAAAGCATAACTCCAATTACAAAAAGAATTAATAACGGACTGGTTTTATTATTTGATGGCAATTTAATTGAAAATTAAGATTAATTCATAGAAATTAGTATTTGATTTTATATTGAAAAAAAAAACAATAAAAACTTCTACTCTAATATTGTTCCCAGGGAATTGTATGATAGTCTAAAATTTGAATCTCAAATGTATGTTCCCTTGTGATATGAGGTTTGAGACTCACCTTTAATATTAAATTTTTAAGCGTATCTCGTGTCTCCATTATTTAGCTATGATTTCTTAGTTAAAAAAAAAAGTTTAATATTATTGAAATTTTAAAGATTATAATCAGTGCAACTGCTCGGAGATTTGAACTCGTAACCTCAAGATTTGTGTTCACTCATACCCTTGGGCTAACTATTTGGCGGAGAAAAAAAAGAGAGTTATATAATGGAAGCGAATAGAAAGCAAAAGCCTCAACACTGATTCTTAACCTTCTCCAAACCAACGCCCCCTCTCTTTCTCTTTCAAATCCCAATTCCTTTTCCCTTTTGATCTTTCCCGGAAAATCTCTTCAATTTTCTCGCCAAGATTCCCCTCACTGTCCTGACAAAATCCTCACTCTCTGTTCCGATTCCGGCTTCTCGTCGATCAACAACGCCTTGTATGACCCAAATTTCTGCAATACAATTCCGTTTCCATGTATTTGAAGAGCCTGATTCAGGAAATGAGATCCAGGTCCCGCCGTGTGGTTCAGGACGGATCCACGGCCGCCGTCGGCGACGGTTTGGCGCAGAGCTGCTGGGCTTACATGCCTCAGGAGTTGCTGCGAGAGATTTTGATTAGAATCGAGAGCTCTGAGAATGCCTGGCCTTCGCGGAAGAGCGTCGTCGCCTGCGCCGGTGTTTGCCGGAGTTGGAGACGGATTACTAAGCAGATTGTTGAAACTCCCGAGGTTTCTGGCAGATTGACGTTTCCTATCTCCGTTAAGCAGGTTTTGGGATCTCTTGAACCGTTTTCGATTTTTCTGATTCTATTTGAATTTGATGTTCTTAATGTGATTCGTGACCTCCGTTTTGGTTTCCTACTTGTGGTGTAATCGAATTGTCCAATCAAGCCTCTTGAATCTACTGTGTTAAATGTTCCTGAAATTCAGCGGGCGAATTGTTTCTAACGCCTGTTATCTGTAGAGCATATTTCTGGAGTGTTTTCTAGGTTATCTCATTCTAAAAACTAGAAACGAATCTATTTCGGGAACTTGGAGCTTTGCTCCTCTAAATCGGGAGCACTGAGCCGTCTCTAGACTATGGCACCGAGATAAATTGTAGTACCGAAAGCAAAATTGAGAGTAGCTTGAAAAATTAATCACCACAAGCATTCGACGAGTGCGTCGCTCCTAGGGAACAGAGTTTAAGATAACGGATGAAGATGAACAAATTTAATTAATATTTCCTTTCTTGTATTGGTATTTAAATTCTATCATGTTTAGGATAAGCTGGGATTGATTGGGATGGGCAGTGTTCTTTAATTATATAAATATAAGTATTATGTATTGTTTTTAAAGTATTTTTTATCGTATTCATGTTTTGGGATAAAGAAGTCAGCGTACAAGTTCTTATCAAATTACTATATTAATTATTTATTATTGCTTTAACCAGCATGAGTTTGTTATAGCATTTGCTTATGGAGATAACATGAGTTTATGAAAATTCAACTATTGTAATGTTGAGTCTGATTTGGCGGCGGCAGCGACAGCGGCATTTGCAACATCTCACATAACATTTCCAGTTTATCAAATTTTTCATTTTACATTTGGAATTTTCCCTAAGAGACATGAATTTGGCAACAAAAGATATCGCTACCTTTTAGGGACCACGTTTAGCTGCAATACTGTAGGTCCACTCTAATTATTGGTGCAATATACTGTTCGAGAATGCTACTCACTATTTTTCTAGTATTCATTTCTGTCATATATTTATATATATGAATATAGGGACAGCGGAAAGAGTGTCATATAAGTTCTTCCATTATTGCAGTTCCATTTTCTGGTGAAATTAATTATTGGAACTACTTGTTTTTTTTTCTTTCTTGTATGATGCATTCATACATGCATGTATAAAATGCATAAACATATTTATATTTATTGGTTTATCTACTTTTGAAATGATACTTTGTCTAGAACTTGTTAGCGAAAGTTATTTAATTATTATTTGATGTTTTAATATATTTAAGCTTCTACATCACCAGGTCCCTTCTTATCTTGATGTTTTTTTAATAAGAAATTCTCTTTATTTTTTGCTTGGCAGCCTGGCTCAAGGGATTTGCTTCTTCATTGCTTCATAAAACGGAATCGATCTGCACAAACTTATTGCCTTTACCTTAGTTTGACTAGTGGTAAGCTTCCATATCTCAAGCAAGTTGCTTGACACTTTCCTTCATCCTTTAATTTATCAGGGGATTTAACTCTTTGGGAGACACTATTTTTTTGAAACTTTCAAGGCTATTTCTCTTAACCATATGAAATGACCAAGTAATCAAGAGAGTCCTGAGAAACTAAGAGGTGAAAGGTTCAATCTATGGTGGTCACTTACCTAAGAATTAATTTTTTACAGATTTCTTTGACATCCAAATGTTGTAGGGTTAGACATTATTTCCTGTGATAATAGTCGAGGTGCACACAAGTTAATTCGGACAGTCACAAATAAAAAAAAAGGCTATTGACCTCATTTTTAGCTTTTATAATAATCTTTTATGGGGGCAGATTTAAAGTGGCTCATTTTTGGCCTTTGGTTTTGGCGACAGCACTTGCTGATGATGGAAAGTTTCTTCTTGCTGCTCGGAAGTGTCGACGGGCCACCTGCACTGATTATATAATATCACTACATGCTGATGATATGTCCAAGGCAAGTGGGACCTTTGTTGGAAAATTAAGGTAGGGCTCCAGAAGGGTATTTGATGTTGATTGCACGTTTTATATATATATTAACTCAAATATTAATTTATTTTTCTTTTAAAGGTCTAATTTTTTAGGAACCAAGTTCGCAATCTTTGATGGACAGCCTCCTCATGTGGGAGCCAAGATTTCAAAAAGTCGCTCCTCTAGGCTTGTGGCCCTGAAACAAGTGTCACCTAGAGTTCCTGCCGGCGACTACCCTGTGGCTCACATCTCATATGAGTTAAATGTCTTGGGTGCAAGGTACATGTGTAGACGCTTCTTTTTGTGCGAAGGCGATTTGTTATCGAGCTGTATTATTGAGAATAACGAAAGTATAAGTAAATAAATCAATCCCTCCAGTAAAATAATGATTGTCACTGTATGTGTAGTACTTATGTTCTGAATAAGCGAGATATGCACTAATCTGCCCATTACCTTGTTTCTGTATTAACCAGATTCTGGAATTTTTTTGGGTTCTTGTGTGTTACTTTAGAGAGGTTAATATGATAGGAATGCCAATCCTATTAGGAGTATGGTAAGGAATACCCAATTTTACTGGGAATAGAATACATGGATACGTGACTAAAAATAAGAGAGGGTGGAAAAATGATAAAGATATATTAAAACATTGAGCGAATTATTGATCTGGGGTTTGAGAATGATCTCTAAGTTAAGGAAGGTTCAAGTGGCTCAAGTGGTAAAAAACGGGGTCTTGGAGTACTTAAGGTGATGGGTTCAATCCATAGTGACCACCTATCTAGAAATTAATTTTCTACGAGTTTCTTGACATCCTAATGTTGTAGCGTGACATTAGTTGAGATGCACGCAAACTAGCCTAAAAAATACTTAGAACGCTTGGTTTATCTTTACTATCTTTTATATCAATACATATTTGATTTGTATCAATTTGGTATGAGAACAGGTCGTTTCTGACATGTATCATATCAATTTGGTATTAGATATTAAGCCATTTGTTTCTAGCATGAATCGTATCATATTATGATTTATATTATTATCATCAGGGGTCCAAGGAGGATGCATTGTGTCATGGATGCTATTCCTGCCTCTGCTGTTGAACCAGGAGGGGTGGCTCCAATACAGACTGAATTCTCCTCGAGCCGTACAGACTTTCTTCCATCAAAGATATTTTCTCGGTCGAAATCAAATGGGCCAAATCACGCAGACGATCAACCATCGGGATCTATAACTAATCAGAAAGACGGCCTTCTGGTGCTTAGAAACAAGGCCCCTCGGTGGCACGAACAGCTCCAATGTTGGTGTCTGAACTTCCATGGGAGAGTGACAATAGCTTCAGTGAAAAACTTTCAGTTGGTAGCTTCACCTGAAAATGGAGCTGCTGGACCTCAACATGAGAAAATTATCCTTCAATTTGGAAAAGTGGGAAAGGATATATTTACAATGGATTACAGATATCCAATCTCAGCATTTCAGGCTTTTGCCATCTGCCTTAGCAGCTTTGACACAAAGATAGCTTGTGAATGACACAACTCTAAGCAGGTTTTCACACAAATTTAAAATTTGAACTTTTTATTTATTTATTAAAATCTCTATATTTTAACCTATTGGGGACATTTTATGGTCACCATTCTGAATCCTTGTTTTATTTCTATGAATCAATAGGACCATGTTAGTGCACGAAGTGGGATTTTCTCTCAACAACAAGAAATAATGAAGGAACATAAATGGGTTTCCAGCAATTAACGTATCTCCAATCATTGGTAACTTTTTGTGTCCACATTATACATTGGATATTATTATTATTTTAATGTAAATAGCAACTCTTTTGTATGATCTGATGCACCAAGAAGGCCTCATTCCAATATAAGGTGCTTGATATTTTTCTTTTCATTCTGTGTTTGAGTTCCTTTGTGTTCTTCTTTGACTGTCTATTACTTCATTGGATTCTGCCTCGATGGCGTCCACCCGTTTTTTAGTGACGGCTTGTGGATCTGGTTGATGGTCGATGGCGATTTCGAGGTACACTATTTTTCTTCTGCGATTTCTGAAAATTAAGCTATATTTGGGGGTTGGATTATAATAACAAACTCATGTTTGACTCACCAATTATAATGAGCGATAAGTTAGTCCAAATTCAAGTCGTCGTCGTTGTTTCATGTAACCTTTACCACCGTTTCACATAACTCTTTTATTGAGAAAGATACGAAGATATATAAATCAGAAAAAAAAAGTATGTCATAGGCATAACTTCTAAGTTCTACGGCTGTTTCACATAAACTATGCCCCTTTCTTTGTTATAATAACATGTACTTTAACTTCAACCATCGTTTATCATAATTTATATTATAATAACTTGTACTTCAACCATTGTTTATAATAATTATTAGTATAAAAACATGCACACCAAACATAGTTGGTAATAACTCATTTAAAATAATTTACGATTTATTATAAAATCCACTACGTATTCCAAAAAACAGCCTCAATATTAAAGATTGGAGGGAATATGGGAACTGTGAAGATCGTTACCAAAATTTGAAAGAAATTATCTATCTCTGAATCTCTGATTTGTTTTAGGAGTGAGGAAAAAAATCATTTTTATTACATATTGTTCAATTTTTTATGTTATAAAAACACATAAAAACTTATAATTCACCAACTAAATTAAAAATGAATGATGTGATAGAAGCTGGAAGTCTTCAAAGTATGCTTATTTAGTAAGTGATTATAAGTTTGAAATTTAAACGTAAACTTAACTATAAAACTTTTATGGTCCCTCGAGTTTAGATCTTGAGATGAGGAAAAATACCCAGTGGGTGAAGCTTGGATTACTCGATTATCTAAAGGAAAAAAATGTGTCACATCACTCTTCAATCATTACGTCTAATTTTGAAAAATATAACATCATTACGTCTAATGTAATCATTGATATAAGGATAAGATGAATTGATGATCATAAAGCAAATTCATTGCAAATAATGATGGAACTCAAGATAATAACAAACACATCGGATTGGGAAACTATTAGTTTGTTCTTTTGTTTCTTGAGAAATTGTAATAAAATATTTTTAAAAAATAATTAAAATTGAAACACACCGCAAGAGCATTTGCTTTAAAATTGGTAAAGGTCACAGACTTCCGACAATTGTTAGATTCACGTTATTAGAGAATAGAGATTTCATTGAATTTGGAAAGCCTTCAGATCCAATGAAGCAAATGAAATTCAATGGATCACCCAAGGATTTCCAAAGACAAATTTATTGATATTTTCAATAAGCTAATATAGTTTTGTAGGACAGTGAAGAGAATATGAAAAAAGAAAAAAAATAAATAATAAATATACAAACCAGTGAAGCATCTGATCTTACAAAATATATAAAACTGAAAACTAAAAAATGAGAAATGATATACTCTTTACCTCTCCATAGAATTCAATCGAATTTCCTGGGCTTGACCTTATAGATGCAAGATGAAGATCTCTAAGAGCTATACGAAGCTCACCTGAGATCTTCGAAACAGTTTTCGAGTACTAGATACGAGCAGGATTTTTATGCAAGTCCTTGGATGATTTTGATGAATGACCTGTTGTGTGTTTTTTCCTTCTTGGAGCACCTACAGCAGCTGGGTCCATCAAGGGACCGGACCATGTTTGGATGCTTGCCTTTGGATATGAAAAATTCATAGTGCTGAATGGAACGTCGGGAGGATCGTAGATTGGATCGACGTGATGCGAAGATCCCAGAGGGTAGCCAAGTGCTCCGTCTTGATGTGGAGGGGGGAACTTTTCGCTCTTGCTTTTTGCATTTGCATGTGTTATGAGACGCCGCCTCTGTAGCGAGCACCAATTTCATTAAGGGCGACAAAAGAAATGAAATCAAGAATCATAAGAATTGCACGGAAAATGGAGAGAGATCGAATAAGGCATACATCTAGATTGGCTTGAATCTCAGCATTGGCTTCTGGAGCAGGAATTGCACGAACAGCTCGATCACGTGCCCGTGTTTTCTTCACTCCATCTGCGTTGTTTCTTCCAGCAGCTCTTAGCCTGAACTCACACAGCTAAAAGTCAGAAAAACTATGCAGCCAATTGATTGCAAGAAATATAGATGCATTTTAACGAGTCGTCAAGTCTTTATCGATTTTCGACCTTCTTGCTTCTTCATCCCGCAGTTTTGCATCCATTTCCTTGCTTGGTGGATACTTGGGAAGGCTGGAAGGCTCACAGGCATATGGCTTGGTAGTGAAAAACTGCAGAACAGAACAAAGTTCAGAAAAATGTCTGCACAAGAGAAATAATGAGAGCTACAAATAAGCACAGAAGAAAAACGCTCAGCTACATGTACGCCAAAAATAATCTCCTGCTCGAGGGCGGGGGAAGTGTCGATGAATAGTAGGGTCAAAAGCTCAACTCTGAAATCACGGATTTAATCGGTGAAAACAATAAGTTACTCAACCATTTTGGGTTGATCTAGTGATCAAAAGGAGAGAACACATTGAGTGAATTCAATCCATGGTGATATGCTCACCTATTTAGTAATTAATTATCTATAAGTTCATCGACAATAAAATATAGCAGGGTCAAACGATTGTTTCATGAAAATAATCAAGATGATACTCACGAACATTTAAAAGAAAAAAACGATGGAGCAAGATCCAAAGATATGATGAAGTGAGTATTTTACATCATCTCTCTGTTTTGTTTTGATACAACAGATCAAAAGGTATAAGTTGCAAATTGTTTTAATTTCCTACTAAACTTTGCTCATAGTTTTTTTTTGTTTCAACCAAGAATATCTGACAAACACAGAAAATAACTCCTCAGATCTAGATTCAATTATTCCTTTTTTCCTTTTCAAAGAAGCTTTCACAAAATCTACTCTGAACCATTCTACGTTCCAACCCTTCCCTTGCCAAAGAAGAAGACCTAGTTTTTAGCTCGTCCTAAAAGGTGTAAAAAGATGCAAATAGGCTATAGCTGTGTAATACCTAACATGAGATTCGGAAGGGTAGACAAGTAGGTACAGGTTCAGTAGACAGCTTGTCAGATAGTTATTCTTTTAAGAAATTGAAACATAAAAATAGATGATACACTTTGTATGCTACAGCACAATGTATGAACTCACTTCGCTATGTAACGCATCCGTGGCGGTTAGGCGTTCAGCCGGATCGATTGCAAGAAGTGTCTCGATTAATGGCAGAGATGACGGCGGGAAGTCTTTAAATGTCTCTGATATGCATCTCTTGTATGAATGTTGAGGCTTGAATATGGTTGCATGAGGCAACTTCGACTTTTTCCAGTAATCTTCTGTAGGAGAGCCACATAACTTGAATATCTTATGTAGCTGCTCGACCTGGGAAAACATCGAACTACAATCGTTAGCAACGACTAGATTGAATATGCTCCAATCATGACAAAAGTGACAAAGACCCCATTTGATTATTTTGCAAGATCAAATGCCCCATTTGACAAACTAAAGAGAGAAAGAATGATGGAGTAGTCGAGAGCTTTACCTCCGTGCGACCGGGCATGATAGGTTTTCCAGCTAATAGCTCAGCTAAAATGCAACCAGCACTCCAAAGGTCTACACCAGCGCCATAATCAGTAGCTCCAAGAAGAAGTTCGGGAGGTCGATACCAAAGAGTAACCACCCTACTTGTCATTGGATGCTTATGGTTAGGATCAAATACAGAAGCCAATCCAAAATCAGCTATCTTTAGGATCCCATCATTATCAATCAGAAGATTCGATCCCTTTATATCGCGATGCAGCACGTGACGGTTGTGACAGTGTTCAAGCCCTGATAACAGTTGGTTCATGTAACACTTAACCTGCCAAGTCCATTTGAAGAATTAGAACAAAATACTAAGGCATCCATTTCTCTCTAAACATGAATCAAACCTACAAGTCAGATCTCATAAAGAAAGAAAACATAAGCATCTTCACACCTGTGGTTCCATAAATGTGATCCCGGGGCTCGCAGCAAGTCCAGCCAAATCATGCACCATGTATTCAAATACAAGATATAAACTACACGACATCCGGGACGTCACCAAGCCTTCAAGTTTAACTACATTTGGATGATCCAAACGCCGCAGTATGAGAATCTCACGAGCCATAAATTTCACACTCTCGGGCTCCAAATTGTCGAAACGAACCTTCTTTAGAGCCACAATCTTCCCTGTCAAGGTATCCCTTGCTTTGTACACATTACTATACGTCCCTTGACCAATCTGTTCAACAACAATACATACAAATTAGGGAATTCTTGTTTCGTTCATAAAAGGAAAGAGGGACCAAACTAAAACAGAACAGAACCGAACCATAATTTTCTTTTTTGAATTCAATAACAATTCTGGGAATGGAACCCGTAACCTATTGGGTATACATGATACCACTGGAGCTGTGCTCTTATTGGCCATAACCAAAGCATAATTGAGCCATAGTGATTTGAAAGGGAGAGATTGACTTTTTTTTTTTTTATAACTTTGGAATCAGAGCTTCACCCCACTCCATAACCGGAGTGCCCGTCCCAATGACGGGCCGAACTCGTGAGACAACAAGAGTCTTTATAATTAAGCTAATTCGTAGGTTTCGAATTCTAACTTACTCCAAACTCAAACTCTAAACAATCAAAATCAGAAAGAAAACATTAACTATTCATACAAGAGAGAGAAAACCTACTTTATCAAGCTTCTCAAAACTATCAGCACGGCGAGGAATCCATCCATTAATAGCCTCACCGGCGACGGCGGAGAGCCAAGACGGCCAGCCAGCGGCGACTTGCTCGCCATGCACATGCTTCGGCGGATTACTCAACCTCGGATTCGGCCTTCGCCGCCGCGGCCTCGAACCTCGATCATCTTCAACCTCCTTCCTACTTCCACCGCCATTGCAAACATTAGCATCAACATTAACTCGAACCTCCACAACCTCCTCCTCCTCCGCCGCCGCAGAAGCCCTAATTTCCTCCTCCGCTCTCTGGACGGGCTTCCCAGAAACCTCTCGCCCAAAAACACACCCCATTCAAATCAAACCACAGCTCAAAACTCATCGAATCATTCCATAAATTTCAGAATCATAGAATCCGGAAAAGAAAAAAACAGAGCAAAAATCAAAGCAGCCTGATCTGAGCAATAAACATAAACCCTAAAATTATTTTAGGGAAATGGAAATGGAAATGGAAATGTGGGAGAAAATTCATGAAATTGAATAATATAAGCAGAAAGATTTTTTTTAGAGACAAAAGTAATAGAGAGCAATGATTTGGAGTTGCCCACAAATGGTGGCACAGTCAATTTTTCTTTATTTTTTTTTTTCCCTAAACAATTAGAGCTTCAAAAACACACTAAAAAAGTACATAATTTACTTTAACAAACATTAAATTTTGTAAACAAAATCATTTTCATATGAAAAACCCCCCCAAAAAGATTTGGCCATTGCTCACTCAAAGAATGAACTGATTGAGAAAGAAAATGATTTTATTTTTTTCTTTTTTGGTTGGAATTTGGACTTCAGCAGAAAAAAAAAAAGAATTTTGTATTGAAAAAGAAAGAATGTTGGAGGAGAAGAGAGGGAAAGAAAGAGAATTTTGTGAATCTCTCTCTCTCTCTCTCTCTTTTTATTTTATTTTTCAAAAAACAATTTTCTCTCTCCTATTTGTTTTTGGACTATTTTTTCTCTTATACCCAAAAACCAACTTTCCTTCAGTCAAAATTTTATTTTGTTTTTTCTTTTAAAAAAAAGTCTCTTCTATGAGATGTTTTGCTTTATTTGTACACGCGTCGAAAATTCATTGGATACTGTAAGAGGATTGGGTGTGAGTGTCCGTAGGGGAATAGGGAAACACTGGTTTGTTCAGTTTTTTCCACCCTGGGCTCCTCGGACCACGTAGCTCCACGATCACATACAATTTTCCCAATTCTTTCTAAACTATAATGTTAAAATTAAATTCAAAACGTGTGTTGTATTTTCTTAAACAATAACATATTACACTAAATTGGTCGGTGACACGTTGATTATCTTGATAGATAGTAATCTATTTTAATTTCACGGTTATGTACTCTAGTCTCTAGTCTGAAAAAAATGTAGTTTTTTTTTTTAAAAGTGAAAAAATGTTTTGGCCTCTTGAAAAATATTCATAAATTAGTCGACTTATTTCAAAAAGTCAAGACCTTAACCTTGTTCTAAGGTATAAGTAAAATACAGTGGGTTAAATAAATGAAGATCACCTACATATAAATTAATTTTGTACGAATTTTCTTGACATCAAAATATCATAGGTCACATGATTTGTTAGATGAGAATAGTTGATATACATATAAACAAGTCTAAATACTCACTCATACACAATCATAATATGAAATTTTGTTCCTTGCCATCAAAGGTTCTAACTCCTTTATTATTATTATCATTTAAAATATATTTGACTATCCAAACCGGAGATTATTTCTTAGGTAAGTAGTTTACCATGGATTGAACCTATCACCTATTAACCACCCAAAAATTTCTTGACCACGGAGTCATTTCATGTTGATTAACTTCAACCGATTAAATTATTAGTTTGATGACACTATCGATTCGAGTTAGGTAACTCCATATGTTAAAATTATGGATTTATTCAATTTGTTTTTATCAAAACGAAAATTTAATTCAATGAAAACCCACAAAATAAAGAATAAAGAGGAGACAGAAATGTGATCTAGAAGCACTCACTAGCTCACAAAAGAGAGCACTATAACAAAATTCCATATGCTCTTAGGTTCAATGTGAATGATTCCCATTTTTAATTCGAACTCACTAACCAAGAACAATCTTTATTTCTTAATTGACGTGCCTATTCATTGTAGTTCTTCAAAAACAAATCAATTTGACATTTGATTAGATCCAATTAAAGCAAACGTTAATTATTAGACCCTAACAAGCTATAAAGATCAAATTATTGAGAGTTAAATTTACTTTTTCTTTAATAGAATATAGATATAAGTCACAACAAAGAGAGAAGGCAGTTACAAAACTTACAAGTTTGGTAAGCCTACATTGACATTCAACAGGCCTATCTTGAAAGGAAAAAAAAGCTATTCGAAAACGAACTATGATCGTGACGAATTAACATTCAACTTCATTAATTAGCTAATACTAAAACAACAAAATGAAGTAAAAGGTAGTTGTTTCTCAAAGATATGTTTGTGTAAGGTTGAATTAACTGAACCTTGTATCGAAAAATCGGGACATACATTGTCGTTTTCAACGGTTGAAGATGGGAAAAACTTCAAGGCAAGAGAATGAGAGGGTGGGTTAGGTACAATGTCACCCCCTTTTGGTTTTTGCTTGTTCCATGAGAGGGTATGCTATGCTAATAGCCAAACAATGCATATGAAATAGATTGCAGCTTGGAGATGCCAAACAGGTCAACTAATTGGGATTGTCAAAGAATATTAGAAATTCTTGATTTAGTAAAGCTTCACATTTAAGTTAAAATACCATAAAAATCAATAGTTGAATGACCACAAATGAGAACAAAAAACGATGAAACGAGTCATGAGTTCCAATCTTCATCTCTCAATTTTTGCTCAACTCAAAAACGACAATTAAGCTAAAATAACAAGTCATGGATTGGCTTCTCATCTGATTCTTTTTTCTTTTTTTTTGTAAGTCAGAAATGAGTTGAAAGGTCACTGTTGGTGAAAGAGAAAAATATTGTACTTAAAATCCAAGAGTGACAAGTTTTGATTCTAAGCTATTCTAAAATCTATTCTGTTGAATTTTCAATCACTATTTTCATAGTGATCACCACGAAGGAATAACGGGTATAATCTATCGATTTGGTACAATCGATTAATCAATCACTCTTCTTAGAACCAAACCAACTTCCTGATCAAAGATCAGTAGCTGAAATCAACTTTGATCAACAAAAAAAGAGTAGGCTGAATAAACAAAACAAACTGTATTATGATTGATTTCAGAACAAATCCCAGTGATCATGCAGGTTCAATAGACTGGCCTACTTTGTTTTGCTCGATTGGATCGGCTCCGGCTCGTATTCATCCCTCGAAAGATTGATAAACACCATTATGATTTCATTACAAGGCAAGGAGAAAATTTGAAGAAACCGAAAGGTCATAGGCTCAAGGAAAATGTTCGGTTCGGCTGTAGTTTTGTACCTGGGCTGCCTCTCACAACAAAGGCCAACAATTTCAATAAATGCTTGTCTCTAAAAAACTTAAGTTTGTGTTCTGTTTACATTTTCCATCACCATGGCAATACTTATGGCTACAGTTACGACAGCAATGATGGGAGCAGCTACGCAGTTGCAAAATGTTTAATAATTTCATCTCCATACATTTCAGGCCAATTCTAGATTAGATTTCAGATTCTTGAAGAATAATCAACTCTTGAATGAAAGCACAATAAAACACTTGAGAAAAAATTAATTGAGTAAGAAGATACCAAAAAATGACTACCTATCATGACACAGCATGCTCAGCAGAAGAATCATTATGGACAATAAAAGTATGGCACAATTCATTGCATAATGATATTGTTTTGAAGAGTAATGGTGACAATTTACAACCCTTCCGATATGGATATTATGTTGTACAAAAAACTTGATGGGAACTCGGAAAATAGACAAGATTCAGATAAAGAATCGACGCACCTTCTTCGCGTGCACCGTCCATCACAGACTGGCAAGTCTAACGAGCTGTTACTCTGCAGAAAATATCAAAAAATTGCCTGTTCGCCTAATTCTTGACCAGTCATTCCTTCCCTGAGAACCCTTTCAAAGAAGTCTTCTAATGTGTCTTCCCCATAACTCGGTGTTTTCTCAGCACTATACTCTCCGGTTTCGGGATCTACAATCAACATACTCTCAGCTGCATAATACCTTCCGATTTTCCCATACTCAGCTGCATCTTCCAAGGCAGGAAAGATCTTGACAAGGAAATCAAGAACACCAATGGCGAAATCCATGATCCCAATCGGTACTTTCAAGAAGTTTGGTTCCTTCCCCAACAGCCTAAACAAGATCTCCCCTTGTTCTAATGGAGTCAACGCCTTCCCAGGCCCACCAATCGGCAAAACCTGATTGATTTTATCCTCACTCAACACGCAATCGGCGATAAAAGAAGCCAAATCCTGCTCACTGATTGGCTTGCAGGCACACAACTTCCCATCCCCAAACATCACATATGGCTTACCATCTTTCACCAACTCAACTTGACCTCCTAAGCTCTTAAAAAAAGCAGTTGGCCTCACAATGCTGTATGTAAAACCACTATCTTCTTTAGCAGCTTCCATAAGCTCAGCCTCCAACTTGAGCTTAGCACGTTGGAATTCAAGAAGAGGCTTTTGAACACAAATGGCAGAAAGCAACACAAAATGTGCAGCCCCACGTTTTCTTCCAGCCACTAAACTGTTCTTAGTGGCTTCATAATCAATCTTCCATGAATCCTTTACGCCGCCGGTCCGGCTAGCAAGGCAAGAAACCACAACATCAATAGGAACATCCAAATCCTCTAAAGATTTATCAAGAACATCCAAATGGGTCACATCAGAAAAGCAAATATTAGCTCCTTTCAACTGATTAGAAGCTTCTTCCTTGCTGTTCTTACCTCTAATTCCACTCCTCTCTCTAGCAATGGCAATAACATTAAACCCTCTACTAACCAGCTCCTTAGCCACAAAATTCCCAATATACCCAGTAGAACCCACCACCAAAATGTTAATATCTTTAGGATTTTTGGCTCTAAACGAAGATTGAATCGATTCAACAACAGGGGTCGAACAAGCTACAATGGGGGTTTGTCTTTTCCTACAGAAATTGGGGGTTTCTGATGAATGCAAAGAAGAAGATCGAGAAGAGAAAGAGAATGAACTCACCGGAATGTGATAGAACAAATGAGAAGAGAAACGAGTTGGGTTGCTTCTATTCGCCGGAGAAAGAAGGTTGAATCCGCCGGCGCCGGCGGAGGAGCAAAGGGACATTGTGTTTTTAAGCTTGAACCGCCGGTGGAAATGGGTCTGTGGGCAGAAAGGTTTTGGGAGTGAAAGAGAAAGTTTGTACAAATTGTGAGGCTGAAAATTTGTGAATCGTTTGATTCGTTGTGTAAGATTTTGATGATAAGTGGATGAGAAGAGTTTTTCCTTTTTTAAAATTTAAAAAATACAATTTGTGAAACAAAACCTACTTTTAAAAAAGATGTTGTTACTGTCCAATACTAATTTTCGCCATCAAATTTGTGACCGTGGTATTAAATAAATTAATACACAAGAAACTAATTCACTATTAACTCTTTTTTTGTGGAAGATTTTTTTATGATTAACAGATGAGACGAGTTTTGATTTAGTTCCCTATTTTCCTTCTTCCTAAGGTGGATTTTTTTTTCTTTTTATTTTTATCTTGGAAGTTTTGTTTTATACAGTAAAAGAAAAAGAAAAAGAAAACTAAGAATGACTTGCACAGACCTCGTTTGATAAATCTCATTTTTTGTTTTTTGTTTACAGTTTTTCATTTTTTGTTTTAAAAAATAAAAACCGTGTATTTTTTATAACTCATTTTAGTTTTATATTTTTTAAAATGAAAAACCAAAAAACATGTTCGATAAATGTTTTTTGTTTTCAATTATCACATTTTGTTGGGATTTTTTTAGTTTTTTATTATTTGTTCTTATTTTTTTCGGACATTTAAAAAAAACTTGTTTTCAAAAGTACTTCTTTTAGTTTTTAGAATTTCTTTAATATTTTTAAAATTTTAAAACCAAAAACCAAAAACCAAAATTGGTTATCAAACAACCTTGTTTTTTAAAAAGTAAAAAAATAAAAATAAAAAACGAAATGGTTATCAAACGGGGTCATAATTGAACTGAATTTAGGGTAAGAGTAATGAACCGGGAGAAGGAATCTCCTCTATATGGCTAAAGAACTGAATTTACAACTCTCAATTACTTTTACTGGATGATTCTTTCCTTTTCTATGGAGGGACCTAGTTTTTAGTGGGGAATTTCTCCCCTATAATTCACTCGATTATAAGTGGTTGGTGTTTTATATAATGAATGTTTTGTTTAAAAATAAGAAGTAAAAAAAAATGAGATTAGGTTCCTTCAACTCAATTTAGGCAAAATGAGGGTGGAAAAGATAAATAGAAAAAAGACATAATTGAATTTTAAATTTCATTTAGATTCATTTTCCTATATAATTTTTTATCTATTATTTATTTGTGTAATACTTGGTGCAACAATTACTGCCTACATCTAATGATCAATTTGTCATGGATCCAAATCATCAATTTTGTAGAACTCAAAATTAAAACACCAATAGAGTTATGTCATTAATTTGTAAAGAACCAAAAAAAAGGGCCAAAATAGTACTTTTTTATAATGAAGGATTAAAATAGACCTAATTGTTAAGAAGACTTCATAGAATAAAAAAGCTAAGACCCCTTCAAAATTAAATTTCTATGAATTTGCAGTCAAAATATGCATAACTTAGTTAAGACACTCATAGATATTTTTTTAAAAAAAGTTTTAAGAACTTGATAAAATAGCACATAATGCTCTTCTTTTGTAGACCACACTATTCTATTAGTATTATGTTGGAGAACTAACTACTTCTTTCATCCATTTGCTTGATATAGAAAATCATTCCAATCTCCACTTGTATAATGTTGTGACCTAATTCTGCAATATCAGAAGTTCGTAATCTTTGACCAACAAAAATTGAGCTCAACTTAGATCATATATGAACTAATAATCAAGAGATTACAGGTCGAATATTCCACCTCAAATATCAAGATGAAGCTCGTAATAAGCAGGCATCAAAATGAATATGAATGCTTTAGATTGAAAAGTTTAGGACAGCCTTCCTTGAACAGATTCTGTTCTATAGAGCTTGCACACTCCAAATATCGATTTTCAGACTCCACAAAGCTGAAGTTCTAGACACCTCAAATTAAAGAATGTAATAATTGGTAGATAGAAATAATGCACGGAGAAATAGTATGAGCCTATAAAATAAGATTATCATACATGAAGAGATTGTAAAATCCAATACTTTGAGCTATACGCCCTTAATAATTAAAGAAAACATTATTTATTGATGTGCATATGTTGGTGAACTGCAACTTATAAGACAAATCTGAATGGCCAACAGATATTTTACATATTTATATCTACAAGAATTTACAAGTAAATAAATTAGAAACTTTTTAATGCACAAACAACCATTGGCAAATATAACATTGCAGCTGCAGAATGCTTATAGAGATGCAAAGGGTGTTTTATGTGCTTTGTTGAGACCAGTGAGTGCCAAAGGGATCACTTACAGAAACCTGAACCCGGAGAACCTCATGAACTGCACCTCGACTAAGCACCCCAAGAACATCTTCCCCTTCCACTGTTAAGAGATCTGCCAGAGAGATTCGACGAGTTTGCTGTTCGTCTCTCATGCGGAAGCCATAAAACCATCTTCCCAGCTTCCACCACTTCACACATACACGCCTCTCCGAAATCTTGTATCTTTGAAGTGCCTCCATGACTTGATTGGCCTGCCAGAAGTCGAAAATCAAATCAACAACTTCAGAATTTTGTGCATGATAGACAAAATAAGCTGGAATCTATCCTATAAAGTTCGAATGCCGAACAGAGTCTTTCACCTATACCTGTTGTTCTAGTTTTATCACTCAAAACATTTTTAACTACCAAGTTATTTTGCTTTGAAATCATGAGCCAGGATCTTGCATTGTTGTATTAGCAAATAAAATATTGTGTATAACTTTAAACTTCTAATATTTATCCTATTTGATCAAGACCTTACACTTCAAAATATTTTGTTTTAATCCCTAAACTTTCCATAAAGAACCAGTCATTAAAATTCTACAAAGTATTTAACAAATACCCAACATAGATGCCTTTAATTACTTTATTTGAAAAGAAAATGTCCAAGTAAACAACACTTTGAAACTATGTATAAAAAGTTCCAATTTTCAAAATAGATTCAAAATTCTGAACAAATGGAACTATAACAAAAAAATTGAAAGTTGAAGAATAAAATAGAACATTTGAGGATTAAACAAAAATGGAACAAGTATAAAAGTTCACAACCAAAATATGATTTAAACCCACAAATGATTGAACTAAAATGGCAAAAGCAGCAGGACGTACAGGAACTTCAAGCAAATGTGTACAGTAGTGTAAGCCAACCAAGTTCAGCAGCCCATTAAGTTGAGGTTTGAAAAGCACCATTTGAGCATCTATAAAACTAAGCTTCAAATCTCGCAAGCCTACAATTGTCCTGAGATAGTCTCCGCCCTCGATCGGGGTAGCAGGAGAGCATTGTTCTATAAACTTCACTACTGCTTGGACTCTTCCCAATATCTCAATATGCCTCTGGATGTAGAAGCTTTTCCATCTCTGGAAGACATTCCATTTCGTTTGTTCGCAACCAGAAAATCATAACCAACATAATAACAAAGACTCAAGGTAAATATCTAACTTAAGTTCAACTCAAGATAAACATCCTTTGTATGTTTCACTAGTAAACCAATCATTTCAGATAGGGATGGTGAAAATTCAAAAGGGTTCATTCAACTAAAAAAAACAAGCTTTCAAATCACTTCATTACTTTCAAGAAACTAAGAATACAAGCAAAATATTCAAGATGTGACAGACACAGACCAACCTTAAGTTCAAGTCTAGATAAATATCCAATGCTTAATCGATGGTGGCCACCAAACTAGTCCAAATGTTGTAGGGATAGACGGCATGCAAACGAAAATAATATCCAAGGTGTGTTTCCATAAAAATAATCAATCATTTCACAGGGACAAAGAAAATTCAAACAGTCAAATTCAACTACATCTGAATCACAAAGGAGAAAGAACAAACAAGTAAATTATCATCAAAATAAATAATCAACCATTTCAGACAGGGACTGGGAAAATTCGAAAGCACCCATTCTCTCGGTTGATTTCAAGATACCTAAACTATACCAAACCATTAAAATTTTCACCCAACATGGTAAATAACTAACCAAATTAAGAAGCATAAAAAAGAAATAGCACCATGGAAATGGAGGATTCTGCAAGAATCGACGAAGATGAAGAACAATCAGAAGACGAAGAAGCATGAATATAATCCCATCGTTCTCTAGCGAGAGTCTCCCACAGAGGATCGGAATCGAAAAGCTCCCTGCAAAATCGCGAGCAACTGCCCAAAGCACATATGTCCGATGCCTTCATCACAGCCCCAAAATCCACAGAGAGAAATCAATTAACCCTAGAAAAATGCTATTACAGTAAAATTCAAAGATAAGAATGATACAAAACTCCATAGAAACCTGAAGAGAAGAGGCGATTTTCAGGGCAACGTCGATTGGAAGATGGATCAACCCCATTTTCGATTGTTCTGCGTTTTCCGCACAAGATCGTTAATGGAGATGTAATCTTGCAAAATCTCGAAGAATTGATTTCATCGGAAGATGAAAATGGAGAAGGAAACCCAGCGATTGGACTCAAGCCCTAATCGAGCTTGCTTTCGAACGGAGAATGCTGAAAGTTTAGAACTCGAGGCGAAGGGGTTTTGACAATGGCGACACACGTGGACATTCTTGCACGCTTTAATTTCTCGCAATTTATGTATATTAAATACTCTAATTTTTATTCTCTTAAAAGAAACTTTATTTTTTTTAAAATTAATTGATATAACTTTGTTTTTTTTAAGTATATATCAAGGGAGGGAGACAAATAACTACTCTCGAGATTGAATTTATAACGGTGGTGTTGAATTAGTTTACAACCAAATGATGAAATTATTGCGTTATTGACCTATTCGGTGATATAACTTTGTTAAATTTTGTGAAAGGGGTACAAAAAGAAAATTACTAACTCAAGAAGATTAGATTGAACTATAATGTTTTTTAATGTTGGATTGTGTTATGATTTTATGATTTTCTTTAGGTTTGGTTGATTTTTGAGTTGGCCAATTTGTAGTTCGTACAACTTAACTTATTCCAATTCAAAGTGAGAATAATATTATATAATGCATGTAAAATTAATAAGGAGATAAATTATTAACCTATTGAAAAGAAATGTACATTAATAAGATTATAATTATGTATTTTTTTTGTCACACGTTTTTTTGTTAGGAATCTTGGCGAGAAATTGTGATTTGACTAAAAAAAAATTAAGAAGAAAAAAAAATTAGTACAATTTGAAAACTCAACACCAAAATATATGAGTTGGATTGAATTGCTTTATTATATAAGTTAGCACGTGAGTAGATTAATTAATTTTAAATTTTAAATTTGTCCAAAAAACCTACCTAACCTAAATTAATATGAACTATGTACACTCTAAAATTTGGTGTAGACCAGTTTGGATTGGGTTAAATTGAATTGAGAATATTTTATAACACACTCAAAGTTTTTAACATTATATATTAGAGCAATTTAACTAGGCAAACTTTGAAATGGAGTTAAGTTATCAAACTGAGTTAAGTTATCAAGTTGTGATTATATATATATTATTATTATTATTACAAATTTTAATTTATATCACGAGAAAAATTTTATATACCTATATTTTTATTAAAACAAATAGAGAATAGTATCCCAAAAATGACAATAAAATTGAAATCAATATTCATACAATATAGATTAAACAAATAATTTTTTAAATTAATAATAACTTTTAGTTAGTCGGGCTCAACTTAAATTAAACTAATTTTAAATTAATTCATGATTAATATAATTGCCTAAACTTTTATTTATTTGAATGAAATTCAAATAAGTGTATAATTACCGGTCAAATTATTTTTGAAATTATCTAATTAAAACCAACAATGTCAAACACATAAATAAAAAATGGGAACGAGCACGAGTTCCTCATAGTCAAAGTTCTTCGTGTAACTTAAAAACAATTGTAACAAAACTTCGTTACTAAATTTACATTAAACTTGGTTCTAATTCAGGATTGAAATCTCGGGTTGTTTTTGTAGTTCAGAGTGCATCTAATGATCAAAAGGTCAAAGTTTAAGTCCTCCATCTCCATTGGTTGAAATCTAAAAAAAACCTAGAGTTGTATTTATATTCATTAACTCAACTTTAGTCCGAATATAACAAAACATAGCTTCATTTAATGTAACATTGTTTGTAAAAAATGAAACTTTAATTAACCATAAACTAAGAGCACAAAACTCTTTCATATTAATTAAACTAGCGACAAAACTCAAATCTTGTGTTCTTTTTTAATTTTTCATTAAATATAAAAGGTTTATGTCCGATCTTTGAAAGGGGAACAAAGTTGAGCATTCAACATATTCTACGAAGAGTATAATTTTACAAAATTAGAGTAATTTTGAACAAATAAACCTATTTTTAAGAAACAAAGCTTAAAACATCAATAAAATTAATAACAACAACAAAATTCAAATTGCTATTAACTATAGTTTGGAACACCCACGACATTACAACATACAACCCAGTCAAATAAAATCCTACTTCAAAATCAATCACACAAATGAATTAAATTTAAACTTAAAGTTACCTTTTTTTTTTTTCTAGGGAACAAAACAATTGCAATTAGAAAATCTACGACACCACAACAACAAGCAAACACATTTACAAATCTGAGGCAGTAACAAACACGCGCGAAACGGTAACGGAGATTAAACTCTCAAGAAACGAGCGTTGAGTCTACTTGCGAATCCGCGCGTGGAGAGAAATAACGGAGATCCAAATCAGCAACACGAGGACGACGGAGGCCAAAAGCGCCGCCGCCAAAGCTCCGCCGATGTGGCGGCAGAATTTGTCGAAGGCGTAGCAGATTTTGTTCCATTGCACGTGCGAGTTGCCTTTTAATCCTATGTACGCAACTCCACCTGCAGTCCCTGTGGCCGAGGCTACCACTCCCAACATTAACTGCGCAATTCACATGCATCCCAAAATTATTAAATTTATTACCATCACACAAAATTTTCACTTGAATAAATCACTTGTAATGTAAGCAATCCATTTTTAATCATGTATGTTCATTTTAGTTATTAAATCTAGATGATAACAGAGTAATGTTGATTTAAGAACTTACTTCCTATGGTAAACATATATACTTTCAAAACAAAATTGAAACATAATACTTTAAAAGTTTATACAAATTTCAAAAGTATGAATACACATGTAGGTTTTAAGTGAAATATGTAGATTATTTCATACCAATTACTTTATAAAAAATAAAAATAAAGAAGTCAATGGCTATATGCGGTCATCAAAACGGCAATATGCTATCAGCAAATGGTAGTAGTTCCAATAGCGAAGACACGACCCTAAAATGTCGTTGAGGATTCTTTTGCATACGAGTTTTTTGGGATGCTCGTTTCGATGGTTGAAATATCATTGGCGAAAGAATTGCTCACGACATATTTGCCTTCGGCAAAATTTTTTCTTTTTGTAGTGGTATTTAAAGGCTTAATTGCAAAATTTTATAAATATAAAAATATGATCGAGTAAATTAAAAATTTTAATATGTAATTGTTATCATCAAAATAATTCAATTTATTTTGTATAATAATGCAATATTTAACCATAATAAGAAAAATTATTGATAACATACGAAATAATATATTTATGGATGAAGCCATAAAACACTATTATTATTGAGTGTAACAATAATGTATTCACATTTTCATTTTAGTACCCATGAGAGCATAATTTTTTTTTTTTTGAAACATATAATTCAAATAGCATTAAATATTTCTACTCCAAAAAATGACTTTTTGTTTAACACAGTTAAGTAACGGTGAAAAATGAGAGAGAAATTACCGCATCCCACAATACAAAATGGAGCAACAACTTAGGATTACGTTTGGTGACAACGGAAACGGAGGCAAGGGCCGTTACAAGACTGTAAAGTGCCGCCACCGATAATGCCGCCACGAAATATCTGCATATTTAATTCCATACCCTTCATTTCAGTTTTTATTTATTTATTGTACTACAAATTATATATATATTTTTTTTTTTGAGGTTACAATAATTGGGAGTGGGAAAGACTCGAACCTATAACCTCTAGATCATTAAGTATACATTGATGCTCCTTGAGTTACTGTTCTATTGGCTATTTATTTATTACTTATTAATCAGCATTTAACAATTTGATTTCATTCATTAATGTAAATTTAAATATGAAAGAAACTTTGAAAAAGTTTGCATGCATGACAGTGACAAAATTGAATAAATAAATGAATTCAGCCTCACTATTTCTAAGATATGCATACGCCGTATTTATTTATTTAATTTTAGGCTTCAATTCTTTCTAAAGTTTGATGATGATAAAGTAATGGTCTATGGACGTCATTTTAGACTACAAAGAAGTCACAAGTGGCAGAAAAACATTATTCAATTTCACTTTTATGCAATAGTCAATTATCTTATTAATATATATCATTAATATGGTCGTTGTTCATTCTTTTTTAAAAATTATGCCTCTTATTTATGTTTTTTTTTTGAATTATGCCTCTTATTTTATAATTACACATAACATAAAACTAAATCTCTACACCTAGCTCTTTGATTGGCAAGTTTTTATGCAACCATTAGTATATATCTTACCTACTTTCTTGTCAACAAAAGAAATAATTCAATAATATTAGTATGGATTCATAAACAACATGAATTGAAATCCTCCTATCTCTCATTAAACTATATAAATAAATATATATATATATATATGTGGACAATTTAGACTCATATTTGTACTCATCTAATAAAATTATCGGTAGAAAATTTGGAATTTGTGAATTTTTGTATATATTTAGTTTGGCCCTTCGAATAATTTTTTTTTTCTCTCTATATATAGAGAGATTAGTTAGAAAATATCCAAGAAAAATAATCCATATGCACACTAGATCACCTTTTAAAATACTTAAATATTCTTATAGTGGAATTAATAAAGTGGCAAGAAATCTTACTTTTTTTTATATAGAACAAGAAAACGTACTTCCCTCCTCCACATAGGTAGGTGGTTGAACACAAATTTCAATTAAAAAAAACTTGCCATAATTAATTATTTTTCAAAAAAAAAAATGATATTGCGAAATTAACAGGCAAGAAATATAGACAACAACAACAAAAAGTTCTCCAAACTTCCTAGATATTTTAATAAAATTCCAATGTTATTTGGAGATTAATTTCTATTTAACATTTTTTTTAAACCTCAATTTCTTTTTAAAAAAAACAACCTCAAATTCAATATGTAATTCCATATATATATAGTTTTCGTATTTCTAGAAGAAATAACAGAGGTTTTTGTCTAAAAATTGTTACGTGGCTATTTTTAAAATTTGAATGTAACACTAGGTTTCATAACTCTTTCATTTTTTATTTTGATTTTTGAAATTTAAGTCTATTACAATTTTCTTATGTTTTTTTTCTATGTATCTCTCACATATATTCGTAGAAACTTCTCCCCCAATATATTCGTAGAAACTAAACCAAAATTCATAAATAAAATATAAAAAAAATTGAAAATTTTATTTTTGTTTTTAAAAATTAGTTAATATTCACAAACTTTATTAAAGAAATATAGATACATTTATTAATAAATTTAAATTTTAAAAATAAAAAACAAAAAAAAAATTAAATAGTTATGAAAGAGGGCCGAAGTAATTAATTTCAATATAAGCGAACAAACTAACATAAAAAAAAACACACACACACAAACAAAAATATCATTTCAAAGATTTCAATTATTATTTTGTAATAATAAATAAATAAATAAAGGAACTCACATAAAAGCAGGAGAGTGGTCGAACTTGGCCTGGACCGGGAAGCCCGGAGGCGCACCTCGGACCTTGTTAACGACGGTCTGTTTGCTGGTGACAGTAACCACCACACTCGCCACCGCCGCCGCAAAAACCACGAATCTCAGCCCCACGCCCACCGCCATCAAATTCTCTCCACCGCCACTGCCGCCGTGCGGCGGCGGCGCGTTCTTCCCAGACTCCGCCTCTGCTGATGCCATGGCCAGCCAAAATATGGGGGAAAATAACGGAATTTAATTATTTTTCAGAAATAAATTGATCAAATTAATTGAGTACAAAAGATGGAGAAGTTGGTGTACTATATATAATAGTTAAATTTAGAAATTCAGAAATGGATTAATAATTCGTTTGGAGTTTCCTGCACGCCAAGTGTAATGTGGATATGGATGATTCTTTTTTAGTTTGTGTGAGTTGTGCAATTTTGTGTGTGAAAATAGGAAATTTCTATCTTTTTTGTTAGTAAATATATAATTCTGAAGATTTGTTTGGATTTTTGGTAAAAGTCCACGAAGTCAAAAAAAATTAAAATAATTAAAAATAGTTCGTGTTAAACAAAATTGAAATTAATAAAACATTGAAAATCAAAACATAGTAGTTGTTTATAGCATAGAATATATACGCTATCTATAAATTTAAATTATTTCTTCCAAGAGAGTAACATGTCCAGATATTGCCAACGTGTATAGTTTGGTAATTAAGTCATCTAGTTTTTTTTAAACAATAAATTAATTATTTTTAAGAATTTTACGTAAGTATTTCTTTTAAAGCTCAATGATAGCTGGAGTGAGGAATCAAATTGAAGATGTATTAATTATAAATATACACTTATTATTGTTCTTGTTTTTTTTTAAAAAATTATTATTGTTCTTGTTAATAGAAGTGATATTAATAAAAGTTTACATTAATAATAGAGTTAAATATCAATTATTAAAATCGAATTGGTTATCATAGAGTTGAAATAGATTATAACCAATCAAAATAACTAACACGACACCAATTTATTAAGTATTAATGGAAATTATTTTTTGTTGAATTTTTGTTGAACTAAGAAAAAACAAAATTACCAAGTAATTATAGATTTGGACTTTAAAGGTATGCTTCTCTCAAAATTCCATATTTGACATTCACTTGTGATATTACTTTTTCAAGGTCTCTCATATTTGACATAGGGACAACTGTGGTTGCCCTAATTTCAAAAAAAAAAAAAAATTGTGTGGCATACAAAAAAATATTTTGTTTTCTTTTTTTTTAAAATAAAAGTAATGACACATTCAATTATGATTTTTTGTATGTTATCTTTTTACTACTGTTGATGCCAAAATTTGGTCTCCGGGATCAACGGTGAATTTGTATTTCGTTGGGACGAATACCTGCAAAACAGACAAAAGCTAGACACCGGTGTGGTGTGAGCCACGCCGCCTCCGATGCCTAAGTCAGTCGAGATTGAAGGAGGTGAGTAGGTTAGTCGAGTTTAGGGTTTTCCAATTGCTTACCTCCAGACTAATTGACTTAGATATATATAGGAGGCGAGTAGGTGGTCACTTTTGGTAAAAATATCATAATAATGGACATATCTCCTTTTTAGGTGGATATCTCCATTTTAGGAAAATATTTCCTTATTGGCCGAGCCCTAAATAGGGTCTAACCGTAAATAAGGAAAATATCACGAATGTTGGTGAAAACGGCAAGTAAATCGGATCTAGAACGAGGGAGATACAACAGAAAAAGGTAAGCGGGTCGAGCTGGGTCGGGCAGGCCAAGTCACGCGCGGCTCACCCCCACTGTCGGGCCCGCACGCGTCGCATACGCGCGACCTGGGGGCCCCGTGCGCGTCGAGTATGCGTGGCCTGGGGGCCCCGCGCGCGTCGCGTGCGTGCGGCCTGGGCGCCCCGCGCGCGACCTGGGCGCCACGCGCGCGACTTGGGCGCCACGCGAGCGTCGCGTGCGCGCGACCTGGGCGCCTCGCGCGCCTGTGGGCCCCGCGTGCGCCCCTGCGCGCCTGTGGGCCCCGCGCGCGCCCTGGGCGCCTGTGGGCCCCGCGAGCGCCCCTCACGCTTGTGGGCGTTGCTTGCGTCCCGCGCGCGACCTGTGGGCTTTGCATGCGCCCCACGCGTGCAGGGGCGGGTGCGGGTTCAGGTTCACGACGCTTGATATGGGCTTGGGCTTTCGCAGGCGCCCCTGCGGGTCTGGGACCAGGAGTTCCTCTCGTGGGCTGACTCTCCGACGTGCGGCCCAATACCCGGGCCCAATTTTACCCATAACAGTTGCCCCCACTTTTAGACTTCAACCTCTTAGTGTAATGTTGGGTCTGAAAGTGTCCTTGGGTCTGGGGTGCTGGCGTCCAGGTGAGCTCGGGACCCATTTGGCGACCTGGCTCCCTAGTGGCTCTCCATTCTTTCCAAACTCTATAAATACATTTCATTTCCTTTATAACTTACTCAAATTTTTTCTTTTCTCTTTCTCTTGAGGTGAGTTTTTTATTTTTCTCTCTCTTTTTTTTTTATTTTGCTCAAACCTTTACTTGTTCCACCGAATAGCCGGCCCATGGATCCCGATTATGATAGTGAAGTCGAGATCCAATCGGGGTCTCAAAGGGTTCAACGCTCTCAGAGACCTCGTCGCCGCACAACCATCCGGGGTTCGGGGTTTGTTCGGGATGACGCTTCACAGCTGACCGAACATGACGTAGAAGAAATTAGGAGGAAATATAACTTTCCTCCCTTTGTGCTGACCCGACTCCCGGTGGGAGGTGAGGTCCCTCAAAGTCCCCCAGCAGGGTGGGTAACGGTGTACACCCTTATGCTCGAGAGGGGATTTCGCTTTCCCATCACTCCCCTTGTGCAAGAGCTGTTAGCTACCTTAAGGATAGCCCCTGGGCAGCTCGGCCCTAACACGTGGAATGTGTTTTTTGGGTGCTTCTGTTTGTGGGATATTCTGGGGATGGAAGGGTCTTTCAGTGTTTTCGACTTCCTTTCCCTTTATACTTTAATCGAGCCTGAGAATGTCTGTGGGACCCACTATTTCACTTCTCGCATTCAGCCTGTAGTAAAGCCTTCTCTGAGTCACAGGGTCTGGCGGGATTCCTGGTTTTACGTGGGGGGTGCTTGGTGTGCTCCTTGCCTCACCGCCCGCTATACCATCCCCACCGACTATGTGAAGCCTGGTAATTTAGGTTCATAGAACCGACAGTAGATTTTTCGTTGTTTTCTGTATGTGTGTATGCTTTCACTAACGGTGTTCTTTCAGTAGTGGATAGATTATTTAACGCTCGCTCTGAAGTGTTTGAGTTTTTGAGCCGAGTTTCGAGAATAGACGATCGGGCGCGAGGTAGTTTGCAGTACGTGACTGAAGCATCTTTGGCCCGACATAACCTCCTTCCCGGTGAGTGGACATTGTTGTTTCTTCTCCTCTCATTCGGGGATTGTCTTAATGTCATTGTTGTGGTGCTTATGATGCAGACATGAGTTCCCTTCACGACCCCTCTTTGAGTGCCGTGGATTTGGGACCCTTGACTTTCCGACTTTACCGTCACAGGACTAGGCGGTGCGTTTTTCTTGTTGACTCGGACTCAATGTTTTCGATGAGGAGGAGGGTACGATTAATGCTCCCGCGGCTCCGACCCTTGTTCGGTCGCGAGGTAACCGACCGTCCGTCAGGCGGGCACGCGCTGAACTCCCCGTCGCTCGTCGTGCACGGGAAGGGCCTCGCCGAACGTTCCCGATCCGCCATATCACGACGTTCACGATCCCGTGGACTCGTTGACTCACTCTTTCGAGAAGAATGGGGTGGGTTTCGTGAGAACGTTCTTATCCACTATCAAGATGCGCGCGCGCAACTTTGATGAGGGGTTACAACATGCTTATCGTGTAACCTGGTCGTTTCTTTTCTTATATATATATATATATATTTTGGCGATCTTGATAGTGTCCGTTTCTCGTGGCGATCGTACATGTATCTTACTCGAGGATTCCACCAACTTTCTGCGACACATCTTACATGCATGCACGCTTATCATACGAGGAGCGACTGCTGCTCGTTACAAAGCGGAGGTGGAGCGCCGACCCGACTCACGCGCCTCGGAGGAGGCTCTCACAGCCCTGTCCAGCTACCTTGGAGAGGGTTCAAGCATCTCTTTTGTCCAGCCAAACCTCCTATTCTACTACCCGGAGAGAGCTTGACGAAGAGAGGGTTGTTTCCTCCCGCTTGGCTCAGGAATTGTCGGTGGCTCAGGGAAAGTTGGCCGACGCTAACTTCTGTTTGAGGCTTCCCGCTCCACCACGGCTTTCTGAAAGCGCGAAAAATAGGGCTATGCGACGAGGCGTGATTTGGACTATTAAGCAAAGATCGCACCGCATACCCCGGGATTTGCCTCCCAACAACTTCTTGCCTGGGATCGAGGACTATATCCGACGGCTTGAGGAGGAGCGCCAGGTTCTTCCTTCTATTTCTACTGTTGTACTTAGCTCTTCAGGTGGCGAGTGTTCTCCTGTGCACGTCCCTTATTATGACGTTCGTTTCTTTCAGGGAGTTCCGGAGAGCACTCAACCTTTGGGCAGCGCCAACCGCCCGGCTTCGACGTCCGTTCGATCCAGTCCCAGAGGCTTTGGCTCGACCGCACCTGCCTCAGGGAATCAGAGCTTTTCAAAGAGTTGACTCTTAATGTTGTCGGGGTGATGTTGGTGGGCTCGCGAAGTTGAATTTTTTAAGATTGTTGCCTTGTAGAAGTCTGTTTGGTTTTTTTTTTTTTATTTCATGTCGTCCTTTGTTAATGAATATGTTTAGTTGTGCACTACTTTGCTTCTTCAACTCAGTTCTTTGACTGTAGTATCGACCATGTGATATTCCGGTTTTTACTTGTCTAGGTAGTCTAGTTGGACTTACCTTCGTAGTCGAACTAGGATAGCCGTTTCGGCCTTATCCCTCTAGGTAGCCTAGTTGGCCTTACCTTCATAGTCGAACTAGTATAGCCGTTTTGGCCTTATCCATCTAGGTAGCCTAGTTGGCCTTACCTTCGTAGTCGAACTAGGATAGCCGCTTCGGCCTTATCCATCTAGGTAGCCTAGTTGGCCTTACCTTCGTAGTCGAACTAGGATAGCCCCTTCGGCCTTATCCATCTAGGTAGCCTGGTTGGCCTTACCTTCGTAGTCGAGCTAGGATAGCCGCTTCGACCTTATCCATCTAGGTAGCCTCGTTGGCCTTACCTTCGTAGTCGAACTAGGATAGCCGCTTCGGCCTTATCCATCTAGGTAGCCTGGTTGGCCTTACCTTCGTAGTCGAGCTAGGATAGCCGCTTCGGCCTTATCCATCTAGGTAGCCTAGTTGGCCTTACCTTCGTAGTCGAACTAGGATAGCCGCTTCGGCCTTATCCATCTAGGTAGCCTGGTTGGCCTTACCTTCGTAGTCGAGCTAGGATAGCCGCTTCGGCCTTATCCATCTAGGTAGCCTGGTTGGCCTTACATTCGTAGTCGAGCTAGGATAGCCGCTTCGGCCTTATCCATCTAGGTAGCCTAGTTGGCCTTACCTTCGTAGTCGAACTAGGATAGCCGCTTCGGCCTTATCCATCTAGGTAGCCTGGTTGGCCTTACCTTCGTAGTCGAACTAGGATAGCCGCTTCGGCCTTATCCATCTAGGTAGTTGCCCCCATTCAAGACAATTTGCTTTACACGCGCAAGAAAAAAAGTCTTGAATTGTATTAAAAGATAACCGATTGGATGATGAAACAATGCGTCGAACTGAATACTCTATTATGTTTTGAATAAAATGAAATCGACAATATCTATTATCTATTCTCAATAGTTGAAAGAAAAGAAAACAAAAAAATGCTACTGGTAGTATTTCTTAAGATGCTCAGCGTGCCATGGATGTGGGACCGCTATCCCGCCTAACGTTTTGAGGTGGTAGGTGCCTGGGCGCAGCACCTTCACGATCAAATATGGGCCTTCCCAATTTGGACCTAGTGGACCGTCAGTAGGATTCCTGGTGTTCGGCATAATTTTTCTTAAAACCAAATCGCCCTCTTTGAAGCGTCTGATTTTCACTTTTGAGTTGTAATACCGGGCAATCCGATTTTTATACTCTGCAACGCGGATGCTAGCCGCTTCTCTTCGTTCTTCTAATAGGTCCAAGTTTAGCTGCAATTCTCGGTCGTTCTGCTCTGAGTTGTAAAGTTCGGTTCGCGGTGAAGGGATACCGATCTCAGCTGGAATTACAGCCTCGGCCCCATAGGTTAGAGAGAACGGTGTTTCGTTTGTTGATGTCCTGGGTGTTGTTCGATATGCCCACAGGACCCTTGGGAGCTCATCCACCCACGCGCCTTTGAGGGCTTCGAGTTTTGTTTTTAGATTCTTCTTGATGATTTTGTTGACCGCTTCCACTTGCCCGTTTGCTTGTGGGTGTGCTGGCGATGAACAGTGGTGGCTTATATTCAATTCTTGACAGAATTTTCTAAAGGCCGCGTTGTCAAACTGTTTGCCATTGTCGGTTATTAGGGTGTGGGGTACTCCAAATCTACAGACGATGCATTTCCAAACAAACTCCGTAATTTTCCTCTCGGTAATGGTGGCTAATGCTTCCGCTTCTGCCCACTTGGTGAAGTAGTCAACGGCCACTACGGCAAACTTGACTTGTCCTTTAGCGGGTGCTAGTGGTCCAATTAAATCGATCCCCCATTGAGCGAAGGGCCATGACCCTACCATGCTGGTAAGATTTTCTGGGGGTTGGTGCATGATTGTCGCAAAGTTACCGACATTTGTCGCATGCCTGTGTGAACCGCTTCGTATCACCGACTAGCGTTGGCCAGAAGTAACCTTGTCGGTTTATTTTCTTAGCTAACGACCGAGCCCCGGAGTGGTTTCCGCACACTCCCTCATGCACCTCTCTCATGACGTATTCCGCTTCTTCTGGGGTGAGACACCGAAGTAGGGGCAAGGAGTACCCTCGCTTATACAGAGTTTCTCCGTTCATAACATATCCGGTTTTGTAACTTGTGATGCGTCTAGCCTCTTTTCTCGTCATCGAATTGTTCCTTTTGTCAGATAATCGACAATTGGAGTCATCCACGTTGCCTGTTAGCACTCGAGGTTGTGACTATGTCGTAAATTTTTTTCGCGTTTACACTCGGTTTGGTCAAAATTTCCACTGGGACGTAACGGCTTACTTCTGTCTCAAATGATGCAGCCAACTTGGCTAGGGAGTCGGCATTGGCATTTTGGGATCTGGGGACTTGCTGGAATTTCACTTCTACGAAGGACTTAATTAATTCCTTCACTTTTTGTAAGTAAGCTACCATTCTTGCTTCTTTGGCCTGGTAGGTGGCGGAAATCTGGTTGATTATAAGCTGGGAGTCACTCTTGACATGTAGGTGGCTTGCCCCCACTGCTATAGCAACCTGGAGTCCAGCGATGATTGCTTCATATTCAGCTTCGTTGTTAGAGGTCCAGAATGTAAACCGGAGTGCATACTCGAGGCGGTCCCCCTCGGGTGACTCTAACAGTAGTCCTGCCCCGCATCCTTTCTTGTTTGATGAGCCGTCCACATACAAATTCCACACTTTAGCTTCTGCGCTGTAGATTTCATTAGCCCTTCCGGCGTCGGGCCCACTATGAAATCAAGCATCGCTTGCCCCTTGATAGAGGGTCTGACTTGATAGCTTATATCGTGCTCGCTCAGTTCTATTGCCCATTTGAGCAATCGGCCGGACGTTTCCGGTTTTTGCAACACTTGTCTCAGCGGGAAATTTGTTAGCACATTTACCTTGTGCGCTTGAAAGTACGGTCTCAAGCGCCTCGCTGAGGTAACTAAAGCCAGCGCAAGCTTCTCTATTTGAAGTACAGGGTCTGCGTCTACCATTGCTTTGCTTTGGTGTAGTAGATAGGCAACTGACGCCCGTGGTCATCTCTTATCAATACTGAGCTAACTGCACGTTCGGATGCAGCCAGGTATAAGAACAACTCCTCGCCTGGGACCGGCTTGGATAGGAGGGGCGCCGTGCTCAAGTATAACTTCAACTGCTCAAGAGCTTTTCCACATTCTTCTGTCCATTCAAACTTTCCCTTTGCTCTAAGTACTTTGAAGAATGGTAAGCATTTGTCTGTCGCCCTACTGATAAAGCGATTTAAGGCAGCTACTTTTCCATTTAAGCTTTGAAGTTGCTTTAGAGTTTGAGGTGGTGCTAATTCCATTACCGCACGGATCTTATCCGGGTTGGCTTCTATTCCTCGTTGATGCACTAGGAAGCCTAGGAATTTTCCCGACGTAACACCGAATGCACACTTGCTTGGATTGAGCTTCATCCGGTACTGTCTGAGGGTGTCAAACGCTTGAGATAGATCACTCACGTGGTCTTCTCCCCCCTTGCTTTTTACCAGCATGTCATCCACGTATACTTCCATATTCTTACCGATAAGGTGAGCAAACATCTTATTAACCAGCCTTTGATACGTGGCTCCAGCATTCTTTAGGCCGAAAGGCATCACGTTATAGTGATGATGCCCTCTACTAGTTATGAATGAGGTCTTCTCTTGGTCTCTTTGGATGCATCATTATCCGATTGTACTCGAATAGGCATCCATGAATGATGAGTTTCATGCCCTGATGTCGCGTCTACCAGTTGGTCTATGCGAGGTAACGGAAAGCTATCCTTAGGACATGCTTTATTCAAATCCGTGAAGTCGATGCAAGTTCTCCACTTGCCATTGGGTTTCTTTACTAGCACTATGTTGGATAGCCACTCTGGATAGTGCACTTCTCTAATGAACCGCACGCAAGAGCTCATTGACACGCTTTCGGCGATGACCTCGTTCTAGCATGATTGAAGGCCCGTCGCTTCGTCTTATCGGTTTGTAGTCTCTCGATGTTCAATCGGTGGGTCATGACTTTGGGGTCTACCCCGAGCATGTCCTCAGCTGACCATGCGAACACGTCAACATTCCTCTTAAGGAAAGATATGAGCTTGTCTCTTTGAGTCGCGTCTAAATTTGTTCCAATTTTTACTTCTTGACCGACGCTTAGCAGAGTTATTGTCTCCAACCGTTCAGCGGGTTCTCCTCTGCTCAATTCGGATTCTTTGATAGGATCGATTTCCAATTCGGTTTCCGCTTCCTTGACCTTCTCAAGTGCCGCACTTGGTTGTGTGAGTGTGGCACATCCCCTTTGTCGAGATGGGTTTTGGGGAATTAGCGATCATCTTTACTTCCGCTACACATGGTACGCTTTTCAAAGTAGTGTGGTAGCATTCTCGCGACACATGTTGTTCTCCTTTGACCTTTCCTACTCCGGTGAGAGTTGGGAACTTCATCATCTGATGGTAGGTGGATGGAATGGCTCTTAGTCGGTGCAATGAAGGACGTCCGAGTATCGCATTGTACGATGACCTGTCATCCACAACCAAGAAGTTCACAAAAGTTAGGGCAATGTTGTCACCTTCGCCGAAGGTTACGGGAAGTTCGATACTTCCTTCTGGATACACCGTGCTGCCTCCAAATCCCACTAAAGGTGTCGAACAACAAGACAACTTGTCGCGCCCCATCTTCATTGAGTCGAATGCTCGTAAGGAGAGTATGTCCGCGGAACTGCCCCCGTCGATCAATATCCTCCGTACCTTAATGTTGGATATAACCAACGAGACTACCAGGGCGTCGTTATGGGGCAGGTGCACCAGCTTGGTGTCTTCGTTTGAGAAGTGGATGTCATCGCCCGCGCGCAGCCATTATTCTCACTTCTACACCGGGTGCTTCGCGCGCTTGCCTCACGCTTGCCTTTCGTTTTTGTTGAGCCGCCTCTGCGGGTCCACCCATGATGGTCCGAATTTCTTGGGGTGGTGGTGAGCTCCTGGTGTCTTGCCTCTTGGCGGGGCGCCCAGGTGACTCCTCTCTTTCGCCCACATATTCTTTCAGATGCCCCTTCTGGATCAGGGATTCTATGGTTTCTTTCAAATCGTAGCAGTCAGACGTGTTGTGCCCATGGTCTCGATGGAATAGGCAGTACTTTTCTTTGTTTCTCCTATGTGACCCCATTTTCATTTTGTTTGGCCACTTGAGAGTTTCCTTGTCTTTAATTTCCATCAAGATTTGCTCTAGTGGGACTACAGTGGGAGTGTACTTTTTAAACTTACTAGACGGCAGTCCTTGGTGGATAGACTTGTCCCGATTGCCGGTCCCTCGCCTTTTCGAGACTCCGTTCTCTCGATTCGCGTAGATCGACGCGCGCCTTTCCCGTTCACTATGGGTGCGCTTTTCCTCAGGAGCCTTGCGAGATTTCAATAACTCTCCTGCGCTCATGTATTTCTGGGCTCGCGTCAATACTTCGACGTAGCTGGCAGGAGCCTTCTTTCCTAAGGACCATAGGAACTTCTCATCTTTTAACCCAAGAACGATGGCGGCGGTGCTACTCCGTCGGTGTACCCTTCCGATCTGTGGCGCCGTTGTTAAATCGTGCAACGTACTTCGGAGGGTTTCGTAGCTTCCTTGTTTCACCGTGAGTAGATGCGTAGTCGCTTCTTTTGGTCGCGCCCCTAAGAACCGGGTAATGAAAGCCCTTGCCGTTCTCGAAAGGATGCGATAGACTTTCGCTCACCGTATCGAACCACCTACGAGCGCGGCTCCAGTAAGGGTGAAAGAGAATGACCTGCACTTGATGGCGTCCCGGACTCCATGGAGTTCCATCCATGACCGAAACGTATCGAGGTGTTCCACCGGATCTCTTGAACCGTCGTACGCTTTTATTGTGGGCAGCTTGAACTTGGTTGGTACCTCCTCAGCCATTATTTCATCGGTAAAGGGTGGGTCTACCTGGTCCACTAGGCTGTCCAGGTCGAGTCCGTCATGATCTTGCGCTTTCTTCATATCTCCCAACTGGTTTTGGATGTTCTTTAATTCGACCATCCAGGGCTGGCTCTCTGCCTCATCTCTTAATGCCTTTCGACGAAGGTTAATCAACTCTCTTAGGTCGGTTCCCAGATCGGCTTGGCTACTCTTCACTTTTATTGGTCTGGTTTTCCCTCCTGACCTCGACTTGCTCAATGAGCTACGAGAGTACCTACTGCGGTCTAGGATCGACCTAGTATATGACCGAGATTCTCCTACCTCAGAGGCGATCCTGGGTCGCTCTATGGGTCCTCTACGCTGGTGGCTTCCTCCGAGGATTAGTCTTTCAGCAGGCCTCACTCTCGCGCTTGTTGTCCTAGCCGGCCTATCGATCAGAGGCGCTTTCCCCTTTGCTGGATCTCTACGTAGAGGTGCTCTTTCGGGCTCTTTGGCCGTATCTGTTCTAATAGATCCATCGCGCGCTCCGCCCGTCTTGGTACGGTCCTTTCTCGGGCGTTGCACCTTTCGCGTGCTTTCTAATTCTGCCATTGGCTCCACTCTAATGAGTGGCTGTGCCGTTGGTGGAACACGCTTCGGGTGCTTCGTGACTGCTGAAGCGATAGGTGGCGGGGTTTGAAACAGCTCGGTCAGCCGGCTAATCGCCTCTGACATATCATGCACCCTCTTTTCCAGCGCGGCTACCTTTGGGTCTGACGGGCTCCCTTCGGTAGAAGTCTGGGTGACTTCGCCAACCCCCTGACCGTGCAGAGTTTCGATATCGTTTCGGCGGGTATCCTTCAGGTGCCTCTCGTCGTCCGACCCGACCTCCCGACCTCGCGTATTGGGACTCGACTCATCTTGGGCGGTGATAGGGTGATATTAGTAATAGTCGATTAACACGCACGCTCGTCCCCACAGACGGCGCCAACTGTTGATGCCAAAATTTGGTCTCCGGGATCAACGGTGAATTTGTATTTCGTTGGGACGAATACCTGCAAAACAGACAAAAGCTAGACACCGGTGTGGTGTGAGCCACGCCGCCTCCGATGCCTAAGTCAGTCGAGATTGAAGGAGGTGAGTAGGTTAGTCGAGTTTAGGGTTTTCCAATTGCTTACCTCGGACTAATTGACTTAGATATATATAGAGGCGAGTAGGTGGTCACTTTTGGTAAAAATATCATAATAATGGACATATCTCCTTTTTAGGTGGATATCTCCATTTTAGGAAGATATTTCCTTATTGGCCGAGCCCTAAATAGGGTCTAACCGTAAATAAGGAAAATATCACGAATGTTGGTGAAAACGGCAAGTAAATCGGATCTAGAACGAGGGAGATACAATGACAGAAAAAGGTAAGGGTCGAGCTGGTGGGTGTGAGCCAAGTCACGCGCGGCTCACCCCCACTGTCGGGGGCCCGCACGCGTCGCATACGCGCGACCTGGGGGCCCCGTGCGCGTCGAGTATGCGTGGCCGAGGGCCCGCTGCGCGTGCGCGCGTGCGCGCGGGCGCTGGCGCGCGCGCGACCTGGGCGCCACGCGCGCGACGGGCGCCCGCGCGACTGGCGCCACGCGCGCGACACCGGGCGCCACACGCACGCGGGCGGGCGCGCGCGCGCGACTGGGCGCGCGCGCGACTTGGGCGCCACGCGAGCGTCGCGTGCGCGCGACCTGGGCGCCTCGCGCGCCTGTGGGCCCCGCGTGCGCCCCTGCGCGCCTGTGGGCCCCGCGAGCGCCCCTCACGCTTGTGGGCGTTGCTTGCGTCCCGCGCGCGACCTGTGGGCTTTGCATGCGCCCCACGCGTCTGGGGCGGGTCTGGGTTCACGACCGCCTTGATATGGGCTTGGGCTTTCGCAGGCGCCCCTGCGGGTCTGGGACCAGTAGTTCCTCTCGTGGGCTGACTCTCCGACGTGCGGCCCAATACCCGGGCCCAATTTTACCCATAACAACTACTTATTTTGAAACATATATAGAAAAATATTAACCTAATTAGGTTTGATGGTCTCATACTCTTACTTTAGTATGAATATTTTTCTAAAAACATGTAAAGTTTTATTTTTATTTAAAGAAACTAGCTTAATAAAGTTGGTCTGATCAACTTGATCTTTAATTATTAAGATAAGAATAGTTTGGTGGGAGAATAATCTTATCCCATTGAGCATATAATTTCGAAATTTATATAGAAAAGAAAGAACATGAGGAAAAAGAGTTAATTTTATAAAATTGACGATCAAGAAAAAGAAATTACGTATGGATGTGATGGCAACTTTT
This sequence comes from Sicyos edulis, assembly GCA_036507275.1. Taxonomy (NCBI): domain Eukaryota; kingdom Viridiplantae; phylum Streptophyta; class Magnoliopsida; order Cucurbitales; family Cucurbitaceae; genus Sicyos; species Sicyos edulis. The sequence continues at coordinate 49,070,460 of CM071847.1, read as the reverse complement.
TGAGAGAGGTTAAAATAAAAGTAATTAAAAAACTAGAAAGTGGCTAAGCATCCTATGCTACCGTGCATTCTCTCCGTCTAATAATAATAATATATTTGTTTTTACAAAAAAGACGTTGAAACATAAAATTTGTAAGATGGCTATCATTTTATTTATGAAAATTAAATTTATAAATATATCATTAAAACTATAATTTTTTATTATTATTTCTTCAAAAAAAAAAACTATAATTTTTTATTGAATAGATTGCTCGCATGTATTGATTATCTTGATTGGTTATAATTAGATTTAATTTCACGAACATGAAATTGATTTTAAAAATTAATATTTGACTTTTATATTATTTGATTTATATAATAATAATAATTAATTTTCTTATTATTTACAAACACTCTTAATCAATTTTAACAGCGTGGTTATCCTTATTTTTTGAAAAAAAAAAACAATTTTATGAGCATTAAGCTTTTTGTTAATTTTAAATTCAAATAATTGAGCAAAACAAGGCGTTAAGGCCTATTTCAATCTATAAACAACTTATCATATAATCTTTTAAAAAAACTTGTCATACTGAAAATTTGGAATTATTTACTAAGAAAATAAACATTAAATTGACTTTAACCAAACCATTATTATTATTATTATTTTTATAGAAGAGAGTAGAGGAGAAGGGTGGGTAAGCTAGAGGTACGGGTGGATTGAGTAGTCTTCGGCAAAAGTTAATGGTAAATATTAAAGTGACTTTAATCAAATCACGGGTGGAAGAGTTAAAAGGGTAATTTAAGTAATTAATTACTCATTTGAGGTTTTATGTTAGTAATAATTTGAGTAAATAATTATTTGTTTGGAGATTGAGATTAGTAATAGTTGAATAATTAATTACTCGTTTAGAATTGATGTTACTAATAGTTTAGACTTCGTTGATAACCATTTTATTTTTCATTTTTTTTATAAAATTTAAGTTTACAACAACTATCTTACTATACATTTTTCTTACCTATATTTTAATAAACAAAATCAAATTTTGCAAAAAAAAAAAAAAAGCTCCAAAAGTTTGTTTTTGTTTTTGAAATTTGGTTAGTATTCAACTACTTTCTTAAGTAAATATAGATACATTGTATGAATGATGGAGCACATATAGAAAATTTGAGTAGAAACAAGTTTAAATTTCATAAACAAAAAACAAAATAGTTATGAAAGAGTCTTAGTGATAAATTTGACGAGCGTTTGATATGTAATTTTGATGAGTAGTGAAGAGTTGTTGTTTATTCTGGGGAAAAGTAATTAACCACCCCTCTTCTACTAGGGTTCTTGAGAAGTAGTGATTTTTTAATATTAATAATTAATTTGAATTAGTTTGGATTAATCCAAACTAATTTTAGATTAATTTTTTTAAAATCATTTACTTGAACCTAATCCAATTCAAATAAATTGATTGTTGTTATTTAAGTGTTAAGATTTTTTGAATACCTCTACAAATCACATCATCAGTAATATAATATTTAAATTTTTAGTGAACACGATTGTGCAGCTTATATTCGTATTAATTAAATGTTAGTAAGTGAGATAATCACCCAATTATTGGCAATATTCTTCAAAGATGAAACACCTATTTTGTTGGTTGATGCCTGGTGGTGGTGGTTGATTTTTATGGTCGAAAATTTAAAATTTAAAATTTAGAGAAAAAAAATGAGAGAAAGAAAAGGAAACTTTGTTCTATTTTTGTTTTGTTTTTTCAGATAATTATATTCAAAATCAAGGATTGTTTCACAAGTAATCTGTCACTTTTAAATAATTTTGAAAATGATGTTTGATTTAGTTTTCTAAATTAAATTATTTTTTTAATAAAAAATTATTTTCTTTTACGATACTTTTGTCTTCTAAAAAAATAGTCAACATCCACCCACCTACGGCAACTACTATTGAATTTTGGGTTTCTTTCATCTTTCTTTTATTTATTTCTAATTTTAAGACTTAAAAATGGGTTTTTTTAAGAATTAGGAAAAAAAAATTAAACTCATAACAATTTAATCTGTCCTTTATTTATGTTTAATTTTAAGACTTAAAAATGGTTTTTTTTTTTAAGTTAAAAAAACAAAAGAATTAGAAAAAAAATAAGTCATAACAATTTAATGGTGAACATACATTTATGATTATTGGACTATTGCGCGCGCGCACACACACACATATATATATATATATATTTCTTTTTTTTTTTTTAGTACATAATTGGAAAGAGGATAAATACCGATTTTCGATATCAAACTTGTGAGGTTGATATTAAACTGATTTACAACCAAATAATGAAATCATTATGTCAATGATCTCAATTTCATCTCAAATTTTTATAGTTGAAGTTTTGAATTCAAAGGTTTATAAACTTTTTAGTTTAATATCTAATAAATTCTTATTCTTAAACTTCAAAATGCATCTAATCACTTTCTAAGCTTATATTTCCTTTTCTCTATAAATTTTAACAAAAAAGTTAATGTAATAAATTCACAAACTTGAATAAAACCAATTAAGCTTGAATAATACAACAATTAAATACCAAATAGTTTTGGTAAAATTTACCAAATTCCCTGACATCGTTTTCATCAGTTTTTGTTTTTTTAGGGGGAGATAAATATCAATTCCCGGACTCGAATTTGTGACGCTAGTATTAATTTTAGTGTTTATTTATATTGTCCTTTGCTAAGATTCTAAACTTTCTATTTTATAGCTACACAAATTTTAAAAGAGACAAAATTAAAAATTCTAAGTATCTAGTGAGATTAGACATTCTAAGTATCTAGTGAGATTATATTTAAATTTTAAGTACCAAATGGGTCAGTGGTGCAAGGTTTCATTGTTGAACTGTACCAACTTTCCCCTTATTCGTTTTGCAGCTTGTAACCTACATTTGCCATATTCTTCTGCGTAGATTGATCCCTTCCATTTTCGATCATGATTTTTGTTGTTTGTAAATTGGGGATACAATTGAGCACCCAACATATTTTATGAATATTATTGGATCTCACTTTCATTTGAATCAAAATATTCACAAGTTTTGTTCTATTTTAAACGATTTATCTGTCAATGGAAGCGACGTCGATTAGTTACTTTTAGTAGGGTTTGGGATGGGGTGAATGTATATTCAAATTATATCATAATATGTGTTGACATCGTCCACGAATCCACAATATCTATAACGTCAGGTAATTATGCTATACATGCATTCTAATTGATCGAACGAGCATACTAGTTATTTTGCGCGATGTTTGCAGGTGAGTCCACTTTAAATTTTTTATATTTGTTACTTGTTTCAATATTAAAATATTCATTCATGTAGACATGTGAAAGTGTATTGTTATAGAGATTAAATATTCATCTCACAAATATTTCAAAAAAAAAAAAATAATTAACAACATACTTCATTTTTATCTTTTAAAAATAAATTGAAAATTTTCATCTTTTGATTAAAGATCCTTTTAAGAATACTTTCCCATTAAAATGTTAATATTTTTTTCCAAGATTGTTAGAGAAAAATAGATTTCAAAAAAAATTTATTAAAAAAATAAAAATTAAGTAGAAGGATATGATTCATTCTATATTTATAAATTAATAATTAATTTTCTATAGGTTAAAAAACATTTATTTAAAGTAGAAGATATCGTAGACATTCCTTTAATATTTATTTCAATATGTCCGCAGGACGGGGCGAGGCCGGGGAATGCCCTCTCTCCCCATTTTCGCCACCAAAATCATTCCCCATCCCCGCAAAATTCACTGTTTCTTTTCGCAGGGATGGGGACGGAGATTCGCGGTGGGGGAATTGGCGAGGATCGGTTCCCCATGCTGAAAAATTCACCGTTTTATTTTATTTTTTTCTTTTTTTAATATGATTTTTTATAAGTATTTTTTTAATAATTTTTAAATAGCTAATTTTTCATTAAAAAAGTTAGATAACTAATTATTGTTAAATAGCTAGATAACTAATTATTTTTAAATAGCTAGATAACTAATTATTGTTAAAAATATGCATTTGAATAAATATTTCTACAAACAAAATACAATAACTAAAAATAAAGATTAAATTAGTAAAAGAAGGGGAAATTTTATTTTTAAAAATAACAAAATAAAAATAAAATGTAAATGGGAAGAGGATCGGGAAACGAGGATGGGAAATACATTCCCCGTCCCCGTTTAGATTGCACGGATTTTTTCATCCCCACTCACTTCCCCATTCACCCCTAAATGGGGATTCACTGTCCCGTTCGCGGCGGGTCCCAGCCCCACGGAAAAATGGACATTTGTCCCTATGTTAGTAGTATTGGCATCTTGGGCCTCCAGAAAAGGCCCAACTAAATCGTTTAGGCTTTGGGCCTGTTTTCGAATTTCTTCAGAACCCATCTGATTGGGCTTTGAATCTGTTTCTAAACTTTTCCACATCCCATTTAAAAGGTTAGGCCTACCAGAGGAATTGAAAATGTTATTTATGACCCTTGTAATAGTTAAAAGGAAAACATTTATGTAGCATACTTTTATTTACCCATGTCCCAATATTTTTTTTTTTATTATTTTATCAATTATGATTTCAATGATTTATTATTCAATTCTTCATTTCATAATTATTGAACTTTTTTTTTCTTTAACTATTACCTTATTTGCTTTCAATGTTACTCTTTATGTTAGATTTTCATTATACTTTTAACTTTAGTTTTGATTTAGTCCATATATCGGTAAGATTTTAGAATTAATTGATTGAAGAGTAAAGGTTTTCGATGGGAATAAAAGTTCTTAACGTTGGATGATTTTTCTAACATAGCATTTTTTTTTTAAAGATTCTAACATAGCATTTTAGGTGAATGATATATGAATCTTATTTCGTTTTAAAATTGCAATGAACATATAATAAATAGTTTATCCTATTAAGTATTTGGTTAAAATATAATTTTGATCTCTACATTTTTATGTTTGTTTTATGTCAATCTTTTAATTTTTATGGAGTGTTTGGCTGCAGGTGAGATGAGATGAGATGAAATAAAATGAGATGAGATGTTGATAGCAGAAAAACCTTGTTTAGGGTGAGATGAGATACAGAAAAACCTTGTTTGGAGTGCACGGAGATGTGATGAGATGACAGAAAAACCTTGTTTGAGATGAAGGGCTGAGATGAGATGTTAATTTTTTTTTTTTGAAAATAATTATTCTCAAATATTTAGCTATTATTAATATAATAAGTATGTAAATATAACCACTATCACAAATAAAAGGTAAGTAATATAAAATTAATATTAAACACCCTTAATTATATTAATATTTTTATTAAAAAAAAACATAGTTTCAATGATATTATGTACGACATAATAACATGAGGTTAAAAGTTTCTAATCTTTCATACTTAAATATTGTTTAATTAAAAAAAAAATTATGAGAAAAAAAAATTTCACACCACTAAAATAAAGTTTGACTAATCTAAAATATTTATAGATCGTTAATAACTTTTTTTTAAAGATTTGTTAGACTTAAATAATAATAAAAAATTAAAAAAATACCAAGACTCTATTTATTAAAAAATAAAAATAAAACCATTTGGTTAAACTAGTCATTATAAGATCTTGATAACAATTTTTATTTTATTTTAAAAAAATTATTTTCTTATACATTTTAGACATTCATATTCATATTCATAGCTACCGAAAGGTCAAATAATTATTAATAAAATACACTAATTAATAGGTAATAATAAATTAAATATATTTATCTTATTAATCATTAATACTTCTCGAGAATCATAAACACCCATAAATTTTTATTTATTGTTTTTTTGTAGTTAAAAGAGAACTCGGTAACATTTTGATGATAATTATTACGAAGCAATAAAATATCTCTCAAATTTTGGAATTTATTATTATTTTTTATTAGGTAGAATAGACCTCAATCTCTATGACTCATATAAGTCTTGAAACTTTTGTTTTATGTATATACAATCAAGACTCTCATAATTATTTAAATTAATTTATCCCTTAAAAAAAATTCATTCTTACTATTATTTCAAAGTGTAACCGAATACAAGAGTATAAAATTTGAATCTCATTTTTTAACAAACAAAATAAGTTCAATATTTTTAAGTTTATTGAAATTAAATTCATATTTTTAAATCTATTGTAAACTACCAATAAAAATTCAATGTGTATAAATTATTTAAATTTAAATTTTGTTTTAATAATAAATTGATGTATTTATTGTTAATATTAAAAAGAAACAGATTATTTTATTACAATATTTTTTAATTATAAATTTTTAAATATGATATTTATAGTCTATCTCTAAACAATTGAAATTTTATAACTTTTTTTGTTATCAAGGACGATTAAAAAATGAATAAAAATATGAAAATTTAACGTCATATTAAGAGATAATATATATCTATTTATTTTAATTTTTAAAATTCAAATTTATTTAAATAAATATTTGATATAATAATAGTATAATTATTATAATTATATATTGATATATTAAAATAATAAAAATATTATAATAAAAATATATCATATATATATAAAGGAAAAAATGTTAAAATTAAAAAAAAAAAAAAAAAAGTGGATGAGAGAGAATATGAGATGAGGTGAATAACACCTTGGGTCAAATAAGGTGTTGGGCTGCCAACACCTCACCTTATCTCACCTCATCTTAAAACAAACACCCCCTTAAATATGAAATTTTGTATGTTTGTTTTATTTTAGTCTTAAATATTTAATTTTGGTCCCTTAATTTTATTAAATAATAATAATAAATAAGTCATTGATTTAAACAAAAATTAAATAAAAGTACCTCCTTTTTTATTTTATTTTATTTTTCAAAAAATAATAGGAAAGTTGCCCACTTTTACAAGTGAGCAATTAAGTCCTGCTCATTTTGATGACAACATATTTTTTAGATTTAAAATATATATATATATAAAGGAGTAACTTGTTGGTAAGAACTCAAGTATCTTTTTTACCAATTATTCTAAAAGTCACAATTAAATATAATTTATTCAATTTTATTTATTTTTATTATTAATAAATAATAATAAGTTGCCTCGAAGATTCCAAACTTTTTCACCAATTTTCAATTAATTTTGTTTCTATTAATTCGAACTCCAAAGTAGGTGTACACATTTTCTCAAAAGAAAAAAAAAAGGTGTACTCATAGCGTTAATTCGAAAATCGTTAAACATAAAAACTAATAATTTCCTAAGAATACTAAATTATTATCGATTAATCTTCAAGTGCAATTATTCAAACTTTGCTATTCCCTTTAATACAATGCTTTGAAATTAGGCCCAACCACACAAATAAAATAAGGAAAATTATACTAGATGGATTTTTTTTTCACGAAACAATTATAAACGTAAGTAAATTTTAGAGTATTTGCATCATAGTCATCAATACATTTTAATACTATACTATAAATACTCATTAAGATAGTATTATGTATTATTACACTATTATGTATTATTAATACAATATTACTATTCAAATCCAAAAAATATATATCTATATTGTCGATATTATGGTATAAATTAATACATTTGGTAAGAAATTGAAGTTTAATATTAGTCTTCGTTTCAATGTTTTATGGTTATCGAGTTTAACACCATAATTTTAGGTTCGATCTCGAAAATTGGTATTTGACTCCCATTTATTTTAGAGCAGTAATTATATATTAAATGACGTAAATTCTCTGAGAATATTCTTACAACATTCATATCATTTTTACCTTTATTTAATATAATTTTAATTTATATAACATACTTATCTATATAAAATTAATTAGAAAACTGATATGTCGTTTATCAATGTCGGTCGGAATTCTCGATTCAAAAAAATTTTCGGTTTTTATTATTAGAAAACCGATATGTCGTTTATCAATGTCGGTTTTCTCCAAAAAACGACCCCGACTGACCGACGAACACCCCTAGGTCTAAGTAAACTTAACCAAATATTAATTGGTCATATATCATCAACAAAATGTATATGTACTCTACAAAATTAGTGAAGGGGAAATATTTAGAAACTCATGTGTTCTAAAAAGACATCTAAAAGGGATTAAATGCCCTTCGTATAACTATTCTAAAATTTTCATACAACTTGTAATATTCGTGTATCTCATATTTTTGCAAAATAAGTAAGTTAATCTAGACGTTTCATAAAAATTTTGAATTACCTAAAAATAAAGGACCTTAAAAAGAAACTATAGTTTTTCTCCATTCTCCATTATCATGTATAAAAGAGAAAAACTAGAAATTTCAAATTAGTATCAGCCCTCCAAACTTCTATAATTATTTTCCAAACCAACCTAATAAGTTGTTTGAACTTTTTGTGAAGTACTGAAGTTAGATGTTCTACAAAAAAAAAAAAAAAAAAAAAAAATTTGTCCGATTGTATTTTTTTTATATCATAATTGTTTGATTAGATATTTATGGTATATTGGATGTATAATAATATAAATAACGTTATTTTAGATTTTTAAAAACAAAAAAATAGTCATAAAAAATATTACAAAGCAGTTATTAATACCGAGGGTTAGTGGCGGCTCTCATATTATTTGAGAGTAGTTTTCCCTCTATGTTGGATTTATTGGTTCCTCTTCTCTCACCTTGTACTAAAAAAAAAAACAAAGCAGTTATTAAATATATACATATAATTGTTATTTTTTAAACCAAAAATTCAAATTCAAATAATTATCAAATATGGTCTTAGTTTTCAATATATTTTTTGGTTTTAAAAAACTTAGATAATAGAAAATTTTGCATGTATAATAAAGAAGATAAAATATTTTTATATATAATACAAAATCAAAATTAATTTATTTGTAATTGAAAATACAAATTGAGTTTTATCACATATAAAATTCAAACAATTATAAAATTTTATCATTTATTGAGTCTTTCATAAAAATCATGTGTTATAGATGAAATTATTTTAGAAATTGTGCTGTAATTAATTCTCTAAATAATATGTATGTATTAAAATAAGAAAAATCTATAAGATAAAATTGTAATAACTTAGTTTTATTGTTTGTGTAATTCAGCTCAAAATTGTACCAATAATTATTATTATTATTGTGGGCCTAAATTAAAAAAATGGTTAATGCATTGACTTATTACTAATTTAAATTATAGCCACTAAATTTCTATGTGTATTAGAATTTGAAAATGTTGGTTTTCTTTGAATAATAGTAGGTAAACAAATTACCTTTTGTGTACAGTGGAATTCATATAAAAACCCCAAAATAAATAATACAACAATTAACAGAGAATAATCACGAGAATTATATTCTTTATTTACGATCTAAATCATTTATCTCTTCCTAAATGCGAAATGGAGAATTATGAAAATAAAATTTCTCAATTGTTGGTGTGTATCTCTTCCTCGAAAACAAAATTTATTTATAGACTTGTAAATTTAATTGTCATAAGTAAATTTAGTTTATCCATTTACAAATAAATAAATAATTAATTAAAAAAATAAATTTAATTAATTGTATACGTTGACCGTACGTATTTAATTAATTTACTAACCTATATAACTCAGAGAAAATATTACTTCAACGAGTTTTGTTATTATTATTATTATTATTATAAGAAATCAATTTTATGTCTATTAATTAATAAGGTGTGATTTATCGATTTCGGATGAGGGTCATTTTCTTTTCAAAGAAAAAAAAGGATGAGGGTCATTTTTATTATAAAATACTATTTCAACCGTTCTAAAAAAAAAAAACTATTTCAACCCAATTAATAAACAACTACCCACCTTGTTTTTTTGTTTTATTTTTTGTTTTCATTGCTCCTCTCTAATTTTCCCACCTCCATCTCTTTAAATTCTCTCACTTTCCCACACTTTTCCCATCATCCAAACACTCCTCCTAAAGAGTTTAGTGAGAAAGGGAAATTATATTAATAGAGAAAAGTAGTGAAGAAACAATGAGTGGTGGGAAGTTAGAAGTGATTCTTAGGGTTTGTGGGTTTGTGGTAGCCATTGTTGTGGGAGTTTCCAAACAAACCAAATTGGTTCCTGTTATTATCTCCCCCAATCTTCCTCCTCTTCACCTTCATGTGGTTGTTAAATGGCACTACTTGTCTGCTTTTCTGTAAGATTATGGTTTTCTTTTTTTAATCCATAATAAGCCCTCATTTGATAATCATTTTATTTTTATTTTTTTTTTTAAATTTAAGTCTACCATAATTACTTTACCTTATATTTTTCTTACTTATATATCTACATTTTATCTATATTTATAGAAATTAAACAAAAATTTAGAGAGAAAAAAAAACTTCAAAAAGTTTGTTTTTGTTTTTTTTTTAAATTTTATTACCATTCACATATTTTCTTCGGAAAAGGTAAAAATAAGTTTAAATTTCTAAAACAAAGAATCCAAGGATATCAAACGAGGCCTAAGATTTTTATGTTGAATCTAGATGTTCAAGTTTGAAATTATCTTTTAAAAAAGAAAGAGTTCTAATCTATTTGAACTTTTATGTATGTATTTTTCAAACTATTCTAGAAAGATAGGCTAATATAGTAAAGTTATTGTTTTTCTACCGATGGGATGGTGACCTCGTTGCTTGTCACGAGTTCGATCTCAAGATTTGAGATTTGACTCTCATTTATTTTAGAGTAGTAATATCTTCCATTTGTGGTCTTCCTCTCCCAACAATCATCGTATCATATATATTTTTTATTATTTAAATATCTATACCTTACCCATAATTTTAGAAACTAAAACAAAATTTGAAAAAAAAAAAAACTTCCAAAAAATTGTTATTGTTTTTTAATTTGATTAACATTCACATACTTTTTTAAGTAGAGATGGATATACCGTAAAAAAAAACACTTTTGAGGAACTTTTGAGTAAAAAAAAAACAAATGGTTATTAACCAGAACCTAAGATATTAATTAGATTTCATGGACGGATGCGAGTTCTGAATCTATCTTCTAAATTGTACTTAAAAATGTTAGTCGATATATTTTTTTTTAATTAAATAACTTTTTAGATTAATCTAATTCTACAACATTTGAATGTCAAAAAAATCTTAAAAAAAAATTAATTCATAAATATGTAGACACCATAAATCGAATTCATCACACCTTAACTTCTCAAAAATTAACTAGATTTTTTTTTTTTCAGTTATAATCATAATTATTAAACATTAAAATATTTTTTTTTTCTTTTGTGTAGGTACATTTTGGCGACAAATATAATAGCAAGTTTATATGGATTAATCTCGCTGATGATTACGTTAACAAACAAGAATAAGAGCAGTGTATTAACTTTAACGATCATCATTTTCGACACCGTGACGGTGGCGCTGCTCTCCTCCCGCGGCGGCGCCGTCATGGCCATCGGAATCATCGCCTACCACGGCAACTCGCACGTGAGGTGGAACAAAGTGTGCAACGCATTTGGTAGGTTTTGTAAGCTCGGGACTGTTTCTTCTGTTCTCTCCATTGTCGGAGCCGTAGTTTTTATGTTGCTAATTATATTGGCTGTTGTGGGCCTTCAGAAGAGGCCCAAATAAATGGGCTTTCACCCACTTTCTGATCCATGTTGCCTTTTTTTTTTGTGAAAATATTATTAGTTAAAGCTACATTAATAAAAGAACAAAATTTGCCGATTTCTCACTATTTGGGTAGATAATAATATGATTCGTAATTAATGTAATTATATTTAAAAAACATATTTTTCTAGATTTTTCTCACGATGTTTTATCTCTCTTCATTCCCCCTCTCTTTCTCTTTTTACTTTTTTTCTTCTTCTTTATTCTCTTTCTTTTTGTTGGTTCCATGGTAGGAAAATGATTATTTAGAAAAATTATCGTAAACAATTTGATGAGATAGATTGAAGAGAAAATAAGAGGAAAAAAAAGGAAAGAAGATTTAAGTGAGATAAAACTTTTAGAAAGAGAAATGATGAAAGATAGAAGAGAAAAAATAATTTAAGAGTGAGAAAAAATTCATTTGAAGGATCTTTTTTTAAAAAAAACTTTCGACTAAATTTTGACATTTGAAAGTCAGAGACCAAAATTGAACCTTTGAAAGTTTAGAGACCAAAACGAAACAAATCTCAAAGTTGAGAGATCAAAATGATATTTTAACCAATATTATAACATTACATTGTTTTTCTCTATCCTAAAATAAATTATTTTCCAAATAAGAATTTACTTCATTTGTAAATGTTTTTTTAAGGTAAACAACAGGATAAAGCTAAGTAGATAAATTTGAAATTAGTGACGGTTGAATAGCCACCGAGAATTTGCCTCTTTCGTAACAAGCATGAGCAGCTGCGGGAAGGTCTTCAATCCAGCATCGAAAATCTTCGTCCTCCAATGCTCTTCTCGCAAGGCCATGTGCCACAGAGTTTGCTCGACGATCACACCAAGAGAAAATGCAACATTCAAGGTTGGTTGCAAGTTCTTGAATATCCATCAACACCGCACCTAAGTCTGCGCACTCGATTACATTGTTTGCAAGTTTTTTAACCACAATTTCGGCATCAGTTTCCACCTCTAGTCTTCGAAATCCTAGCTCCATGGCCCATTGTATCCCATCACGAATGGCTAAAGCTTCTCCAACTTCAACTTGGAGCACCTGTTGTATAGGCTTCGCCATTGCAGCCATAACTTCTTCGCGATCATTCCGAACGACTGCTCCCATCCTAAATTTTTTACATGCAAAATTAAACGCAACATCAGAATTTACTTTATAGTTTAACCCAGTTGGCGACTTTCATGTTGTATCTCTAACAATCTCATTTTTTGGCATTTTCACGAGATTTAATTTGTAGCATCTAGAAATTCACGATAGTAAGTTTGGCAATAACCCCATTCGATTAATTTAAAGTTTGTATCATCCTGGTTAATCATAACCACCTTATTTCGGTTTGACCACATACCCCAACAGAAGATTAGAAAAAAACCAGAGCAACAAATCTTTAAAGTTATTGCACTCCCTGGGCCAATTCAAACTGAAAATGGGAGAGAATTTCCAAATAGATTTTGCATAAGAACAATCCCAAATAGCGTGGTAGGTGGACTCGTAACTCCCATTGCACCTCCCACACCCACTAGAGAGCCCAATCTTGCGTTTAAACAAAGCAGAATTAGTGGGGAGGAAATCGTTATACAACTTCCAAGTGAAGATTTTCATTTTATTTGGGATAGAGGCATTCCACACCATTTTCCACCAAGTTGTGTTATTCTCAAGATTTGACGAAGAGGGCCAAACTTTAAGAATACTAGCAAGACGATATCCTGATTTCACAGAGTAAAGCCCATTTTTTTCATAATGCCACATGAGTACATCCTCTCTATTTCTGAAGGTACGAGGAAGGCTCAAAATGAGATTTGAGTCGTCAACATTAAAAGAATCAAGGATTAAAGTTTCATCCCAATACCCTTCATCATTAAGCAAAATGGCAACTTTTCCCCTTCATTGATTCTCGACCCATCAATAAATTTTAAGCTCCACGGTCTAGGGATCCAACGATCATTTTTAATGGAAATAGATAAACCATTCCCAACTAGCCAGCGCAAGCCTTTCTCTAGAAGAGACCGTCCCCAAAGGATGCTTCTCCAGATGTAGGAAGCATTGCTTGACTGAGTAGCTTCCATAAGGGTAGTTTTAGGAAAATATTTCCCTTTAAGGGTTTTAAACAGAAGTGAATCAGTGTTAGAAATGAGGCGCCAAGCTTATTTTGCTAGAAGGGCTTTGTTGAACAACTCGAGGTCCCTAAACCCCAACCCTCCCCAAAATTTAGACCGACACATTTTATCCCATTTCACCCAATGAATTTTATTGGTAGTCTCAGAGTCCCCCCACCAAAACCTAGCCAAAATTCAGTGACAATCTTTAAACAACAATTGACGTATACACATTTTAATGTGATTGAAGTTTCAGATTTTCTAAGCATCGAGGTTAAGACCCCATCAAACATCTTGTATTCCAAGTTGCCATGATATTTATTCACACACTATTAATTACTATACTAAAAATAAAATTTATCTCAATTGAACTCGATTTGTGATTAAATTTTATTCAATACAATACTATTGTTGCAAATTATTAATAACGATGGTTAATCTTGCTTTAGGAGTGTAATACAATAGATTGGATATTCAAAATAAATAAATAAATTACAAATAATATTAGTAAAATTTGTTTGAGAAGAATGTGTATGAATTTTAGGAACAAAACTGTGAGTGAATTCTTTCATGGTTTTGGTTTATGACTTAAAGGATTTGGTTATGAATGTTGGGTTTTGGTTAAATTTGGCCACGATAGTATTACTGCGGTTATTTTATGAATTTTATACCAAAATGGTATTTAAACCAAAAATAAATAAGTCTGAAAATATATCATACAACAAGAAAAATAAAATGAAGGTATTCACTCAGGTTGGTATTTTGTAAGTAATATATGCTTACAGATTCACCCGTGCATTCTTTCTTACCTGGGTTTGTTTAAGACTCCATCAATGGAGGAAAAAAAAACCTGAAGGAAATAACAGTTTCCAAGATTCCACAACTGAAGTCAAATTAATGAAGATACACAGAAGCCAATCAAACCCCCTTAACTTCTTTTTGGAGACATGATCTCCTCTATCACTGTGGGAGAACTGGAGGCGCAATGGCGCGCGTGTTGTACGATTGACAGTGGCTGCATTTCTGCCCGATTATGTGAAAGTACACTTCGGTCGTGTCGTTGCAGTCGTTGCATAAAATCCATACCTGCAAAATGCAACTGTAATTTCCTAATTCTGACTTCATGAAAGTTTTTTTAGCCGGAGAAAAAAGATTCTGAGTACAGGGGAAAGTGTATGGTAGCAAAGAAAACGTAGAGGAATATTTGAGATTTTTCAAGTGCAGGGTATTTCTTTTGCATCACTGATTCATATTTAAGTGTTTCTAAATTCCAACAGGTGTATGTAAGAGATAATAGTCCTTTTTATATACGTGAGGGTTCACGATAGCTTACGCACATCTAAACTGTTCACACGGGACAGACTGTCTGATCCTACTACATTTGATTGTCAAAAACAACTTGTAGGAATTGTGACTACCATAAATTGAATTGATATATGTAGAATATAATGTCAAAAAAACACTTAATTGAGTTGGTTGATCCAATCCACTATCTTCGATTAAAAAAACGATATGAAGGACGAGTGGCTAGAGACAATGAAGTATGGCAAAAACCTTTTTGTGACGATATTCCTCAGGCATGACTGTTGCTTCAATCTAAACAATACACAGCAGAGAAAATGATACAAGTCAAGATATGTTTAATACAGGATAGATTATGCATGGTAAAACTCATATAACAAACATGCTTGATTTCTCTAGATTAAGTAGACAAATTGGACTTTGTAAGTTACCTCATCGTCTAATTGTTTCCACACTTTAGAAGACATGTCGACAATCGACTTTGAGCAGATCGGACAACAGTATCTCGGTTACGGCACAAATTCTCATTATATAGCTATGATATATGTAATGACTTTGAAACAAAGACAAGCATTACAACTTACTTATCACGTTTTATCATCTCATAGTAGCATTCGTGATGCATTGTATGCCCACATTTCATAACAGCAACATCTTTCAGCGAGTCGAAAAGGTACTGTGAAACACCCAGCATGGAGGTGTAAGGATATAAATATGGGAATTCAACTAAAATCTTTTGAAAGAAAGAGAAAAAGGATGGGAAAATACCTCATAACATATTGGACAGTGGTGCTGCATAGAGTTTTCGATACACGAATGATTGTCACGCAAATTAACAGAGTAACATGATCCTTTTAAGAACAACAAGAAGCATAATTAGCAAACATTATCAGATTATTTACATTTTGATCATGTTTTTACTAGCAAATAGCTCAACCCATATGGTTTCAATCGAAAACATTACACCAATAATCAATACTCTCCGATGGACAGAATAATCAACTAATATTTTCGGATAAAGTATGTAAATTTGAACTGCAATCATTAATAACAGGAGCAGAGCCTAGAACAAAGTCAACATAGAAGAACAACAGGGCAAACAAGCTCGAAGAACATTATATAAACACCAACGACTGCATTTACTAGCATAGTTCTAAGAGTATATACCTTGAGCTTTCTACTTTCATGAGCATTAACATTGGTCAGCATAAATTTCAATCAGCATCCGGGAATTCACAACATTTGAAACGCATATGATAACGTTAAAAGTATCAACAGACTCAACTGATACGAATCAAAAACCTTAGTAAACATCAAGATTTACCGCATTTCTTGCAATGAAAGTAGTTTTCTCGACCGCCAACCCTGTTTACATGAGTTTGATAAATTCAAAAGGCTGGATTTGATAAACGCTTCAGTTGATAAAAATAAAACAAATCTTGAAAATTTTAAAAAGAGCTAACATACTTACCTACAAATCCCACATTCCTCACAATGGAACTGCCCTTTCTCAATCTGCAGAGAAGGAAAAGCAGGCTTACAGACGATGAACAAACATAAAAGCACTAATTCTTCCCTTCTCCCAAGTAAACACAAAATGAATCAAAAAGCAAGAAACAAAAGCTATAACATTTACATCATCATCATAGAATTTGCATATTTCACAGAAGTACTCCCCCATATTAACACCACAGTTCGTACAAAGTCGAGCAACCTGCAAACAGTGGTAAATAGTATTATATATATATATATATATATAAACTATGAAGAAAAAAAAGCCTCCACTCCCATACCTACTTACTTTTTGAGATGGCTTATTTCTAAGTGGACTAACGATATCAGTGGAATCTACTTATCTCTTAAATGAAAAGTAAGTAGATTATCACAAATAAACCATATCATAAAGTAGTTAAGAGGTTCTACTTAACGATATGGTGTAGAGGCAAATTTTCTTCATTAAGTTAAGAAGATCAAAACTCAAAATACTATGATATAACATAAATAACAGTCACATACTGGCTGCTCCGTGTCACAAACAGCACAGACGACCTGATTCAGGTTGGGGAAAAGATATCAATCGACAGCCATTGCATACTTCACACATGAGAGTTAAAATCCAACAAAATGAATGAGAGAAAGATAAAAGAAAACCATACTTGTTTAACATCGAAACGGTCTAGTTCATGACGATCAAAGGGTCTGATCATCACACTCTAATGCATCGACAACAGAGAATGAAATACATAAATAACAGTAAACGAGAAAGTTATGAACATCAACAAGAACAAGAAAACAGACCGTAGCTTCGTTATGACAATGGCGACAAGGGTAGATTTCATTGCAACAAGGAGCTCGAATCCTACACCTCCTACGATAATGCCGGCATCTAAAAACAACCCACAAATTAGAAAACAGAACACAAATCGAAAGAAAAAAAAACCCAGTTCAAGAATCTTCAAAAAGAGCAAGAAATTAAGGAAATAAAACAAAAGGGGCAATGAAAAAGGGAAAGGAGAATTGGGTTCTTACCCATAACCCATCTTCCCAAAATCAAGACGATCATTAGCGGAGACTTCCATTGAAGAGCTTCTTAAAAGGGAAAGAATGGCTGTTTGGTTGTGGTTTCGAACTTTGGATATCCCCAAAAGGGGAATGTTAATAATGGAGACCCCAGATTAATATCCACCTTCAGCATCTCGATCTGCAATTTTCCTGCATAAAAAAAAATACTCAAAGATAAAGCGATTGCAATAAATGACAATAGAAGAATCCGTAAAGGATAAGGTGGGTCAAAGGCTGACATGAGATGGTGAAAAGAGCAGGCGCCGAAATATGATCTGATTGGGGCATTTTAACAAACACTTCGAAAGCAACGATGATTACAAAACTTCTTTAATCGCTTCTCCTTTTTTTATTTTTGTGGGTTTTTGGAGAAGAAATTGAGAATCCCAATGAAATTCAGCTCAGTAATTCTAGAAGCCATTACCGTACAAAATAATCTTACAAGCTCTATTTTTCCTCTCAACCTCTTAACTTTGGTTCCTCGTTTCTAAACTCCCTCCATCCTTTTTCCCTCCTGGTTTTTTTTTTTGGAAAATCCCTCATATTTTTAGTTAAATGCTGTTATTTTAAATCATATGATTTGGAATTTAAGATTTTTCTTGTACTTTATTTATAATGAGAGAGCTTTTCTCATGTATGTACAAGTACAACACAACAACAATGACGCGTTTGAATGAAATTTTGGATGATGGGCTATGCATTTTGAGTACTTAAAAATTAGGGGTTATACTATATTTTAAACACTTGTTTAAAAAGACAATAATTTATTTAGATGTATTCTCAACAAAAAAAAAATAAAAAATTATTTAAATGTTAATTTAAAATGAATAATTATTTTGATCGATCAAAATAATAATAATAATACATGAAATATTAAAAATGTGTTGTTTTTAGAAGTTATAAATAATTATTAGAAATGAGCCGTTATAAATTATGATTTATTTTGAGTAGTTATAAATTAATAATTAAATATAAATTGTTAGAAATCATGAATTATTTTGAATAGTTACAATAATTTATTTTGATGTAATTTTTTTAGGAATAATTAATAAATATTCCTTTTAAATTCTTTATCTAGAAACAAACACGCCGTGGAATTTAAGGAAATGAAACAGGACAATTGAAATTTTAGATTTTTCTTTTACTTTATTTGTGATAAAAAGAGTAAGAGATAAAGAAAATGAAAATTGTAGAGAAAATCATTGAGAATTAAACGAAGTGATTGTAACTATTTAAAATTACTCTTTAGTGTAATTTCAAATTTCATTTTCTTTCTTTCTTACTCTCTCTTTTCAAAATAAATAAAGTGATTGTAATTAGTCAAATAACTCATTTAATTAAGTTGGGTATTTATTAATTAAAATTAGAAACTTAAACATACAAAAATTAAAATTAACAATGGTGATGTAGTTAATTATCTTATTGGGTGTTAATCCATTTCAATTCAAGCACTTTAATTTGGGATTACAAACCCTATTTAATTTATGTATTCTCTAGTGACGAGTGAGATTTTTTCTCCAATCTTTTAATTTCTCCTTATTCATGCCAAGATTTTTCCCAAACGAATTTTTTCTAAAAAAAAATTCCATTAGGGATTTTTGCATGTATATTAAGAAAAAGTAAAAGAATTTCATATATAGTACAACTCCCAAACTTATTCATTTGTGACACAAAAATGATTGAAGTCTATCAATTTGCATTGGTCAATAATTCAAAATCAATTGAAATCTATAAGTTGAACGGATAAAAATGTATTAATTGAACTTGATAAAAGTCTAAAGTCTATCAGTCAAATTGATAGAAGTCTAAAATTTATCAGTCCAATTAATCAAAGTCTAATAATGTTAGAATATGAATTTTGTGCAAAATGTAGTATGAATGAAATTATTTTAAAAAATGTGTTATAATTATAATGAAGAGCAAAAAAATATATGCTAGGGGACAAATTTCTTTTTTTTTTTTTTTTTTTTTTATTTATTTAGTTTGTTCTATTATACAGAAAAAATCCTATTTTATCAATTGATTTTAAATTTACTTGTTAAAATGAAGACGGTTTTATTTTTCTTGGCTAAAACGCAACCCCTATGGTTAGAACAGTTGCAAGGCAGAGCTGCAAATTTCAAGCAACGAGAAAGAAATGCCGATAATGGCGATGAACAAACAAACAAACAAAAAAAACCCTAACCATCCAAATTCCGTTCATCATTCCAAACGCAATCACGATATAAACTTCAACAATAGATCGACAAAAAAACTTACCTCTCCGCTTTGATTCGCTTCACAATCATCGATCTCTCCTTCTACCCGGAGAGATCCAATTTCTCCTTCCAATTCTCCCTCCTCCGATCCTCCGCCGCCGCCGCCGACGTTCACCGCTTCATCGATGGGCTGCGGAGAGTCGAAGCTCGCTGTCGCCACCGCCGACGGCATCCTCCGCCGCAAGAAATCCATCGCGAACGGATCCAAGAGCGCTCGTAAGGTTGCGGATGGATCCAAGAGCGGCTTCGATTCGAACAAGATCGACGAAGATGTGAAGGTTGAATCGGAGAAGAAAATCGACGGCGCTGTGAAGATCGAATCGGAAAACGAGATCCAGAAGAAGAGCGATGAGGTCAAAACCGATGCCGCCGCCAAGATCGAATCGGAGAAGAACAGCGATGAGGTAAAATTCGACGGAACTGTGAAGAGTGAATCGGAGGAGAAGATCGCTGTGAATGTTGAATCGGAGAACAAAACAGAGCATCAAGAGGAGAAGAAGAAGAGCGACGGCGCTGTGGCGGAGGTTCAGAATGTTGCCAAGGAGGAGGGCGTTAATGGCGGCGCTGTTGAAAAACAGGTGGTGGCCGGAGAAACAAAGCCGGAGGAGGCGGTTGCTAATGGCGGTGGAATTGAAGTAAAGCAGGAAATTAAACCTGTTGAAGAAAAGCAGTTCGCCGGAGAAATGGAAGTTGAGAAGGAGGACAGCGGCGTTAATGGCGGCGTTGTTGAACAAAAAACTAAACCTGTTGAGGAAAATAAATTGGTTGCAGAAAATGGTCAGTTAATTTTTTTTGATATAATGAAGAAAATTATTTCAAAATTCTACCATAAAAATTGCTTTAGAAAATGGATTTTTGGCTAAACTAAAGGTTGACTATTTGCCTTTAGTACAAATGATTTCGTTAAATCTGTTTAATTTTTTTAAAAAAAATATGTGGGGTATTAGATAAGTTTAGAAAAATGCTGCATTTGATAACCAAAAAAAAAAAGCACCTCCATTCTCAATTTCTTTATTCTTTTATTTATGTTTTTTTAATTTTGAAAAATAAAAAATTGTTTAAAAGTGTTTTTGTTCGCTGTGTTTTTTTTATTTTATTTTATAATTTAACTAATACAATGTTTCTTTAATGAAAAATTAAAGTCAAACAGTTAACAAAAGGAAGAGAGTATCATCTTAGATGATTTGAACTTGAAATTATAAGTTCAAATCTCTATCTTTATTTATGTTTATAGTCGGAAGAAAATTATAATTATTTTTATAATTTTGAAAGATAAAATTTAGTTTATATATTTTATGTCATTGAAGAATTAAATAGTGATCCATTTACTCACTCAATTATACGGTTAACTACCACCTATTACAACTCTTTTTTTTTAGATTTTATCAAACTCGATTGAAAGAATGTGATAACATTAGCATGTCTTAGTGAATAGAATCAATTTGATTTCACCCTATAATTGATTATCATGAATTATGAAGAGTAATTTATATGTGGACAGGAGAGGCAGATAAATTGAAAGAAGAAGTCCCAGCCAAGAAAGAAATAGCCACTCCAGCACCACAGGAAACCAATGTGAAAGATGTTAAGGTTTGTTAATTAATTATCACTTTAATCTTTTACCACCATCCATATTGTGACTTTAAAATGTTATTATTACCCACATTAACCCTATTAATAAAAGAGCATTTTACGGTATTAGACCAAATGCACAAAAATGTTGTACGCGTGTCCAAATTTATGAATTTTAGCAAAACTAATTGACGGTTTTCTTTTAAAAAATTCATTTTATTGTGGAAATTACAACAATATCCTTCGCTATAAACAAATCTTTAATAAAATAGAAATGCACTAAAATAAAAAAAAATAAAAAAAAAAAAAAAAAAAAAAACTCCTGGAAAGTTTTCAACTCCCATATTCAAACCAAAAGGTTTTCCTAATAATAAGCCAAATTATGTGAGATACACCTATTTTTGTTGATTGTTGTTTTAATTTTGCTAAAAATAAATTTAAAATATTCCCATATTAATAAATGAATATGAAGTGTACTAGTAATTTTAAAATATATTAATATTGTATTCTTTTTTAATTTGGGTATGTAAAGTATCTTTTAATAATGTATTTTATGATCAAGATGTCTGATATATTTATGTATATTTATCTTACGGATAAATATAATAGGAAAATTGTATTGGAAGCTGAAAATACTGTGTTAATCATAAAAACTATTGTATTATATAATAAAAAAATAATATTATATTTATAAATAATATTGTATTTATATATATATATATATATATAAAATAATACTATATTTATAAATAATACTGTATTTATAAATATACATTAATACTAAATAATATCCAACAAAATGATATTTTTGTAAATATTTTCATCTTCAACTTACAAGGTTGTATAGGTGGTGGGTCGTTGGGGCGACGCCTGTGAGTTGTCGCAGTCATCGTCTCCGGCGCCAGCATTGGTGAGCAGCAGAGCGGAGACCTTTCTTTTTTTTAATGTTTTTTTTTTGTATTTATTTATAAGTAGGGGATATTAATGTGACATTAAAACAAATTTTTTAATTAGAAATAAATTATAAAGAGAGACTAATTTTGCTAATTAGTTTAAAAGTGACTAGTTTTTTTTTTTTTTTTTTGAGAAAGTTTAAAAGTGACTAGTTACATAATTTTTCCCCAATTGACTACTTGTAAAAAAAACCAATTTTTTAATAAGAAATTAAAATATAGGGAAACTTAGAAGATTAGTCAAATTCATAAAATAATTATAAATGTTTTCACTTAAAAAAATAGCAATCATAGTTATAGGTTAATACAATATTAATAGTACATAATACTCTATTAATAGAGATGTCAAAAAAACATTATATTATATTATATATAATAATGTGCTAATACTACATAATAGAGTATTAATGAAAATAGATTAATAGTTGAATATATTTGAAATTATTTTGTTAAAATAGACTATCAATTACAATTTTCCTAAATTATATTAGTGAAAATAGATTAATTATTCAATATTTAAAAAACATTGAAAGTACTCACATATATAAATACAATACTAATAGTTGTATTATTTATAATAAATATAATATTTATCGATTTAAGAAGTATACAAGTATATTTAATATACTATTTATGGATTGAACATATATAAGTATTAATTATAACAATAAATACATTAGATATGTTAATACTTGTATTAGATAAAATAATTAATTTTCTATATTTTATCAATAAAAATAACTGAAAGAAAAAGAGTAATTAAAAGTTAAAGAATCGAAGGTTACAATTAAATCATAATAGGCTTTGAATTACGTAAAAAAATAAAATAATGGAAGTTTGTTTTGTCCACCACCGAATTAGTAAGGGTAAAATGGGGATGCGAAAAATTGTATTTCATTTAATAATAAACAAATAAAATAATATTGCAATTATTATAACATTAGTCTAGATTTATAAATATTTTCTTAAAATAGACTATCTACTACAATTTCTCTTAATAAAATAATACATCACATGGCATTGATTATCCAACATTGATTGTGGAGTAGTGACTAAACAAAAATTTTCCTAACATAGTATAAACCAATACAAAAATAGTTGTCATGAAGTATTTTAAATGGGTCGGTGGTGCGATTGGTTATCTCGTTCGGTGTTAATCCATTTTCACCGTATCGATTTCTAGAATTGGTATTTGTAATCTCCTTCCTCTAACTAGTACTTGAAAAAAACAACATTTTTTTAATTACATATTTTTGTGGGGCTTTTTAATTGCAGGAAAATGCAGCTGATTTGCCTGTGAAGGTTTCAACAGCAGAGAAAACGGAAATAGCACTATGAAAGTGCAAAAGAGGACTATTTCCTCGAATATTAACTACTGATTTAATGGTTTTCAGGCCAAATTGATAAATCTTTTCATAAAATATGTAAAATCAATTGTTCGTCATGTTGTAAAGAGGATTGATTGTTGACCATTTTCATTGTCTAAATCAATTGTGGTTCAAAATATTGAGAGAAAAAGGAGAATTTATAACTACTGATTTAACGGTATTTTTCATCAATAATAATAATAATAAATTTTAATTTTAGAAAAAATAAATAAATATAGCTGATTTAAATATGTAAATGGGAACAAACATTTCACTCATTTGTGGTATACTAGCTCACAAAATGCTTCAATCAAATAAAATTGATAACTCAACATAAGTGAAGATGATGGAAGATAATAAAAGTTCAAATATTTTATTGTATAAAAAATATTTTAAAAAAATAAATTTACTACCTAAAACAATTTTTCAGTATTTAAATGGACTCAAAGGAGAGATTAACCTATTTTAACCATTCTTTTAAATCTCTACTATATCATACAAAATTTTAATTAATATCAATTATGCTTTTTTTAGTACTAACAAATATGAAAATATTAGATTTTAAATATAAAAATATGAGATATTTGAGCTCAACTAACAAAATTAAAGGGGAAATTCCATAAACTTGTTAAGTTGAATTTCAATTTCATCTTATACGAATACAATATATATATATATATATATGTGTGTATAACATCATGTATAATCTAGTAACTTGATAATAAATTTATCTAGTAACTTGGTTACAAATTTGAATCTCCTCTCTCAAATATTGAATTGAATCAAATTTAAATCCGATTGTGATTCAAGTCTTAATTAAGATTGCAGCATTAATTTAAACCTGAGTAATTGGATTAAATTAAAATGTTAAAAGAGTAAAAATTTATACAATTTAGACAGGGTTGAGAGGTAAAAAATAATTTTTATTAAGTTAAGGAAAAAAAATAGTTAATTTTCATTGAACATATCGACATAGAGAAGGAATCAACATTTGAAAATGTTCACAAAATAAAAGATAATAGCCTAAAATGTAATTAATGTGAAGATAATATTAATAATACATATTTTAAGATTCTAAAAAAAAAAAATACATATTTTAACTTATTAAAAATATAAAACTTTTTTTTTAATTATGTATATATAACATTTATCCAGTTATTATTTTTATTTTATTATTTTAAATATTTCATAAAAATATTTATACATCCCCATTTTCATAAAATTAGATATTTGTTTAGTAGTTAAAAAAACGTGTATTAAAAAAATCATTTAATACACACCCCACAAGTAGAGAAATGGCAAAAGAAAATAATTTTAGGTTAGGCATGACATGGTCTCAATTTTCATATCCTTTTATTTGTATGAAATTAAAATAAAATAAAATGTAACTCAAATTGAATCGTTAGATTAATATATTTCGACCTGACTTAAAATTTTCTATTAAAATAACCATTCTTTCTCTAAAATATTGTTGGATAAAAAGATTGTAAAAAAACCAAACATTAACATAGATAAAGAAAAAAGGTGAAAAGAAACTAACTAAAAAGCTCATGTTGTAGTTGATAAAAACATAATAGATTTAAGTTTATTTAATAAGTTCAAACAACTAATTTTTAAAAAATGAAGTTTATTTAATTTATATTTATTGTTGTTTTACAAAATTTGAATATTTATATTTAAAAGAAAAAATCACAATGGAAAGACATCCACATTTTTTCGAATTGATATTTCTTTATCAAAATCAGCAATTGGAACAAAAATACGATGGTTTAAAAGTTAGTTGACATCTTGTCTCAAAAAAAAAAGTTAGTTGACGGCCTAATTTACATCGTATTTTATTTTTCCTTTTTTTTAGTGAAAAAAACAATAAATTGTAGCACAAAGAGCAACATAGACAAGTATTTGAAGATAAAAAAAAAGGAAGTTCATGCCTGAACATCTTTTAAACTTTTATCTTTTTATTTATAAAAACCTTTACCCTAAGTAAACCCTAAATCGTTCCTCACTTGGGAAAACCTTTTTTTTTATTTATCTGACAAATCTAAAATCAAATCTTAATGAACTTTTTTATCCTTTCAAAGAAAATAATTTAAAATCAAACATAATTTCGGAACCCATTTTTAGTTAAACATTTGAGGCTAAAACGATCAAACCAGCCTCTAAGGCCGCGTTTGATAACCATTTTTTTTTTCATTTTTTTTTTCAAATTTAAACCTACAACAATTACCTTACTATGACTTTTTTCTTATTTAGATATCTACATCTCATCTATATTTTAAAAAAATAAAACAAAAATTTGGAGAAAACAAAAAAGTAACTTACAAACGCTTGTTTTTTGTTTTGAAATTTAGTTAGTATTCACCTATTTCTTTAAAGAAAGATAGATACATTGTAAGAAAAATAAGTGCATGATAGGAAATTTGAGTAGAAATAACTTAAATTTCATAAACAAAAAACCACATGGTTATCAAACGGGGCATAAATTACTCAATTACACTCACCATAATTATGTTAAATAAGATAGAAGAAATTACAAGTTATTTTCCTCTAAATTTCAAGTGTCTATCGCCAGATTCTACGTCCAAAAGTCTTAGAAAATGTCACTAATCAAACCAAACCAAATGGTGCTAAGTAATCAAAATAACAAAACCAACTCGCTTCAGTTAATTTCTACTGGTTATTTCAAACTGATGGTTGGAGCCAAATCTAAAATATATAAAACAAACCTGGGTATTTCAGACCCGTTCCCGTCCCGGTCGATCCATCGAACTAAAGTCAGCCTAAATCAGTGAAAACTTCACACTGTTCCCAGCATTAGAATTCAAAGCAAAAACAAAAATAACAGAATACTAACACATGAATGTTTCATTCATGCTATAGTCTGCATTGCATCTTAATATAATTTTCTTCTATCCACATTATTTTAAGACTAACCATTTTCAGAATAGCAATCTTCATAAATATATACATTTTCCCATATGTACAAAATAAACAGCTATTTACCGGCCAAAAAGCCATACTGATAAGTCATTCAGGCTATTGCAGATTCGCATCTCGACCAAGGTTTGGAAGAATTCGTACGGCACTTAACTTCTCGATGGTCTTCTTTTTAAGGTTATCATTGAAGAGAATGCATGTACTTGTAGAATAAACGCTACCAGGATTCGTTATTGAGTACCGACTGTTCGTTCAATTTGATAAGAGGAATTTCGGGCTCCCTGGAGAAAACTGCGTTTCCATTCAGATCGGTTGTTTCGTATGCCGCAAGAGGAGGATCCATTACAAATCTACATGATCTCCATGCTGGACTACTTAACTCAACACCATAGTAAACCAAATGATCTGAAATACTTTTTCCAGAGACAGACCTGGCATCACATTGGAAATATTTCTATGCATTTGTTAGATTACTGTATCCAAAACTTTCATTATTTGAAATTCGAAGTTCACAAAGTCGCCGAATTCCAAAATAAAATACATAACAAGTCATGCCTCTCATCAACATAATAATTACCTGCTACAAGATGGGTCTTCACCAGAATTATCACAAACTTTTTCAACTTGATAAACCAAACTTCCAAATCCAATATCATAAAGCCACACCTGCAGATTATTGGAACTCTAAAGTTAACGAAAAGGGTCTAATTTGGCAGAGAAATATGCAATGCGTTTGCCATTTGGGTCTGAATTACGTAATGCTTCACAGGCTCTAATGGGTACCGTACAAATAACAATTAGCAGAGCCCCAAAGAAACGTTTTTTTTCTGCTTGACAATTGCAGTAAAATATTCAGATTTTCTTATAACTAAAAAAACTCGTACACATCCAGATTTTTATTTTTTATATCCATGAGTGTCAGGGCTAACTTACGCGCACCTCAACTATTAGACAAACCATTTGACCCTACAACATTTTAATGTCAAGAAAATTAAACCCGTAGGAAATTACTTCTCAGGTAGGTGCCCATTTGAACCCATAACCTCTTAGTACCCTACGACCCTCTTTGACAACTAGATCAGCCCATGATGGTTACTACAGTCAGATTTCTGTGGGAAAGGACAGTGGTTATGCCACTTTGCTTCATCTTAAACCATTACAAGTCAGACTCGAGAAGTCTAATTTATTTTTAGAACCCCCATTCCATTTCACATATTGTTCGAAAGATATTTCAGAAATGTCCATTAAGAGGAGATATTAATATGTGCTTGCGAATAAAAAGGAGTTTGCTTCTTAGGCAACACAATTTCTCCAGTTCACACTGTCACACTCACTCCTAAGTTGCTCTGTATAGTTCAAAGTATCAATGGAACATACCTCTCTAGGAAAATGGCGATATGTCTTTCTAGGAAAATAAGAATAAAATGGAGGCAAATGGGGGACGATATCATTTCCGTTTGTAACTCGGAATGTATTTGGCACTATATCGCTATAGTAAGATGCAAATACTGCATTGCCAATACGAGGTTGTCCAAATGTCATAACCTGGACATTCTGGGCATTGTAGTTAACCTGCAATGAATTGAAAATCTTCAGCATGTTGCATCAATTAAACAAGAGG
Source organism: Sicyos edulis (assembly GCA_036507275.1). NCBI lineage: Eukaryota > Viridiplantae > Streptophyta > Magnoliopsida > Cucurbitales > Cucurbitaceae > Sicyos > Sicyos edulis. The sequence continues at coordinate 49,042,219 of CM071847.1, read as the reverse complement.
ATTTAAATTAAATCTAACATACAAAGATTCATATCTTCCAAAGACTCTAACATATTGAAAACAAAATGTTCAAGCACCATTTGGGTGGTTTGACGATTTGACGATAGCTTCCAGTTTCCTAGTAAAAGAAACTGTTCAATCAAGCGCTAAACATGCAGTCAAAATATACTTTGAACTTGAATCTCAAATGGCTACTGGACTTTGTTGACTATTTTCCAAGACCTTCGAGTTTGGCCATTATAGCTTTCAGAAAAAGCAATGCAACAATTAGCACAGTTATCAAGCAAGGAAGAATCCGACATCACTTACTGCAAGATCCAGGCCACAAAATGCAGCCATTGCCCCTCCCATTGAATGTCCAGTCACCATGATGTCAAGGTTACCATAGAACTTCTTGGCTCTTTCAACAGCACTTAATATTGCAGGGCGGATTGTTGTATTGTGATACGCATAATAAAACCCATGGTGCACCTGAGGTTACAAAAATAGAAGTTATTCCTTCTCTCTAACAGCTTAACATAGAGTTTTGGTAAAAATAGTGAGAAAAGGATCTCTTCAAGGACTCGAATCCTACTTGAGTACACTGCTATTTAAAGAACCAATTTTGTATTTAGAAAATATGAATGGATGAAAATCAAATAAAACTAATAAACTTCATGTAAGTAGAAGGCCAGTTGAAAAAATTAAAGTTAATAAAATGATGAAAATCTAACCATCATGGGATGGCCTGGTGGTCAAGAGGGTCTTAAGGAGCTAGAGGCAATGGGTTCAACCCATGGTGGCCACCTACCTAAGAATCAATTTTCTACGGGTTTCCTTGACATCCAAATGTTGTAGGGTCAAACGGTACATCCCATGATATTAGTTGAGGTGCACGCAAATTGACTCGGATAGTCACAAATATAAAAAAAAAATGGAAGGAAATTCTATAAACCAAGAACTTTAAACTTTTCAACTCCTCCCGAGTGCTACTTAGTTACTCCTGTCATGGACTTTGCATTTGTATATGTATTATATGACCCTTGTATTCCTTTCTAAATTAAATATCTGAGAAGCTCAAAGAGGTTCTTAAACCGTTTTGTAAGATATAAACACTTCAAACATGCTGCATTTTTTAACCACAATACTAATCTCTACAATTTCATGTGTTCTAAAACTCTAACCTGAGTCCATCTCTACATGCTCTTAGTGCTGGCTTAATCCTTCAAAATAATATAAAAGAAATATCATCCAAGATAAAATCTTGAGAATTTAAGCACTATAAGTAACTTAACCCAGTGTAATCTTCCTTTATATCAATATAGACTAGGGTTTAAACAGCACTAAGAGGCCTGCCATCTTTTCCTAAGTCTTATAAAAAGAACTAAAAACCGAATTGAGCATCTAAAGTTTTCAATTTAGATAGGGATCAGATTCCCAACTTTTTTTCATACCTTTGAGTGTTGAGGCTACCTTATTTGCACCTTAGGACCAGCGCTTTACCCAAAAATGTAGTCAAGGTAACTCCTAAGAAACTAATTTTTAGGTAGGTGATCGTCATAGATTGAACCTATAATCTTAATACTTTATTTTTTACAAAACCTTTATTCCCACTAGGTCAACCCATGAAAGTAGGATTGAAAAGATTGTAGGATATGCAAAAGAACAGATAACAGAAACTTTTCACAACACAGACCATTGCGTCCGGCATGCCAGGGTACATCAGGTCAAGCTGCTTCCAGTATAGGTCTTCAATCCAGTTTTGTATGCTGTAAATATAAAGTTCAAAAGCATAGATCAGATCATTACAAACCCCCAAACATCAGATGTATTATTATGGTTGTATTTATCTATTCCAAGTCAACAAATGATTTAATTAATTAGTTTCATAAAATAGAAAGCATGGACAAAGTTACAGAAAAGCATAATACCAATGACATAGTTTACAAGGATAACTTTTTATACTTGATCCATACTTTTGTACGTTCAAAATGTCAAGGTATAGCAGTTAACCTTTGACTGGAAAATCCTATGGTTTATTTTCAGAGTATCATCACAAATAACAAATGCAAATCCATACATCATCCATCTACAGTTCAGTTCAGATCGAAAGTTTATTTTTCCACTCTCTAAATGGAAAATCTCGACACCCAAAACAAAATGAAATTATTAGTCCACTATAAGAGACCAAATTGTTTCTTCCAATGAAATTTTGATAACCGATAAACCTCTATTTTCTCACCTGTTTTCTTGAGTTCCTCTAAACGCAATCACGATCGCATTAAGACTCTTTGACACTCCAACATACGACTGCAGTAAATAGCAATAACGATATCAAAACAGCCAAGTTCTAACTAGTATAGGCAAAAAAACCATCCAGTGAAATATACCTGTAGGCAGTGCTGGACATCAACTACCAGTTCTATAATTTCAAACCCCTGTTTCCATTGAAAACGAGTGCAAGTGCCGATTAGTCGGGTAAAAGAAAACTAAAAAAGTACTACCTTAGTATTATTGGGATGCAAACAAACTATCTCACATTGGTTAGAACTTAGATTAGGAGAAAATCATGGGTATATAAGTGATGACAACAATCTCCATTGATATGAGGCTTTTGGGTGAAACAAAAAGTAAAGCCACGAGGATGTATGCCCAAAGTAGGCAATATCATATCAATGTGAAGATTTAAACAGGATTATCATCCTCATCAAATATACATAAAAACATGAATAACAATGAGTTAAACATCAACTACTTGTCCACACCCCTGGAAAGCATCAGACTACTTAAGTACCTTAGTAAGGTCATCACATCTTGAGCATGTCCAAGTAAACAGTTCCGTTAGATCAGATATGTATGCCTGCAAACACATATTTCTTAATTCAAGCGAATGACACGAAAGTAAGCAGCACATAAGATTAAAACACAAGAACCGCAAGGCATTAAAAGACAAAAACGCACCGCTGAAGCATATTCCACCAAGATTTCGGCAAGAGTATGGTTGAAGGAAATAGCATCCCCACTGTGCAGCCTGTGCTTGTGGTGAAATCCGAACTCTGAATTCGGAGTTCAAGCACAACATTAAACGAATTCGAAATTTCACCAAAAAAAAAGTAAAATAAAAAAACATCCACACTAGGTTGCAATACTTAATCAAAACAACAAAGAAAAACAAAAACAAAAACAAGATAAACATATTACCTCTTCCGACGGAAAGAGCGATCAGAGAAGCAAAAATCGCCACCGTTAACCATCTATGCCTCTCCATACTCGAGAAACCTAAAGGAATCACAATCAAATCATTAAAAACATGCAAAGATAGTGCGAGGCGATTCAAAGGACAATCAAAACCATCGGAGCGTATAACACCGAGCAAGGTGGAATCGAATCGACGTATCAAATAGCAGCAATTGAGTTTCTCACAAAATCGGAATCAAATTCCAAGAGCAGGCGAATTAATTGAAACAAAGAACAACAATTAAAAGCAAAAAAAAGTTAGGAAAACGAACAAACTTGGAAAAGGAGAAAAGCAGCTCGGAGATTCGGCGGCTCAGCCGATGATCGGAACCTTCAGCTTCCCGGAGACGGCACCGAATCCAAATGCTGCGTTTGGAAGAAACTATGAAAGTAGAATCAGTTCTTGCCGGAGAAGGAAATTCTTCTGCAACAAACACACGAAGTTTAAACGAAGCAGAAGAATGACGGGAAACGCCGGTGGTTTACGTGGGGTTAAATTATAACTTTTTCTGTTTCTGAAAATACCCTGACGTCTGGGTTTATTTACGACTTTACCATCTAGTTGAGCCAGTTTATTCTGCATTGACAGGATTTTTACGCTATGTTGGAAAATTAAGGGCAATTTGAGGGATTTTGGATTTTGGATTAAAAAATTTGATTTTTTAAAAAAGATTATCGTTTTTTATTTTATGGTTAGATAATTTATTAGTTTCAAACAAAAAATAAATAAGTGATGCTTCTTTCCATAATAATGATAATAATAATAAGTTAAGCTACAATCTTATCCAAAAAAAAAAGTTAAGCTATTATATTTTACCTAAAGATAATTTACATGTATAGAATCTATCCACAATCTCCGATAATTGTTGTTATATTAAAAAGATAATAAAATAAGAACAGTAAATTTCGGCTACTTAATATTTGATAAAAATTTCAAAGTTTAGATCTTCGCCCACAATTTCTCAAAAAAAAAATCTTCGCCCACATATTTTTTAAAAAAAACGTATTAACTTATATAATTTTGATTCAACAATATGTTAGAAAGAGATTTAAACTATTATTAAAATTAATGAGCATTAACACAATTTTTTTTTAAAAAAAAACACACACAAATTTTTTTTATATTACAGATATTAACGAGTAATAATGCATTAAAATGTATTCATGATTTTTTTTTTTTTTAGATTACAACAACCTAGGTGGATAACTCAAACTCAAAATCTTTAGTCATTAGACATACACTAGTACAGTTGAGCAACTGCTTATATTAGCAAACATATTCATGATTATTTGTAATTACTTTTCAGAGAACAATTCAACAATATTTTTCTATATATTTTGAGTTCTTGTCACTTTTGGTTTACGAATATTGAAATAAACTTACATAATAGGATAACTTTAGTTAATCGGTGAAATTTAGAGAAAACAAAAAATTTTAATTTAATTTTTATCAATTAATTAGAAATTTGAAGAAATTATGAGTTTTTTTTTTAATCTCTTCGATGACTCTTTTATTTCATAATTTTTTATTTATTTTTTTTAGTTTAATTGAGGAGGATACAACAAACACTAGGCACTATTTTTTTTAAATAAGATGAAAGTTAAATACTGATTTTTAAGGTTCATAACTGAGAGATTAAAATAGATAACAAGTAAATTAACATGTGACGAACCTTATTTATTTATTATTTTTTATTGGAGCATCCTTTTAAAAACAAAACTATTATCCTCTTTTTATTTTGTTTTCCTCTCTTGCATTTATATGGGAATACTATCCAATTTTGACACAGATTGTGGCAGTGATAATGGATCAATATATGTTCATAATGCATTTATAAAATTTTCTCATCCATCCAAACATATAAACTTACGCCAAACAAAACAAAAACAATAGTTCATCGACATCGATGTGCATCTAATATCCATTTTCAATTTGTGGTAAAACTAAAAAGAGCGATATAAAAGCACTCGCCCCATTATTTCAACCTCTTCTAATAATTTATCGCCGAGCGAAATATTATTATTTTTTACAAAAAAAAGAGAGATTTCAATAGGGAAAAAAATAAAAGAGGGAGAGAATGAACAGCAAACCTTTGTGTAAGCCAGAAACATGACCTATTGCAACTCAGAACTGAACTAATAGCCATATATGAAAGGAATTTGTATGAAGAAAGAACTGAACTAATAGCCATAGGTAATAATGGAAGGAACCCCCCCACCAGACTACTTTTTCTAATATTCAGACACCTCCAAAATTACATGGTTCAACCAGGAACCCGAACAAATCCACGCTTGACACCTCGATTCGACTACTCCATCCTCTTTCTTTACCTCACCATAGTTTTCCACACTCATATAGAATAGAACCACCAATAACAACAGTAAGACTTGGAAGCTATTGATACTAGAAAAAAAATATACATATTATTTCCTGGGTTGAACTTGCAAATGGAAGATACCTGTAGTTTTGTAATCATAATCTTCCCTTCCTCTTCTTCCTGCAATTTTACCTGTAGTCTAATAGGACAGTCAACTTCATTTCCTAGCAGAAGATCGAGCAAAATGTGATGAGAAACTTCGAGTTTCTTCTCTTTCATTCTTGTGAACCGTCGAAGCTGCCTTGCGCATTTGTGCGCTTTCTCTCTCTGTAGTTTTCACCCCACACTTTTGCTTCTGCAACTGCTCGTTCTCTGTTTAGGTCACGGTTCCTTGCTGTATCCCTTGCTCTCCCAGTATATATAGGACTGTCTCGCAGAGAGTCTTGTTGTTCTAACTCATCCAAACCCAAATTTCGACCAGACCCACCTCCCGTGTCAATTTTGCTTAGCTCTGTACCTCCGCAACTCAATTCCCTACGGAGGTCTTTTTTTCTGTAATCAGGTGAGTTTCTATAGCTTGATGGGGAACCACGTCCACGACCACGTTCATCAGGGCTATCCCACCCATCTGGCAAAACTCTCCGCTCATCTCGAGCTCGTGGAGTCAATCCACTCAAACGATTGCTTTGAGAAGCAGCTGTATTAGGATCATAAGCTTGTGAAGCTAGATACGTCAAGGCGGTAACAACGTCCCCGATAAGAGGTCTAGTAGCAGCCTGCTCCTGCAAGCACATTGCTGCAACTGCCAATGCCTGATATAGTCCTCGCATGGGATAACGGCCTTGCAGCAGCGGATCAGCCATCTTAGGGAATTTCCAGCGATCTTTAAAAAGTGGCCGAGCCTGTTTCCCATTTTCCAGCAAAGGCTTTAGTAATTAAACTAAATTGAAATGCACAAAGAAAATGAGAACAGTAAAGAAAAGAGTCATAAAGCATACTCACCCATGCTACAAGATTATGCTCTCCCGGACCTCTGGTATTATCGATTGCCTTGCGGCCTGTGATAAGTTCTAGAAAGACAACTCCAAAACTATATACATCCGACTTGAGAGTGAGCTGACCAGTCATAGCATACTCTGGAGCACAATAACCATAAGTTCCCATCACTCTCGTCGACACATGAGTCTTATCGCCAACTGGACCCAGTTTGGCAAGACCAAAATCTGACAGCTTGGGATGGTAGCCCTCGTCGAGAAGAATATTAGACGACTTCAAGTCTCGATATATAACAGGGGGGTTTGCTTTGTCATGCAAATATTCCAATCCTTTTGCAGCACCAGCTGCTATCTTCATTCTAATATTCCAATCCAATGGCTCTTTATCTGGTGGAAGATCTGAAAAACAGGTACAAAAAGTAATTACAAAGGTTTTGAAGATTACAAATTGATGATAAGTAAAGCTTCAAGAGAACGTAAGGCTTATAAAAAGATTTAGTGAAAACTGAGACACGAAACAATCCTGAGAATACAGAATCCAAGGGCAAGAATCAAGTTAGTGTATTAAACATTATGAATTGCTTGCTTGTCATTGATTACACAATTTGCATATGCAGAAGTAACCTAAGAGATCGTTGACTCGCCGGTAAGATGTGAACAATTTTGAGTAAAGACACCGGGTCTATCTATGGTAGGTTGGTTCCCTTTCCTATACTGAAATTTCTGAATTCCAAGAGTTGCATAAGCTTAGGTTAATAAAAATGATCTGTTGGTTGATATAATTAATTTACCCTAGCCCGTCAATTTAAGTTTTTAGGTTGATCTATGATTTAAAATGATTCAATATTCGTTCACTTTTTATCAAAAAATAACTATTCATCCCACTATTCTAACCAATGTTGCGGCCTAGGGGCGGGCTAGTGATGGCCCAGGTATTAGGAGAGCAGAGCTCTGGCTCTCAGTCATTAAAAAAACCCACTATTCTAACCAAATACAACAAGGTAACATAATTGGAAGAGTAGCCTAGTTGATCCCTTTTGAATCGTAAAAAGAAATAATATCCTAACAAAGTAGGATAACAATTCGGAGCAAAGCTCTGATTTCCTGGTTTCCAAAAAAAAATTATGATAAAAATTACCAAAAATAGACCATAAGTTGAGTAACACAATAAACTAGAACTCTTTTAAGTTTGATAATCTTTACATCTTATTGTAGATTTCATTTATCAATGAAATTGCTTCATATAAAAAAAATATATAAAGGTTTTGATTATCTTAAGGTAGATTCTTATTCTGAATCAAGTGCTCTTTAATGAGAGAATCCCAATTAATAGCAATATCCTAAGAATGTGAGCACATATAATGTCAATTACATTCCAGATAGAACAAAAGAAGAGAAGAACTTTGAGATCTGGTACTCTCAAGGAGACTATGACCAAATTTTTCTTGCCCTTGATCTCCCACTCTCACTCTACTTATCACTACCAACTTTAACTAAAACTTGCTAATGAATTACTAATAAACAATCTGATATGATCCAGGATCTAGATTATATCAAAAGATAAAAGAATAAAGATAAACCAAGTTTTGATAGGAACTTGGAACCTCCCTTCTCAAGAGAATCTCTTGAGCCCTTACAATAAATCACTCAATAACTCATTTAACAATTGGATGCCTAAACTCTAACCTAACCCACTCTATTTATAACAAAATACTAACTTATTCTCCAAGTAATGGCTAAATAGAGCCCTAGGCCCAATCGAGCCCTAGGCCCAACCTTATCAATACCCGCCCCTTTAAAGCACCTTGTCCTCAAGGTGGGCATAAACAAAAATAGATTTTTTTTTTTTTTTTTTTTTTTTTTTCGGCGGCAGCAGCGGCGAGTCGGTGGTGGAGGCAGCAGTGACAGAGGTGGTGGTGATGACAGTAGCGGCAACACTGGTGGTGGTGGTGGCGGCGGCAGTGTCGGAGGTGGTGACGGTGGAGATGGCGGCGGCGATGTTAGAAGTGGTGGCGGCGATGGTGGTGGCGGAGGTGGTGGCGGCGGCAGCAGCCAGCCGCGCAGTGGGGTTGGTGATGGTGGCGGAGGTAGGGGCAACGGCGGCAGCAACGACGGTGGGGAAGGCGGAGGCGGCAACGGAGGAGGCGGTGGTGGCGGGGTCAAAACCCTAGCCGTCATTGTTTTTTCCAACCTAATTTCCTCCCTAAAACATCGTTTTAGGTCATTGAAACTCTCCTTTAGGTCTTCTCTAATTTCTTTTTTTAGAGAAGCTACCTCTCTCTCGAGGTCTTTTTCAAGTCCACCATCAAACTTTGCAACTTTTCTTGAATGAAACGAAGAACCTCTTGATCCATCTCTACAACCAAGAATCGAACGGCTCTGATACCAATTGATATGATCCAGGATCTAGATTATATCAAAAGATAAAAGAATAAAGATAAACCAAGTTTTGATAGGAACTTGGAACCTCCCTTCTCAAGAGAATCTCTTGAGCCCTTACAATAAATCACTCAATAACTCATTTAACAATTGGATGCCTAAACTCTAACCTAACCCACTCTATTTATAACAAAATACTAACTTATTCTCCAAGTAATGGCTAAATAGAGCCCTAGGCCCAATCGAGCCCTAGGCCCAACCTTATCACAATCCTATCCGAATGAAACCCAACAATACTAAAGAATGATATAACTCCCAAAAATGATAATCATTAAATATTGACACAACAAGCAGCTAGTATGTCCTTTCATGTTAAATCTATGATTATGCAAATTAAAATAACTGGCAGTGGCACCATATATCCTCCAAAACAGCACATTGGAAATGTGCTTTCAGAATTGGAACTTCAAAACTTGCTTCGTTTAAAATATAAAAAGAAAAAAAGAAGTGGTAGATATCGAACCATGCAAATGATCTTCCAGTGACCCCAATGGCATGAATTCATAAACAAGAAGACGTTGATCCCCATCAGCACAATAGCCTATCAAGTTAACAAGATTTGAGTGATGTAACAGGCTAAGCATTAGAACCTCCACCAGAAATTCCCGATTTCCTTGAAGACCATTACGGTCAAGCTGCTTCACAGCCACTGCCTGCATGATACAAGGGCAGTCATTCAGAACTTAGGCATTCATGTAATAAATTTGTTTTGCGTATCACTGCAAAGGACAATCAAGGATTCATATTCAACAGATTGTACATCCATTTATAAATCATTTCAAGATAATGAATTTCAATAAGTAAGAATTATTAACTAACCTGTCCTGTGCTCTCCAAGCGACCTTTGTAAACCCTTCCAAACCCCCCTTCTCCTATTAGGCATTCTGGTCTGAAGTTCTTTGTAGCTGTAGCGAGTTCCCGAAATGTAAATGTTTGGGCTGCAATATGCGCTGTTGTTCCATCCTTTTGAATGGTTGGTTCCTTCTTGGCATCAGATACACTCCATGATTTCGATTTATCTATAAAAATTAACAACTAAGACATCGTACTACCCATACCAACATGCTAAAATACATAAAGCATGACAATATTTAGCAAACACAAAAATTTCAGTTCTAAAGCAAACAAAAAATATAGCAAGTTCAATTCTCAATGAATAACGTCAATGTTGTATACATCCAATCCAACGAACCAATACGAACAAAAAACCAAATGTGAGTTACAACACTACTTCTACAACATGCTTCACATAAGATTCCTGAATTTGAAATCCTCATTTCTTAAAACAAAAACTCCCCGTAGTATAAAACATGTCAAATTGTGAACTGTTGCCGACAATGATGAGTGTGTTAATTAAGCTTATTCAACTCACAAATGAACACACATTAATCCCTTTATAGAGCTTTAAGCATTTCCACGAAACACAAAACTAATGAAATGGTTAAGCATTTCCAGATTTTTCATTTAGTTTTTGCCTGTTTTTGTTAACCTATTTCCCCTTTTCTCTTCTTCCCGATCTCTTCCCATGACTTTCTTCTCTGTAACTCTTTCATATATCAATAGAATAAATTGTTTCCTAATAAAACACAATTCCCAGTTCATACAATTCCTTTCAGAGTCAAATCTACACAAAACATCAAAGATTCAAACCCGTAAAACAAATATCCAAGACTAAGCTCCCATCTCAGTCAAGAACAAGATATTGAGAAAGTTAACAAAACAGAAAAAGGAAAACTGGGGTCCCAAGAAACACAACCCCAATTCACACAATACTCAAAAACCATTAAATTCTTCAGATCAAAACAACAAAAATTTCTTCCCAAACCCTATCAACAACGAAAACTCAACGAACCAACAAAATTGCCAAAGTTCATAACTCCATAACCCTGAAAACAAGAAAAACAAAGAAAACCCTACAGAATTAACCCCAGAAAAAAGAAGAATCCGCCATTGATTTATCACCTGAGCTCACTCTGTTAACACGGTGAGACTGAGCGGTGGAGCCATCCTTAGCTGAATCCTTCTTAGAAGCTTCCTTTACGCCATTGCCGTCTTCTTTGGAGGATCCAAAGCAAGGAAAACACCCACCCATAATCAACTGAAAACAAGCAAAAAATTCCACTCGAAAGAACCCAATTACAGGCCCAAATTAACAAAAACTCATCAAAATCATCCAACCCCTAGAAATTGATCCTGTTCTTCACCTTCTCAAACAAAACCACCTCCAAATTTCCATCAAATCGCAATCTCGCCCATTCTATTTCTTGCTTACTGGTTTCAGAATTCTGGGTGCCCATCAAAGAAAACGATCAAGACGAACATTTCTGAGAAGCAGATCATCAAAGGGAAGAAACTGACATCGCGGAAGAGTGGTAAGGTAATGGAAAAAGGAATGTTAGTGTGATTTTCTTTTTCTTCCTTTTCTTTGAAAAATCACACTGGATTAAGTACTAAGATATTTAAATTGGTATGAACTTAAAGACGAAATCTGGGAGAAATTAATTTCTTAATTTCAAATCGATAACAATTTTACCTTTCGAAATCTGGGTATTCTTTAAAGGAAAAAAATCGAAATTATATCTCAAAATTATTACGTTACATAAAGTGCCTTTAGATTTTGAACGGCCATTTAAAATTTTTTAGAAAGCATATTTCTTTTCTTTTTTTTAATTATTGAGTTGTATAAAGTATTGTTATAGACTAGAGTTGTGAATGGTTTAAAAAAAAATGAAATAACGTTGTTGCTTTACCAAGTGAAATAGCTAAGAGCATAGTTCAGCTTGTTGAAAGAAAGAGTTGAAATTGGAGTGTTAAGCCTATAGAATAAAAGGTGTTGATCCGTGTAAGTCGTAAGCCTCCATTTCAATCAATATAACGTAAAGTTGCTTTATTTTTTATGTCTCTTGCTTCTTTTAGACAAATCAGTCTCTCTACAATTCTTCGGTCGGCAGCAGCTCGCTTCGCACATAAAGGAAGCTACAAACTTTTCCGTTGGAAATCAAATAAGTAATCAGGAGCAGGGGTTCTTTTTTTACAGATTCACTCTACGTAAAATTGATTGAAATCATAAAGCTTTTCCACTAGCAGGCGATCGCGTTTTGTAATCGAAGCGCATCATTATAACTTGTTTTACCGTATTTACCTTGTTTCTCCATTCAATTATAGATATATCAGTCAATCAACTCAACTATCCCTACTCCTCCCTTACAACTTTAGATAGTATATCAATAATTCTCACTTAGAAGAACCGCATATTAATCCATCCTCACATCTTAAAATATGATCATATCAACAAGGAAAATCGTAAACTAAAATCAAGATTTTGATCAACATTTTCATTTGAATGCGAATATCGATACTCCACTTGGTAGAAACTAACTTCTATTATCTTCTTTCGTGTGTTTGGATAATAATCTTTCCTCCTAACCTTAGAGCTCAATTTAGTTATTGTTTTTATTTTGAAAAGAAGTATAATTTTTATAATAACATTACAGCAAAGAAAACGAGAAAAAGTTAGCCTTTGAAAACGTATATTTATTTTATATATTTAGAGAAAAGAAAAAATAAATAAATTTATCGGAAATGGACAAGGGAATTGACGGGTAACCATAACCATCGCGGTGGTGGGGAGGAGTGAGTCCCACGGTGACTACAATGTTTGTGCTTAACACATGTTTTAACATAATTCAATTATCATACTACTTTTTAAAAGAAAAATCATTTTTGGACGATTTTACTTTTTAATTCATATTCTAAATTACAAACATACTATTTATTAGAATATAAAAAAAATTAAATGCATATTCTAAATTACAAACATACAATTTATTAGAATATAAAAAAAATTAAATGCAAATAACATAAAATATATTTATAATATCATTTAGATTTTCATCTGTAGAAAATAAGATATTTTTATCAAATTTCATATATTTTATGACTAAGTTAGAAGATGAGATTTCAACATTCAAATGAAGATATTTACAATATCATTTAAATTTTCACCATCTTTATAACGTTGAAAATGATATATTTTTACTAAATCTCATAGATTTTATTTGACATTTTATATTTTAATTAAAATAATAAATTGAATTTTCCAATCCTATAAATAGTTTTCTACATTTTGTTTAAATAACACTTTCTGTTTGCTTGGATTTACTTTCTTTGTTTTTTATTTTACATCATTTATCTTATTTTTGTCGGATTATTTACCTTAATTTTCATCTAATTTTCTAAGGATCTTTTTTGCATAATTGTTGTCTTTCAAAAAAAGACTTGAAGATCGGTAAAAAAAATGTGAAGAATGATAAGATTATCATTTGAAGTTAAAGTGCATGAATTCTACTTTTTCTTTTTTTGGGTTACCTTTCTTGGTTTCTTTTTGTTTTATAATAAAAAAATTAGTTATTTTATTTTTGTTGGATTATTTACTTTAACTTTCATCTAACTTTTCTTTTGTTGCAATAATTTTTATAGGGATATTTTGTTGCTTAATTGTTGACTTGGAGATGTGGAATTTTTTTTTGGAAGAATGATAAAATTATCATAGGTTAAAGGTAAGTTTTCTTTTTCTTTGAGATTAGGTTAAAGGTAAGTTTATAGATGACTAATAAATAGATTTAGCTTATTTATATTTATAATTATAATTATGATATAACTATTATAATTTTATAATTCAAGAGTAATTGGTCTATTAATAGATAGATTGAAAAAAAAAAAATTAAAGAGCACCGATTTTTAAAAATCAGACATAAAATTTAATTTTAATGCGATAAATTTTATTAAGTCTTTTTTTAAAATAATAACATCTATTATTTTTTAAACTCAAAATAAAATATTAAGGGTTTTTAACATAAATGTGAATTTTAATAAATTTAATTAACGTGAAAAATTGGTTATAAAATTTAATATTATATTGAAATTATTATTTGATAATTTAAATTTAGTGTAAAAATGTAGGAACAATTTATAATTATATATATATAATCTATTATATAAAAAATTATCATGTGCAACGCCGAGTTAAAATTCTAGTTATATAAAGAGTCACTAATAAAAATATTAATTATTTTTTGTTGTCAGGTAAATTTGTAGAAAATTAATTTTTAGATAAATAATTATCATAAATTAAATTTATCATAATGATAATAAAAATTAAAAATATTAATTCAATGATTATAAATAATAAAATTATATAAATGGTCGTAATTTTAACATCAACTTATAATTTTATAACAACAATTTTGGTTGAATAAGGCCCATTCCTAAGTTAAGCAAAAAAAAAAAGGACAACCTTTTCTTTAACCAATGGGAAATGATTTTTGAGATAATGTTTTTTTAACAAATATGGAAAGATTTTTTAAAAACTTCTATTGATGCTGCTAAATTGTAACTTTATAGTACTAAAAAAAATTGTAACTTTATGTAATGATAAATTGTTTACGTGATGCTTGACATTTATACAACAAATTCATTATTTAGAGTTATAATATATATTTATTTATATTTTAAAATGCTACAAACAAGTGGGAAGTTTTGAACCCATCGCAAAAGCTAATGACTCATAGATATGTTCATGTTGAATTTTGACGTGCTTGGATTTTTGTTTATTTATTTTTAATTATTATTGTTATTATATATATTTGTGACTATTCGGGTTAGGTTGTGTCCACCTCGATTAATATCACAGGATATATCGTCTAATCCTATAATATTTAGATGTCAATAAAACTAAAAAAAAATTAATTCATACGTAGTGATCATCATGGATTGAATCTATCATCTCTCAAAGCTATCTTTTACTACTACATCCAAAGCTATCTTTTACTACTAAGACACTCCATGATGATTAATTTATATTTTTGTTTAAGTCATAACTAAAAATAAAATTTCAATGCATAACATTTTTGTATATATATAAACGAGAGCAATAGATTAGCCAAACAACATATCAGTATATGTTTATGACCAATAAATCATGAGTTTCAAACCTCTATTTTCAATTATTAAATTACAAACAAAAAAAATCTTAAATTTCTATTGTAGTGTGCATTTCAAAATCAAGTGCTCCATTTTAATAATACTCATTTCTGTCCTTGTATGTCTCTTCAATTTACTTTTTATTATTTATTTGATTGTAAAAAATAATTTTATGCTTAGACCAAGATAACCACTTCACCAATATATTTAAATTAAAACTGGCATAGGAAATTAATTGGCAGCATCCCAGATCAGTGTATATTTATGATTAATCAATCATGAATTTGAATCGTGCATTCTCAATCATTAAATTATAAAAAAAAAAATCAAATCTTAAAATTCGATTGTAGTATTGAAAATTATTTTTAGCTGGGTAATTGTCATAGATTAAACCTATCAACTTGAATATTTTAAAACCTTTTTTTACCACTTGAGTTATTCCACGATAATTTTGATATACATCATTTTAGTTGATATTACATTATATTACTCGTATTTTGTTATCTTAACAACTATACTCGAGCCTTATTAAATTGTAAAATGTCATAGACACAAATATTTGATTTTGTAAACTCCACTTAAATCTTACAAAGGATTATAAAAGTATTTTTCATTTATTTATTTACTAAATCATAATTCAACTCAGGGACTTGAGTCATTCCAGGGGGTGTTTGTTATTGACATATTTAAGTAGGATTTTACTTAATAAGTTATATTGAGTAGTTAAAATTTGAGAGTCGTAGCCAAAAACTCGTTTTGATATAGTTTTCGTGTAGAAGACTTAGAGTCAAAACTTTATTTGGATGTAGATTTAAAATGAGTAGTTAAAAACTAAATGATTAAAAATGAGAGGTTAAAAATGAGTTATTTTAATTGATTTGAAAGGAATGATTAAATAGTTATAAATGAATGATTAAAAAAAATTAATTGTTAAAAATGAAGTTATTTTTAAAAGTAAAAAATGAAAAAAAGTTAATAAAAACTCGTTTGGATATAAATTTTCGAATAAAAATTAATAAATCTTAAAACTAGATCCTACCTAAAAATGTCAATCAAACTGCCTATTGGTGATGAAAATCTCTCTTATGAGTTCAACTATACGCGAGAGAATGAGATTTTACTTTATAGTCTCTTGGTAATGATATATACTTTGATGTTGTCAAACCTTTATCTTTAAGGGTACTATTACAAATGAGTTTTTATAAATCTTATTCAAATAATTATATCCAAACAAAGTATTTTTAATCACTCGTCTCTAACCCATTCGACATAATCATTTATTTATAACCACTAATTTTTAATCAGTCATGTCTAATCATTTATTTATAACTTTTCATAATAACCATTCATTTTTAACCTCGTTCAAACGAGCTATTGTTTATAATTTATTTAAAAAAACCATCCAAACGAGTTCTTAAATGCAACTCATCTATAAATAACTACATTCAAAAAGTTATTATTAAAACTCAAAATTTTAATACTCAATATAACTTCTAATTTATAATCACTCAAAATAATAATTCTACAATTCCACATTCAAACACCAACTCAACCATCAATAGTTGTTGAATTAAAAAAACTAGGTATAAATTAAGAAGGTGATAAATAAACCAAACATATGTATTAATTTATGGTTTCCTTAACGTCTAAATATTATAGAGTTTAGTGGTATAATTCGATACATTAATCGAAGTATATATAAACTGACCCGAACAATCCTGATATATAGGAAAGACTGAAATAAATTTAAGGGGAAGAAAACAATGAAGCGCAGAAGACGGTGGACGACATCAAAAATGTCACGTAAATTAGCATCACAAAAGTCATGTTGGAAACATACGTTTCAAATTAGACAAATGGGGTATGCATGTCTATTTTAGTACCAACATTTCAAGATTTCCAATATATGTTTATTACTGCAAATGGCATGTTTGGCCCCCTTACTTATAAATGGAAAGGGAAGAGAAATTTTATGTCAGTGTTTGGCCACCTAAGTTATTTCTTCCCAGCTGGGAAGGGAAGGGATAACCCACCATTTTTTTTGTTTTTGGTCAATTTTTATTTTTTAGTCCATTTTCTTACTTTTTAAGTTTTTATACACAAAGTTTATTACCTCCATTTTTTTGTATCTAATCAAATTTATTTTGTATATATATATATATTTTGAATTTTGCCTTCAACTTTTTAGTAATGCTTATCAATATAAATTTATGATAATTTGATTGTTTTTATCTGATTATCAAATATAATTATTGGATAATAATAACGATCTAAATATATAAAAATTAAATTTTCATTAAGTAACAGTTAAAATCAAATGAGTCATCTTTTAAATTGAAACTGAGTGTTTATTTTAATTTTTGTAATGTTTTTATAATTATATTTTGGTATATTATTATTCAAATTAAATAGTCAAAATTAAGTTTGGAACCTTAGTTTTCCTTGAATCAATAATTAAAGTTGTTAACTTTGAACCATTAATTATTTTAATTTAATTGATTATATTTATTTATTCTATGTATATTTATTTATTTTAAAGTGTAATATTTATCATTTCTTTTTTAAATATATATGGTTCTTTAAATAATATTTGTTAGTGTTTATACATTCGATTTTTATCATGCATTTGAAATTTGTTGTATAAAAATATATATTAATAAATATTTATCGTATTATTTATCAATTTTTTCTAACTCGTGCATGTTTTTTAATAAATATATGAAAATACATATCCATATGATTTAAAGATATAAACACTTGAAATAATTGAACTAATATATTTTTCTTTTGGTGTAACTCATTTTGATTTGAATTTTTAAACTTAATTTTAAATTTTATTTAAATAATAAATAAAATAAATTTCAAAAATGATATTTTATGAATATTACATTAAAAACAATAAATATCTATTATTTAAAAAAAATTTACATCACTTCCTTTCCCTTCCCACCAAACATAAATTTATTATTACATCACTTTTTTCCCTTTCCACCAAACACTAATTTACTCTAACTTCCCTTCCTTTCCCTTCCCTTCCCTTCCTTTCCCTTCCCGCCCTAGCCAAACATGCCCAAAGTAATCAAAATGATTTTTTTAAAGAAAATATTATTCTTCCACCAAATATATGTTTATTAGGGGGCGTTCAACTGAATGGACAGTGCTGCAATTGATTATCTAGTTTGATTTTGTATTAGTCCATTTTTATTTCCTGAGTACGGGTTTGATTTGTATAATCAGTATTTGTAATCCTCTTTGGAGCGTCCAAATCAACTTAAAAGTTATGCAATTTTCATTGGCGGGTCGTTGTCATCAAATAGTGGAGGGAAACTCCAATTTTAAAATTAAAAAAAAACAAAAACAAAACAACAAGTAATTGTTGTTGTACGGTAGAACTACAAAAAACAATAAAAAAAGTCATTATCGTTGTTGCTATATACCATATATCAAACTAAATCAACCGTTGTTGAGTATAATTTCAATTCATAAGATATTATATTTAAATCTTTATCCTGATTAAAACTAATAAAAGAAAATGCAAATTTGATCATGGTGTAGTTTATATTTGATTATTATGTTTACAAATAAAAATAAAATTATAAATTAAAGATATATTTTTTTTATAATACAAATTGGAGAGAGAGTCCACAAATCTTACACAGATGGAACTATCACTCTCAAATAAATGAAATTCAAATATTAATTTTGAAGATCAAACTCGTGACCATAATATTGAATGAATTATCATTGAACAATGAAACCTTTTTTTTTAAATACATATTGAGGTAGGAGGGAAAAATACGGATTCACTCGATCGAACATGTGACACTGATTTTAAACTAGATTACAACCAAACAATTCAATTATTGTAACACTCACTCATTCAGTCCAAACAATCAAACCTAAAAGATCACCAACCCTTTCAATGTAAGGATAATACATGTTGATTACTAATGAAGTTAATTAATATTGCTTCATTTTATATGGTTGAAATTGGACAACCTAGCTTGTCCCATTTTTTTAATTGAATAACCTAAATCTATGAATGTTCTTAAAAAATCTAAACCGATGATCAATCAAAATATTGATTAGCTACAATCATTAAAATCGATTAATTGCTGGCAAAAGGCTCTTCCATACACTTTTGCTATTATTGCATAGTTATGGTCAGTTGGAATTTTAGTTTTTTTTTTTATTTAAATTTATTTTTACTCAATTTTTTTACTATGTGGTATTATTTTTTATAATGTATAAAGTTTGTGAATACTAATCAAATTTCAATAAAAAAATTTTAAAAGCAACTTTTTGTTTAATTTCAAAAATATCGACATAGGTATTCAAAAAATATATATATATGATTAAATAATCCTAATAGATTTAAATTTTAAAAACTAAAAACTAAATCAAAATAATTATAAAATCGGACTGAATTACCTTTTTAACCATCCAACCGACAACAATGTCTTTTCAAATGACTTTATATGGGCCCAGCCCAACTATTAGTTGGCCCATGAATCCAGGGGTCCATAAAAGCCCATGACAGCGTCAAGTCGATGTTCAACACGTGAGAATCGACATTGGGCAGAATCCTGATACGCCTTTTTTCCTTCCTTTTCCATTGCTCCAATTTCCAAATATTCTGACATTGTGGTCCCCACTTGCTAATAAAATAAATAAAAAAAACAAATAAATATCACCTTCGTCCTCGCATTTTACATTTTGTGTATTTATTATTATTTAACATAAGAGGCTCTTCCATGTATATTACAAAATAGATAAAATATTAGATGAATAGCATAATAATGAAAATATTTGTACATATAATAAAAATTGTAAATTGATAGACTTTATATTGATAGATTCTATGGATAAAGGGTGATAAAATCAATTACTGATAAATAAAGTAAATTGATAAACTCCCATAAGATTCTATCAAAGTCTATCAATAAAAACCGATAGAATTGATCACTGATAAAATTGATAGACTTTCATCACTAGAGAATGATAGATTCTATCAAAGTCTTATATCACAAAGGTAAATAATTTTTTTTTTAAATGACAGAATTTGTTATAAAAAAATTATTTTTAAAAATGTGCTATAATTGTAAACTGTGGTAAAAAAATTGCTATAGAACGCAAATTCCTTTAACATAAGTGATATTCAAATTTGTAATATATATTCAAATTGTAAGTTAATGATTATTATGACCTACGTGATAGATAGAGTTATGTTTTTGTTTTTACATTTTGTGTACTTTTTACCTTTTTTCAAACATAATTGTTTCATGTTTGTCTATCTTTTGTTGTTAGAACTTTAAAATATTCAATGTTAGTATCTGAACTACTAATTAAGTTTGATAATTGTCCCCAAGTTAATGGTCGTTAAAATGAAATAAAATAATAATATTTTTTCTCTTTCTCCTTAACTTACATAATTTTCTCTTACGTGTTAGTCTTTGCATTTGAAAGAAGAAAATGATTCTCTTCATCAGCTTCATCCTCATTTTTCACTCCTTATCTGTCTATTTTTTCCATCTTTTTGTTATGTTATCCTTCAAAAGCTTGTGAATTGCTTGAATTAAAATTCATATGAAAAAAAAGCCATAAGGTCAAAGTGCATCCACCATTGCAACTCAGATGAGAGCTTCCCCTGCAAATCCACCTATCTTTTTGACTCCCTTCTAGAATGACGATAGAAATTGAGAATAAGAAACTAAAAAAAATGACTTCCAATAAATTTATCGACTAAAATGAAACGAACAGACTAAAATGTTTATCTCCACTAAAATATTAAGAGAGTGTTTGTGTTTGTTTAATTTTCGGTTCAAGTTAAGTTGTAATAATTCAAACTCGTGTTTGAGTCATCAAATACAATAATGGGTTGGAATCTCTCATCTAGCTAAAATAAGAGAGGCATTTGAGTCTTATTGTAATAACTCGAGCTAAAGTAAAAGCTACTTGTTCGTGAATTGAAATACTAGCTAATTTTTTAGATCAAAATAGTCATTTTACTTGTTTGAGTGACCAAAGATCCACTTAGAAATATCATCTTAGATAATATAGAGTTCATCTCAAAATCAATTAATGCTTAAAAAAGAATTCATAATCTTTTATAAAGATTCATCATCTTTTGAACGTAAAATAAATGCTATAAAGTGATCATCTCAAACAAATATTATTATGGACCATTGATATTTATTATGTATGTCAATAAACTCATAAATATGAATACAAAATACCAATGATGAAATCTGTCACTTATTTAAGGAGTCACAGTAGCTTTGGTAGGTTAACGCACTATAGTTCAATTAATATACAACATTGATTGCAACTCCACATATTATCCAATAATACAAATGAAATTTAGCTTCATAGTATAGTAATCAAATTTAGCCTCATTTTGTAGTTGTTAAATTTCTACTCGTTTTGTTAACATGTTTATAAGTATGTTTGTTGAATTAAAATCTCAACATATTGTTTTAAAAAATCAATATTAATATCGACATTAATATCTAACATAATTTTTAGTTGGATAAAATTTGAATGTTGAGAATTTTAGTGAATAAATATATACTTATAAACGTAAAATTAAAAAATATATATATATATATAAAATTTTACATTATGTTGAATTTAGAGACTGAGTCAATACTATTATAGCTACATGAAATCAAATTTACGCTCTCAATCATTAAAATTAAAATTTGTAATATGTTGGGTTTTGTTTGGTCTTTATTGGTACTAAAACAACTAATGACTAAATTAATTTATATTATAAATAATTTTACATTTTGATATAAATCAATTTTAAATATTATTGATAATATATTTCACAATTGATTACGTAAAGATTGGAAATTTTATTCCACAATGATTAAGAGGATGTTTGAAACTAAAATTACCGAGTATTTAATCCATAATCAATTATTTATTATTTTTAAATATCAATCAAATATGGATAATCGGATTTCAAAAAAAAAAAAAACCGAAATAGTTTTTATTATTATTATTACACAAAAAATCCAAATATTTGATTATTCTCCAAAAAACAAAAAAGATATTTTGTATTATAGAGCTCGGGACCAAAAAATAGGAATGATTGAAAAATTAAATGCAGTGGGGCCCACCCATTCGGTCTCGAGCAGATAAATCCCTTTCTCCCTCCAAAAATCAACGGTCATTTCTTTTACTACTTCCTTCACCCGCGTTTTTGTCTTCTTCTTCTTCTTCTTTTGCTTCAGAGTTCAGACTCACATGGCGCAACTTAGCGCTTTCCCCGCCATTGCTACCGGACAAAGCCAATGCTAACCTGCGCCGCCTTTAAGGTCACTTTCTTCTTCTTCTTGTTCGTATCTGCAAAATCGCCGACCGAAGCCAAAAAGTAGCTGATCGTCCTCGGAGTTACGCCTTTTTCCCCTTTTTGCAGGATCCAATGTCGCTTTAATCGATTCCTTTTTGCTGCATTATTTTTTTCGAATTTTGCAATCGATTGCGCTTTTTTTCTTCTTCTTCACCGTAGTAGATCCTTTGCGTTCGTGGTTTGGCCGTGTTTGTTTGAAGCGGTTAGGGTTTTGGAGTGAGAGGAAGTTACTGGTGTGCTTGTGACGGAGGTTTACAGTTCATGAAATGTTCGGGTTTCGAAGACGAACGAAGCTCGGAAGGTGAGTGATAATCTCGGGTTATTTGTTGTTATCCTGTGGTGGTATTGTGTGAAGCTTTTTGGCTAGATTTAGTTGATTTCTGAGATATTTAGAGCCTGTTATCGCAAGGAGTTTTGACTGTTTATCTAAAGTTTGCGTAGATTAGTTCATTTCTTCGTTTTGAGTTTTATTTTTTCTCCATTCGCTTCGTTATACTGCTAACCGTAAAGAAACGCGGCCTAGTCGAGCACCCCTTAAAGTCCCAGATTCGTTAGGCTTGAGGGGATTTATTTCTCAGTCGACCCCAGTGTTTTAAAAAACGCAAGGTGCAATGGGCCTCTAGCGCCTGGGCCACAAGGCTCACCAATATTCCTATATATATGTGCTTATACACAATAAAAACACTTTTCATGGACAGAAATGAAGTTTTAACAAGAAAATAATATGTAAAGCATGCATAATATTCAACTATCAACCTTCGCGCGCATTGAATGAGTTGCCAAAAGGCATGCACCTAATTAACTGTGCCTCGCCCGGCACAGTTGAGGCACTAGCCATGCGACTTGCGCCCAGTCACGCTTGGGCACTTTCTAAAACACTGGTCGACCCCTAATTTCGCTTTCGGTCCTACTCAATATCTTGGTGTCACAGTTTATAGGAACAAAGCTCCAAGTTTGTGAGTTATTATAAAAAATATATTAAGTGTGTTTTGATTGTAAAAGTTATTTTGTTACTGTAGATTGAAAGTCCAGCTTTCGGATCCTGCTCAGGGAACGAGGAGTCCCATAAGACCCAAGCGAGGGAGCAGCTCTAATGTGAGATTTCTGTTTTGCTGTTTTAGATTCATGTTTGAAGTAGAATAGTACGTTTCTTGAGCTGTTTTTGCTTGTAGAGTGATAGTGCTGCACCCGCAAGTAGGCATTCTGAAGAGCACGATGGTCAACGTGCTTCTGAAGTTCCTGAGAATAGTATAAGTGCTTTGGGACGGTCTGAGAATTGGATGGTTTTGTCAATTGCAGGGGAAAAACCAGCCCCTCGTTTCAATGTATGATTTTTGGTTTCAGTTTTAGATTTCACCTAGGTTTAGACCTGCATGTGTGATCTTCGATTGTGGAAGGTGACTTTTTGAGTTTTCTTTTTTGATAGCATGCAGCAACTGTTATTGGAAATAAGATGATTGTTGTTGGTGGTGAATCTGGAAATGGGTTATTGGATGATGTACAGGTAGTGATTTTTTTGGGGTCTGAAAGATTGATTTATCTTTGAACTAACTTCTCACATGGTTAATGAATTAAGTTTATTATCTGACATGGCCTCATTTAAGTAATTGATTCTCATGGGATGATAATGATTATTTCGTTTTGTCTGCAGGTGCTTAATTTTGATAAATATACATGGAGTAGAGCCTCATCAAAGCTTTACTTATCACCTAGCTCACTGCCATTGAAAATTCCTGCATGCAAAGGTCACAGCCTAGTAAGTTGTGAAAATTAACAACAAGCAGCTGAGTGTTTTTGTTTGTATGTATATATTGTTGGAAGGCCAGTCCCCAAGGGGTGGTGCAGTGGTTGAAGACTTGGGCTTTGAGAGTATGCTCCCCTCAAGGTCCCAAGTTCGAGTCTTCCCTGTGACATTCCTTCGATGTCTCCGGTGTCTGGCCTAGGGACGGGCGTGGTTACCTTATTTCAAAAAAAAAATATTGTTGGAAGGCCATGTGTCGAATTGTCTTGATAAAAGACCTGGTCCGCTTGTTGAGTTGAGATTCATAGGGTGGACCTTTTTTTTTTGAAAAATAGAGTGAACTTCTTTAAGCGAATATAAACCGCAATGGTAATTTATGGACCAAAATAATGTTAGAGATTTATTTTCATTAGCAACTTACTTTTAGTTTGGGTATTGTATAGTTTTGTTGAACCATAACTACCAGTTACTTGTTCGTAATAAACTTAGACTGGAATACACTTCTAATGTACCAAATTAGAGCAAGATACAAACTGTCAACAAGATGTTAGATTAAAGCATCCTTTATGGAGATGGGTCCCACTAATGCACAATATGCTATCTATTCATAGTGTACATTTTGATGGAGCATTCTTTGTGACATTTGGCAATTTATTAATGTTCAACTAGTATCTCTAAAATATATTTCTGCTTATTTTTTAAAAGGTTTCCTGGGGGAAGAAGGCTCTCCTCGTTGGGGGCAAGACAGAGCCTGGAAATGAGAGAGTTGCAGGTTAATTATTCTACTTTTAGTAATGGTAATACTTCTTCTTTTTATAATAGAATCTTTGTGGTGCTTGCAGTGTGGGCATTTGACACAGAGACAGAATGTTGGTCGCTGATGGAAGCAAAGGGAAATATACCTGTAATATTTTTATATTTTATTTTCCTTGTCTAAGTCTAAATGTTAGTGGAAGTCTTTGTGACATTCATTACACGTATTTTTTCAGATGGTTAACTGATGATTGATTTCATTAGTTCTTTGACGGGTTTTTTCCCTCTTCAATTTTGAAATCTGAATTTGTGTTAATATCAACCTGACATTGAATGTAGGCCATCTAATTTTGGTTTCATGGTTAATTTTATTTGTTATCAGTTCCCCTTAGTTTCTTGGAATGTCAACACACAAATGTGGGCTTGCAGAGGAGCCTAATTGTGAAGGCAAGCTAATTTGAGCAACTGTAATTATTATTGCAGGTTGCTAGAAGTGGTCACACTGTAGTTAGAGCTAGCTCTGTTCTAATCCTCTTTGGTGGCGAAGATAGTAGGAGGAGGAAACTCAACGACCTTCACATGTTTGACCTTAAATCTTTTACCTGGCTCCCTCTACATTGCACGTGAGTAACTTCGGCATTGGTTGGAGTTTGTAGTAGTATTTTTTCTTGAAATTTTGCATAATTGATGCTATGTTATTCTACGAAAACCTTTAGCTCTCAATTTTTTTTACCTATTACGGACATTAGATATTTCTTCTTCTCCTTATATTTTCATTATCTATGTCAGAGGAACAGGACCATCGGCAAGATCCAACCATGTGGCAGCTCTTTATGATGATAAAACTCTACTTATATTTGGAGGGACATCAAAATCCCGGACCTTGAATGATTTATACTCACTTGACTTTGAAACAGTATGTCAATATGTGGTTCATTATGAAACTAACAAAGTGTAATTCAGAAAATTACCGAATATAATCCTGATTGTATGTTGAACTGTTTTCGTACAATTGGCAGATGGTGTGGTCAAGAATTAAGGTTCGGGGTTTCCATCCATCACCTAGAGCTGGTTGCTGTGGTGTTCTCTGTGGAACTAAATGGTGCATAGTAGGGGGCGGTAGCAGGAAAAAGAGTACGTTCATGGTCTAAGTAGAAATGCTTGAACTCTTTCCCTTGCTTATTTTTTTGTCATATTTGGGATATAAAAGCTATATGATTTAATGGAATTACATTATTACTCTTTTTGCTCTATTTCATTCAAATATATCTGGTCGCGAGGTTCCGCCTTTGTGATTTAATAGATCCTAGTTAGTTCCTGGAATAATATGAGGATACTTGCCTTTTGAACCCTTTTAATTATTCTAAGCTTGGCAACCATGGATGACAATGCGTTTCAAGACTCCATATTGATTAATATTTTCAAACCCTTGGTATATCCATTGGGTTGGAAGTACCTTTTTTCCCCCCTAATTACTCCGCCTCAATTTCCATCCACCCTTTACATGATGTATTTTTTTTTAGTTTTAATTTTAATTTTTACAGTGAACTGATTGCCCTCTTTCTCGTTATTTTTCTTCTCTCAGGATACACAGACACTTTAATCTTTGATGTTCTGAAACATGAGTGGTCTGTTGCTATCACATCACCTCAATCTTCTGTCACCACCAATAAGGTGAGTGGTGAATATTTTGAATTTGCTTGTTGCTGTATGTTTACCCACATTTTCTACTTAATGGATCTTTTTATTTCTCTAGAAGGGTAACCTGCCAAAACTTTCTTAATGGATCTTTATTATTGTTTCAATCAACTCTTGCAAAGAACATAATGGATGATAACCGTTCAGTGCACATTTTTGTTATAAGAATTTTTTATTTGCCTGCAAAAAGTTCTTATGGCAAAACCGTTCAGTACACATTGCCATTTCAAATCAGTGCTAAAGCGCCCTTCATGATTGGTAATTAAAACCCTGGCTTTAGGTGTAACAATGTTTTGGACACTATGTTTCTTGTTAGTACATATTCACAAGATTCAACCACGGATAGTTAAGAGGATGCCAATACGAGCAATAGCTCAACTGAAGTAAGTGTGTGCCTATGACTAAACGGTCATGACTTCAAATCTCTAATCCTAATTGTTTGTTGAACTCAAAAAAAGACTTTTGGTACCTGGTACACTAAGCTATTTTGGTAGATGGTAATTTGTGCATTTTCCATTTTATAATTGTTTCAACAATAAACCAGCTATTGTAAATATAGTTTTCTTTTTGAGAGACAATCATTTGAAGATAATATATTGCGTTAATAACAGACCTCTTACTTTGAATGAAAAAAACCATTACTCTTGGATGGATATTTAATTTAGATATGTTCTCAGGGTTTCAGCTTAGTGCTCGTGCAGCACAAGGAGAAGGATTGTCTGCTTCTTGCATTTGGGGGATCCAAAAAGGAGCCATCAAATCAGGTAAGATTCAATATTATAGTAAGTAATATTCTTTATTCTCTAAAATGTTAAATTACATTTTTGACTTCTCCCTTCATGGTTGTCCCAGGTTGAAGTTTTGACCATGGAAAAAAAAGAACCATCCTTTAGGCACCGATCTAATCCGAGTATTTTCTCAGAAACTTTACTTCAATTTATGTAGTTTTACAACTTTGTATGGAAACTTAGCGATGCTTCCTCTCATGTTCAGTTGACTCGACTGGTAGACAAAATCTAGCATCTGCTATTGAACATGGTTCTGGAAGAAAATCCATTTCAGAGTCTTTACTTGTCGATTCAAATCCCGCTCCTGGAAACATTTCACTTCGCAAGCAGTTTAATAATGATGAAGCCTTTGACAAAAGTACTAAGATAGCCAAGATTCCAGAAGAGGATTCCTCTACTTCTCAGGTAACTCATGTTATATTGTTATAATAACTCTCTATTATGCAAGTAAATACCTATGAGTTCTTTAATGGATCTGTATTTACTGGCCTCATCACCTTTATGTAACCTTTTCTGCCTATAACCTTTATTATTTGATGAAGTTCCAGTCATTGGATTCCCGTCAGCCAAACCAAGAATATTCCTCAGCCAATCCAAGTATAGCTCAGGAGATAAAGCACCAATTATCAACTTAAAATTCGATGATTAAATCTTCCACCCCATAATTGTTGAGCTAAAAATAAAAAAAAGTAGGCCCCTCCCGCCTATAGCCCCCTCTGCCGCTAATCCTGCTGCATATTTCATTAGGAATCATTTGTATTTTTTCTTCTTTTGCAAATTTAATGCTAAGCACACACAGTTTGTTGGTGTAGGTAACAGAAAACAAGATAATTCAAGCTGGAAGTGAATTCCATGGGGACACGCTGCCTTTTGTATACGAGTATGATAGTTCAAATCCCTTCAAGGAAGGAGCTGGATATCATCCCATGGACAACACTGATCTATTCAGCGAAAACAGTGGTAAAATCGTAACATCATCCACTTTTTCAAGTATATATCAATTCTATGAAGCGAAAATGGCAGCCTTGATTAGAAAGAACGGAGTACTCGAAGGGCAACTAGCAGCAGCCATGGCAAGTCGAGAAGCTGTGGAGAAGAATTTATCATCTGCTCTAAAGATCCGACAGGAGATGGAGAAAAGAATAGCTGATATGATAAAGGAGATGGAAATGCTGAGAGATAAGCTAGCAGGAGTAGAAATAGCAAAAGAAGAGGCCAACAGCCTGTCAAATATCGTCCATTCTGACAATGTACGCCTTGAACATGATGTTGCTTTCCTCAAAGCAGTGTTGGATGATACCCAAAAGGTTTTATACTTGTTTCGTGGCACGGTCATGTTCATGTTTGTGTTGTGTATCGTTGCTAATTTAAGTACGATGAGGCTAAGTATTGGACAATATTTTGTTTGCTGTAGGAGCTTCACTCAACAAGAGGAGTACTTGCTGGAGAAAGATCCAGGGCTTTCCAACTTCAGGTACTCACTAACCACAAAGCTGGAAGTGCTCGCTCTCTCCCTATCTCCCCTTTGAGTTTCATTTTTTAAAAAAAATATTTGTGAGTTTCTGGGCTAACTTATGTGCACCTCAACTATTCTCATGAGATAGACCGCATGACTCTACAATATTTGGATGCAAAAAAATTCGTAAAGGATTAATTCCTAGGTAGTTGACCTCATGGATTGTACTCAAAACCGTTTGATTTCTTAAGACCCTTTAAGTACTAGGCGACCCATGATGGTTTATGGTGACTATATAATTACAAATTAATTTTCACGAGATATCTTAATGGCCAAACATAGGGTAGGATACCAAGCTATTAAAGGAGGTTGACCTTCAATAATAAGGCGACCCATGACTTTTGAAGTTCACTTGGTTAGCACACTCCTTTTAAGTTTTATTCTTGTGAACATAGTACTCTATTTGGACTTTAACATGTTTAGTGATCATACTTCATGAGTTGGATACGTAAAATATGTCTGGTATATATTTTTGGCTAAAGATTGTTGGACTATTTAAATCTCATTTGTATACCCAAACTTTCATTCCTTAGTGTCAGTGTCAACTCATCAAAATGCTTTTCTCTATTTTTAAGCACATTCATCATGCATATCTACATTGTATTTTACTTTTTTCTGTCATCAAATGTAAAACTGCAGGTGGAGGTATTCCATCTAAAGCAAAGATTGCAGTCCATGGAGAACCGAGCACCGACGCCGAGGAAACCATTCCATATGTAGCAATGCAATTTTAACAACCCGAATCGGCATGCAAAGCACGGTTAGCTTTCTGTAAATTAAGAAGATTCAAGTTCTAGATGGAGAGATTATTGTGGGGGGATGTAAATCAGAGCCTTTATAGGAATCCAACCATTTCCCCCTTTTTGAATTGCCTCTTTTTTAATGTAGATTTTGGAAGAGAAAATATTAATCAGCAAATTCCCATCAATGGGCTTAGATTGTTGTGGTCGTCGTGTAAGGTTGAAACCTTAATCTTTCATTAAAAGTGTAAAAATAGTTGTAAGTTTCTGTTGTAACTAATCATCTATTTTCTCTTATGCTGACAATGCCTTGAACCCCAAGTACCCTTTGATTTCTCCTCTTATAATTTTGGTTAAATTTGTAAGAAACCTTTTATTGATCAAAGATTTATTGCTTTTTTTTTAAAAAATTCTTTTGTAAATTAATTTATAAGGAGGCAAGATGTTTTTTTTTTTAAGTTCTACCCCCCACTGTGTAGAAAATTCAATTTGTACTCATCAACTACAAGTAAGTTCAATTGACATGATATAATAATTAAGAAGTTACACATTCAAATACATGAATTTTAATAAAATAAAATCAATGTCAAAGAGTAAAAAATATTCTCCCATATTATATTCTTCACAAAGGTTTTGGAACTTTCAATAAAAAAACGAAGGAATTTGAATTGGACCATGGATAATCTTGAAATGGTGGCAGGAAAATCTTAGTTCGAATATAAAATGTTCGAATGAAAGTTTGCATAAAAACCTTGAAATGTTTGTAGAAGAAATTGTTGAAAATTTTGTTTGAATATAGTGATGTAAAAAATCTTTTAAATTTTAAATATTTATATAAAGACAAGTTATTACAAAAAAAAAGAAAAAAGAAAAAAAAGAAATACACTCAAATTTCTTTGTCCCCAAAATATCATCCAAAAACCTCCAAAAAGTTCCAGGATCGCAAAACGACGTCGTGAAACTGAAGATTACGTTCAATGCTCATGGACACGTCACCCCTATCGTTACAGCAATCCCAAACCCGCGAACTTGCAGTTGCGCTGCAGTTCTGGAAATGGCGGCCATTTCCATTTGCTTCGCTCCACAAGCTCTTGCACGGCCCAGATTTCGAAACCCTAGAAAACTACAGTCCCCAAAGAAGCAGCTTCGCGGCAACACCGTCAAGATTCAAACCAATTCCAAGGAGTTATCTCCTTCCATCGGCGTCGAAGCCACCACCTACACCCGCCTCCCTCCCAGGGAAGATTTCGCTCTTCTTTCCTTTGATTCTCTGTCTTTTGATTCCAAGGATTCGTCTGAGGTGAAGCTTTTGGATTCCGACGTTGCGATTATTGAGGAGAATGATGATTCGGATTCTTTGAATAACGAATTGGATGGTAATTTGGGGATGGAGAAGTTTGAAGTGTTTGAGGGGGAATATGACTCTGAAATGGAGGAATATGAAGAAGATGAAGGTGAAGATGAAGATGAAGATGAAGAAGAAGAAGATGGAGAAAGTGTTTTGGCATCTAGGAAGGGGAAATTTGTTAATACTGATGGAGTGGGAGCCTATTATCATGAAGTTTACGACGCCGGCGAAGAAGATGGGAAGGAGAAGGGGCTGCCGGCGGTAATGCGGTGCTTTGATCGAGCGAAGATCTTTGTGAAAGCTGGTGATGGTGGCAATGGCGTTGTCGCGTTTCGGCGCGAGAAGTATGTACCGATGGGTGGCCCTTCCGGAGGAGATGGAGGGAGAGGTGGGAATGTGTATGTTGAGGTTGATGAGTCCATGAATTCGCTATTGCCGTTTCGAAACGGCATACATTTTCGTGCTGGAAGAGGTAGTCATGGGCAGGGGAAAATGCAAAGCGGGGCGAAGGGTGAAGATGTGGTAGTGAAAGTGGCGCCTGGAACAGTGATCAAAGATGCATTTAGTCAGGAGGTTGTTTTGGAACTGTTGCATCCGGGCCAGCGTGCTCTGTTGCTCCGCGGTGGAAGAGGTGGACGAGGGAATGCATCTTTCAAATCCGGGACGAATAAGGTTCCAAAGATTTCAGAAAATGGAGAAGAGGGTTCAGAAATGTGAGGTTTTATGTTCTTCCTTTTGCATGTTTCTTTTTAAAATAGTTCTCCAGATTTTGCGTGTTAGATTAAGTATAGTTATAACCGTGATAATTGTATGAAAATGGTACCTCATTCTCTGGCTGGGTAGCCCCATAACACGCTCACACATACTCTAGATTGCTGTCACTCATTTCTAGTAATGGTCGTTTGTTAGTCTTCAAGGGGCTGGTCTCGTTGGTAGAGGCTTGAGGTCTCCAACGAGTTCCCAGATTCAAAACCAACTAATGAGTTTAATTGTAAAATCTCTTGTTGTGAGTCCAAACCTTAAGATGGGCTTGGGTTCCCCTGATATGTAGTGAAGTGAAGTTTCGATTCCTGATTATATGAAGAAAATAGTAATGGTCGTTTGTTCAATGTATTCTCCTTTGTGCTTGCAAACTCTTCGTGTGAGGGTATTCTTCTTCTTTGAATTCAAATAACTAGGGTAGTTAAGTGGATTGCACTTTTATAACGGTCTGACAGCAACGAGTTGAAATGCTGAAAGTAAGAGTCAAGTGGGCGAAGGGAAGGGTCGTGTCACGTCTTCTTTCATAATTTTGCCAATTTCATAGGTTTGATTCTTTTTCATGTTCTGTATTAGCGTAAATGGAAACACCCTTTCTTTTAATTATAGTCTTTCTATTTTTTATTTCAAACTGAAAAGCTTTCTTGTAATCCACCTTGAGATGTTTTAAGTGCTTACTTCGTTCAAATTTGGTTCCCTTCTAAAAAAATAGAGATGGAGATGGTGGTCAGCTTATCCTCTCCCTTCTATGCTCATTCTCAAGTTTTTAAGCTATTTGTTGAGGGACTAGATTAGCATTGGAAGTTTGATGAGGCTTTTTATCTTGAGGAGATTAAGGGGCCGTGTTTAGTTTCCAAAGTTAGCTTTCATAATGAAAGAGAGCTTTAATTATTTTCTTTTTGTTCCTTAAAAGTGGCAGACTGACATTAATCATGTCTATTTGGAATTGGATTACACTTCACTTCCTTCCCTTTAAAGATTCTTTCTCCATTTGTGCTAAGTTGAGAAAAATAATATGATGGATTCAGTGTTTTAAAAGGCGTGTCTGGGCTCAAGTCCCACCTCTAGCGTCTCGCTTGTCCCAGGCGAGGTGCGTGTAATAAGGCGCGCGCCTTATGGTGCCTTACGTAAAGCCCTGAGCGCCAAAAGGCGCGCGCCTTGTGGGATTTTTTATTTCCTTTGCGCTTTTTGTGTTTTAGATCCCCGTACTAGGCCATTTGAAGCGCATGAAGGTTGATAGTTGAATATTAGGTATGTTTTATATATTATTCTTGGTTAAAACTTCATTTATGTCTATATAAAGTGTTTTTATTGTGTATACACACACATATATAAATTTTTGTGTTTTTTTATATAGTGCGCCTTAAGTAAAAAAGCCCTCACCTTTTGGTGCGCCTTGTACCTCAGGCTCCAGAGAGCCATTGTACCTAAGTGCGCCTTGAGCTTTTTAAAACACTTGATGGATTTTTATGGAAGATGTGGTGG
Source organism: Sicyos edulis (assembly GCA_036507275.1). Lineage (NCBI taxonomy): Eukaryota > Viridiplantae > Streptophyta > Magnoliopsida > Cucurbitales > Cucurbitaceae > Sicyos > Sicyos edulis. The sequence continues at coordinate 49,009,084 of CM071847.1, read as the reverse complement.
CGGGTGGTAGCTCTCATTAGTTTGATGTGCGCTTGTGGCAAAACCTGTTAAGAGTGTAAGTTCGAGAATTGGGTATTTTTATTCTAATTTTCTTAAAAAATCTTTTGTCCCGATAGATGTGGCATTTCCCCTAGGTACCATATGCCCAGTGATGATAGATCATTGAGAAAAGTGGGGATTTCATCATAATGGATAGGACTGAGATGAGGTGGGGACAGACACTTCTAGGAAAGGAACTCTTAAAAAAACTATTTTCCGTTGCTTAATTGAAAATAGTTTTTTGATGGAAAAAAGATCTTATTGCATTCTTTATGAATCGATGATTATTTGTGGTCTTCGTGATTAGGCTGATGTACAGTGCGAGAGGGATGCCTTACAGCTATTGTATCAGTAATTGAATCCCATATTTGCATAAAATATTAGGTTTATATTTGGTGGGAGTACTAAAATTATTTTCTTCAGGTGGTTGGAGCTGGAACTAAAGCTTGTTGCAGACGTTGGAATCGTGGGAGCACCAAATGCAGGGAAAAGCACACTTTTGAGCGTGATTAGTGCTGCACAGCCAGCCATAGCAAATTACCCTTTTACCACTCTACTCCCAAACTTGGGTGTTGTTTCGTTCGACTATGATTCAACTATGGTGGTGGCAGATCTTCCGGGATTACTTGAAGGGGCACACGAGGGCTTTGGTTTAGGCCATGAATTTCTACGTCACACTGAAAGGTGTTCCGCACTGGTAAAAATTCGTATCCCATAGTTTACTACTGGTCTACTTGTTAATAGAAGTTTTTGACATGCTTGACTTGCGGTAGGACAATTTATAATCCTAGTGACTAGTCATAAAAATTCCGTTATTAAATTTGGTTATCGATTCACATTTGTCTATGATGCTTAATGGTAAATTTACCTTCTTCAAGGCTTTGTAGATTATAAAAGTTCCGTGTTCTATTGGAAGGCTGTGAAACGTCATATATACCTTTTCCGCAATGTTTATGGAAATTTAAACTGTGATCACTGGTTCTATTTTAATTGTGGAAAAAAAGTACTTTTTTTTGTCTTTAGGTTTGGGGTTTAGTTTCAATTTGATCCCTAAGTTTCAAAATTGAACACTGATATCTGTGTCTGTCCGGGCCAGTTTGTGCGCATCTCGACTAATGTCACGGGCATACCGCCTAACCTACAACATTTGGATGAGAAGGAAATTCGTAGGTCCGTAGGAAATTAATTCTTAAGTAGGTGGTCACTATGAATTGAACCCATCATCTCATTTTCTCTAGGCCCTTCTTGACCACTAACCCACCCCATGATGGTTACCTTTAACATTTCAATAACGCTCACTTTTAGTCGCTAAGATAACAAAATTGTTAGTGTTGACTAAAACGATAATTAGACTAATTTAAAATTTTAATATATTGATTAAGATTATATTAGCTTTCACGTGATTTTAATTTTTAAAAGAAAATAAGTATAAAAGTAAACTAAAAAAATAGAGGACATTGGGCCAAATTTAAATTAGATCCCTGGACCAAAAAGGTAATTTTCTTTGACATATGTTGGCACATAATGCATAGAAGCTAAAGAATCTCCATTTCCCCTTGTGGCGTTATAGGTGCATGTGGTCGATGGATCAGGACCACAACCTGAATATGAATTTGATGCCGTTCGTTTGGAGTTGGAGCTCTTTAGCCCTGAACTAGCTGAAAAGCCCTATCTTGTTGCCTATAATAAAATGGATCTTCCTGAAGCGTATGAAAACTGGTCAGCATTCAAGAAAAAGCTCCAAGCTCGTGGGATTGAACCTTTTTGCATGAGTGCCGTAAAAAGAGAGGCCACTCATGAAGTCATTAGTGCTGCATATCAGCTGCTAAGGGAAAATAAGGAAACCAACAGGGAATTTCAAGGTCGTTTAAATTATTGTCTCCCCAATTTTGTCTCTATAATATAAATCTTTGATCTGCTGTTTATTCACAATCAAAGCTCTGTCTAATTTAGGTGGGAAAATACCAGAGAATCTGGACCATGTGGCAGATAGAATACACAAGCAGCGTAGTGCTTCTATTGATGACTTTGAAATTATTCATGATAGCGGTTCCTGGCATGTTGTAGGATCTGGTTTACAACGTTTTGTTCAGATGACAAATTGGCGGTAAGTTAATCTTTACTCCTGATGTCAGTATCTATAGATGCGTTTAAACTTCCATTGCTACCTACAATGCAACCAAGAGTGAGTTCTTTCTCCAATAAGAACAAAAGTAAGCCGTATTTTCCAACTTCAGGCAAAACCTTAAAACTGTCTTTTTTTTTAATATGAAACAACACTTTTCATTTTCTCCCAAGTCCGATTATTCTATCATTTTTTTAAGTACTTTTATTGCTTTAATTAAAACAAAAAAATCATTTTTCTTTCTCTTACAGAAAGCTCTATGGTATCTAAATGTTTTTTTTATGCATTTTGTGCCATAGTTACATGGAGTCTGAAAGAAGGTTCCAACATGTCATGGAGGCATGTGGTGTCAACAAGTCTCTCAGAAAACTTGGCGTCAAGGAGGGCGACACTGTGTTTATTGCAGAGGTACATTTCATGCTTACTTTTATTGTTAGACGGTACTTTGTATTTTCAATTTTATTGGCTCTAGCAAGGTTTCGAGATTCACCTGTAACAATAGTTTATACACACCTTTCGTGTCTCTATATCTTCGATGTTTCCTAGTACCTTGCTTAGGGATGGACGTAGTTAGTCCGAGTATAGTAGAATAAAGCTCTGATTTTTCTGTTTCAAAATAAATTGTGTTGGCTCTATCACTGTTGCCATTAGTTCAGAGCAAAGCTGCATAAACTCACATTTTGAAATACAGACCAAAGATCATGCAAAAGCAAAGATAATTCTATCCCCTAGGGGCTGCGTTGTGGTCGAGCGTATGGGCCTTGAGGGTGTACTCCTCTTGAGGTCTTAGATTCAAACCGGCTGTGGGGATTAATTTTCCTGGCAATTCCCAATTTTGCTTTTGATCCTACAATGTATCTTGGTGACACATTCTAAGGATGCGCCAATGGTGCCCTTAAGTCTAGGGAAGCAAAGCTCCAAGTTTCGAAGTCATTAAAAAAAAAAATAGTGTGTAGATGACCTAAACTACAAAGTCAATAACCTTTGCATTTCATGGATATTCAAAAAAATGAAATAAAAGTTTTACTTGCATTTCCAATTGTATAAAAGAAACTCTCTAGATATGTTTTCCATATCAGAGACTGGAAAATTAAAAAGACTGAAGAGTTGAGCACTGCCGCATGATGATTATAAATTGTTGATGACGTGAAAAAAATAAAATAAAGAAGATAAACTATAAAAAAATACAGGAAATTTACCTCATCCACATAGCATTAGTTCTCTTTATTATTAATTCTCACGACTGTAGCTTGAGACTCACCTGCGGTATTATTCCTTCGATGTCTCCCGGTACCTGACCTAGGGACGGGGGTGGTTACCCTTGTTTCAAAAAAAAAAAAAAAAAATCACGACCGTAGCCTGAATGAGTGTGATATCTTGGTATTAAGATGAGGAAAGTTAAACACCCATAACTTTTTTTGCTCCGTTGATCTTCAGATGGAGATGATCTGGCATGATTCACCCAATAGTTCTGGTCCATCAAATATGAGGCAAAAATCAGATTCTGTCAAATGGCCTGAGTGGAAGTAGCTCGCTCTTGTTTGCTCACTGGTAACTTAAGAGGTACATCATTTGAAATTGATATTGCATTAAGGAACCTATGAAAATTGCTCTAAATTTTTAGATCAGGCCTGTGATATATTTCATGCTCAGTACTATTGCCACTTCCATTCTTATTTTTTATGACTAATAACTACGGTATTCTATGTTCCCCGTAAATTTATACCGGTGCCATCTGTGTTTCTATGTCATGTTGCAAGCGTCTCTAGAACGCCATTACGACGGTTGAAAAGCTTTGATCTTCATGTCGTTTGCTCAATGGTGCGGATGATGAATTGTCTTGTTGGATCAGATGAACAGCCTTACACATCCTGGAGATTCAAATGAAGCAGCATTTGTGATGGTAACCTTTATACTCAACTCTAAAATGCTTAGTTAAATAAAAAGAAGGAAGATCAATTTTTTTATGAAAATCGTGCTCGAGTCGATCACAGATCTTAAATAGATTTAGAACTGACTTCATGTTGGAATTTTGTGCTCTGAAGGGACAGAGCTGTTGCAATTACATGCCAGATTATTTAGCAGCCTTATTTTATGGGTAATCTATTAGAAATAAACACTGGCATAGCAATTTTTTTCTTTAATATTCTTCCAGGCTTTGTTTTATGGCGTGGTCATATATAATATGAAGGTCAATATCGTCAAATATACAACTTGGGATATACACAAATTGTAGAATGTAGTAGTAGCTCATCAACTTTACAACAATAACATTATGCCCCATTGGAGAGAAAAAAAAGGAACAAGTGTATTAGTATTATTATAATCTATATCAGTTATTAGATGTATATTTTTTTACTTATCCAAAATTTCTTCCACCTTTGATCACTGTACACACTATTTTCTTTCAACTAAACATATTAAAATTTCCTCCACCTTTGATCATTGTTCACACGATTTTCTTCCAACTAAACATATTATTCTTGGTTTTTTTTTCAACAACATTTATGTAGAAGAATTTGAGACATAATTTTTTTGTTATTAGTCATATACATGCAATTGAATTAGGCTATAGTCGCCAACTTGTTATTCTTGGATGAAAATGAATTGAAAGTCCTTGCCTTTCTGCTAAATAATTGCATTAATCTTATTATAATTCTTTTGAGTTTGGTATGAGCGGAGAGGAAGGATTTGGAGGGTTTAAAGCCTTGTTTGGTATACAAAGTTTGAAAAAGAGAAAACCTTGTATGTTATGAGAGGTTAAAAGTGGTTGTAAGCGGAAGTGATAGAAAAACTTATTTGATATGAAAGAAGAGCGGTTAGTGTTTGGGAGGGATAGAAAACCTTGTTTGGTACGAGGTAGAAAAGAGTGGTTGGTGTTTAGAAGGGGTATCATTTACCTCTCATGCCAAACAAGGAGGAAAAGAAAATCTACCTCAAACCCTTCCCTTCGGAGTAATACTTGGGTCCTCATTAGTAAGGATCCAACCTTCCTTATTTTCTACATGTGGCCATAAATTTTCATAAACCCAAAAAGAAAAAAAAACTTTGAAAAAAAAAGTAAATAAAATATAGTCATAAATACGCTATGTATAAGGTAAGGAGAGTTGAATTCGTACCGATGAGAACCCAAGTATTACTTTTTCCTTCTGGTGATACCAAAGATTTATTCAAATATTAGTGTTCGAATAACTTATTAGGAACTATATCATCTATCTTCTCAAATCTTTGACTAGTATTTGATGTCTCTCTTTTAAGTTCAACCATAGGGAAGAGAATTTGAATAACTATAAAATATTAACAATAATTTACAATGGTAAACTCATTCGATTTCAACTAATTATTTGATGACCATCTTGTTAAAATTTAAAACAATAATTAAAAAATAATTTTAAAAAAGCTCATAAGCATCACTGTTATATGTGTTTATATTATTGCCTACAATTTTTAAATCTAAACAAAAATTGGAAACAAAGTATTTTAGGCCCCGTTTGATAACTATTTTGTTTTTTGTTTTTTGTTTTTTGTTTATGAAATTTAAGCCTATTTCTATTCAAATTTCTTGTCATGTGTTCAATCTTTCCTACAATATATCCATCTTTCCTTAAGAAAGTAGGAGAATACTAACCAAACTTCAAAAACATAAACAAGTTTTTGTAAGCTACTTTTTTTTTTTTACAAATTTTGGTTTTGTTTATTAAAATATAGATAAGATGTAGATATCCAAATAAGGAAGAAGGTACAGTAAACTAGTTGTTGTAGGCTTGAATTTGATAAACAAAAAGAAAAACAAAATAGTTATCAAACATGACCTTAAAGTTTAAAGTTTGATTAAAATTTCAAATGTTTCAAAGAAAATATTATTGTAGAAAACAATTTTTTTAAAAAAAAAGCACAAATTTGAAAAATGGAATAGTAGCTTTTAAAACTTAATTTATTTTTAGAACTTGATTAAAAATCGAAAATGTTGCTTAAGAAAAGATAAAATTATGGTGAAGTACTAATAATAAAATTAAATTTTAAAAATCAAAGATGATAATATAAAATAGTTATTAAAACACCGACCCATCTCCCCAAATACAGCAAATATATATATATACATGAAATTTCACAAATATTTTTCCTCTCGATCTCTGTCTGAATCTTAGTGTCAGCATTCTTTTCAGAATGTAACTTATTTTTCATTTTCCAATAAAAAACAGCATAGAATTAATTCTTTCTGATGCTTCCTAGTATTCACTTTCCTCTGTTTGTGTTATTATTTTCTTCAGTACTCTCCCAAATTTGTCGTGATCTTGTGTTGTACACATGATTGTCCCTGATAAATACGATCACATTCAATCTAGGGTTATTTAATTGATTGAATTTTTAGGCCCATTATTTATAAAGTTAGCTAGTTGTGATATTATTATTATAATTGATAAATATTTAATAAAGATGTTAAAAAAATATTCACTTTTTTAATGTGAAACAATTGGTATAAAGTGAGTATTTCCAACACTTAGTGCATGCATTTTCATAAATGGAGCGTAAATCAATATTTTTGATATATTGTTAGTTATCTTGATTAAAATATTATTAAAAAGTGTAAAAACAAAACATAAATGTCGTTTCTGATTTTTAGAAACATAATTGAAAAGTGAAAATTCAACTATATATGAACATTTATCCCTAAAAGGAAAATGACATGTGAAATTGGCATAGAGCCAAAATACGGTATTCTTTTAAAGTACTAACAACATATGTTACTAACTCATAACTAACCTTGTTTGAAGGCATATTTTTACAAAATACACTAAAAGAAACTAAGTTTAAATTCTCCTTCCTTATAATCTTAAAAAAAAAAAAAAAATCTCCTTCCTTATATTATTGAATAATAATAATGAAAAAAATAATCCACACTATAAAACTCTCCTTATTATTCATCATTAATGAAACTTTGACTAATGAGTGAGATTTATTGGCATTGACAAAAGTTTTATTTAAAAAGAACACTTTTAATCTGACTACTTTTAATTATTTTTTTCTACATTTACTCTAATTACATGAAGATGATTCACCATCATTCTCCCAACATTTCAGATCTAAACCAATATTAATATATATATAGCCAGCCACCTTTGCTTGAATTTTGAGAAACAAAAAAAAAAGTTAATATGTTTTTCCTAAGAGAGAGAACTAAGAAGAATCTGATCTCAAAAAAAAAAAAGTTGGTAATAAGAGTTTTTTTTTATTCTTTATTTTTAATTTTGAATTAGGATTGATGATCACGAGATGACTAGGTTATGATGAGCTTAAAATATTTATAATATTACTATAATATGATTTGTCTTGTCTTACATAAACCACTCATTTATTACCCATGTTACATCATCTATTCAATTTGTGGGACCTACAAATTAAGAGGAGAAAAAAAGGAGATAGTGAAGTGGTTTTTCATAATGAGTATATTTGAAAATAAAATATTATATTACAAGTTCACTTTTTAGGTTTGTGATTAGTTGGGTCTAAATTTTATAAACTTTAAAAATATTTAATATGACTATGATATTTTGGTTTTGAATTATTTACTTGGTAAAAATTTTATCATTTGTTATTGAATAGGTAAAATAACACTAATTTATTCTTTATAATACAAAATGAGCAATATCTATTTTAGAGGGACAAGTATTTTGCATTGGAATTACATATTTTTATTTTTTAAAAAAGTTAACTTTAATCGATAGAGAAATGTTAAAATTAAAAATATGTGGTCTTTTTTATTTTTATTTTTAATTTTTTGAAAAAAAATATGTGGTCTCAAATGTTCGTAAAATACTTATTCACTCTTAGGTAAGTATTACTTTTACAAAATATAGACCGATATCTAGTAACAAACATGAATATTGATCATTTTTTGGATAATAACTGGATGTAGATTTATGCTATCAACATGAGTATATACATTAACAACGATTAACACGTACTTAGTTTTTTGAGGTAAAGTTCAGATTTCCAAATATACTACACATTTATTGTACTCGAGAAAAGAACTAATATAAATTGTTGATTTAAGATAGGATTAATCTAATTTTTTTATACAACAATATATCGGAGGAAAGAGATGTCAACATGTAACATCATACTTACTAGGTCGTACAAGATCGATGCTGTTAAAGTTCAACTCTTATTGGCTAAGATCAATCTAGTTTAAATGTATGTTTTTATTATGAATTTAAAAGTTTGAAATTGTCATCTATATATTGTTTAGTTACAAAAATAAATATATTTAATAGGTCTTTCGTAAGTAGCAAAAAAAAAAAAATCTATACATATTAAAATTGATAGAAAAAATTTAAAATATAACAAAAGCGTATCCAATCATATTAAATTAATAGCTATAAGCTAATAGATTTCAATCAAACAAAATCGATAGTCTTCTATGAAATAAAATATATTTATCAAGTGAAATTCGAAATTGACAGTTTTAATTAAATTTTATTTTTTTGAGTACGGATGTTAATGAAGTTAAACATTTCATATTTTATTATGTATAAAATATTATTTAAAAATAATATAATTAAAATATGGATGCTATAATTCCATAAAACTATTTTTCTATAATTTAAAGTAATATTTGAGTACAAAAATGGAAATTAAAAAAAATAATATATATACAAGGGTGTGTTTTTGGGTCAATTTATCTAAACCATATATATATATTACTTTTTGTTACATAACCAAACCTCTCAAACACTTTTTTATTATAATTCATGTTATAATAACTTGTCCTTTAAACATCATTTATTATTTATAATAATCTACCATTTATTATAACTTTTTATTTGTCATAATTTTTTATTATAATCAAACCGATGCTTTAACCACATCAAAGTGTGAATATATTATATCTATGTAACAAACAAAAAGAAACTTCTGTCCTTAGTTACCCTGATCATTATGTAAGTGTTATTATTTTTTTAATCAAGATTTTTATGTAGCTCGAAATGGCAAAGAGAGAAAATCTAGTGATTTGCGCCCTACGGTAGGGACAAAAAAGGTACAGGCTGTTAGCCCTTAGCCGTCCAATCTAATTAATCACAAAACCCCTTTTCCAATCTTTGACCGTTCATTCTGATTGACTTCCACTGTTATTTCTGTTCATAATCAATATTCCTCGGTCACTCGCCATCTACGCCGTACATCTTCACATCTATTTAATTAATACTCAATCTAGACCGTACATCTGATTATCTATTATACCATTTGAAAATGTTTCAAGTACATCATATTGCACGTGATCTCTGCCTTTCTTTCTTTTTTTTTAGAAGAGATCTCTGCCTTTCTTTTACTTAACTAAATACCTATTATCAATATAGGTTTCTTACCATATTAAATACATATTATTAATTAACTACACATGCACAGAAATGAACTATATCCAACGAAAATGGCATAATCATAATTTCATCCAACCTAAATAAAATTTTACCCAACTTAATCATTACAGTTTGAGTTGGATAGTATGAATTGTTCGAATTATTGGTTTTTTGTTTACATCCCTATCTTCTATCTTTCGCTTTCACACCGCAAATAAGTGAAAAAATAAAAAGAATATGAGATGACAATATTATGAGTTCAAATTTTTTTAAAACAATAATTTAGCAGTATCAATAAACACTGATAAATAAAAATTATAAGTTCAAACTACCATTAATAATTATAATAGAACTTAAAAAGAAAAGATGGTAATTATTGAAAAATACTCTTAGAAACTAATCTAATTTTCTAAAATGGAGGGAGAGAGATTAATTAGCCACTTATGACAAGGTCAATAATGTTCTATGTCCAAAAGGTGGTTTAAAACTCTTGGTAAACACAAAATTCCTAAAATTTGAGCCCACTTGTAAGAATTATTGAAGAAACTAAAGTGGAAAGGTTTTTGCATGCTTCTAAAAAAGGTTATCTTTTGGATCATTGAACTTTGAAACCCTATTATTAACAATTTTTTCAAAAAAGCTAAGGGGATTAAAATTCTTATTATTGGTCAAATCCCATTTGACCAAAGGCTCCCAATTAGGCCAAAAATATGTTCAAAATTTGTGCCTTTTCATGTCCTTCTTGTTGAGTACTTTGGTCTGCCACAAAAAGAAAAAAAAACTTACTTTTTTCAAATCTCAAATGGATATATATATATATATATATATATATATATATTTCAATTCAACTACAATTAAAGGGAAAAATTCGAAGCCAGGATTTTTTAATCACATAAATACATTAATATTGTTAAGTCACTATTCTAATATATTTAATAATTTATTTTTAAGAAATAAATTGTTTTTAAATGATTTCAAAATGGGTTAAATTAAAAGTATTACAATGCTTTGAAAGTCGGTCGACTATATGCCAAAAAAAAAAGGTTTAATTGTATCATGTTTAATTTGATAACAAAAAAAATTATGGATTCAAATTCAAAATGTATAAAATTTATGAATAAACTAAAGATTTACAATAAAAAATAAACAGAAAGAATTTTTGTTTGAAAAAAATAGTCCTTTTCTCGTCAAAGTCCAAGACCTAAGAAATACACGTTTAATATTTTTCCCCAAATCCCGGGCGATCCACTTTTAAAATATTAATAAATAAAATCCCAATATTTTTGTTTTGGATTTTATGAAAAACCCAATACTGCCCTTGCCTGTTTCGAGAAATGTGCAAAATTCTTCTCTCAACCAAATCACTACATTGGGTTTGTTTTAAAAGAATATTTGTTTTGTTTGTCCAAAAAAATATTGTTTTTTTATTTTGTTTTTTTTATTGTCGTTTAAATTTCGTGTTTGTTTTAAAAGAATATTTGTTTTGTTTGTCCAAAAAAATATTGTTTTTTTTATTTTGTTTTTTATTGTCGTTTAAATTTTCGTGCATTTTTGTTGGACTTAATAATTAGTATGTACTTACGTTAAAATGTATAGTGATTTGATATTATAATTTAGTGTTTGACAACTTGACCTTGATCCATACCATAATTTTTTCTTTTGAGTTCAACAATTATAGGATAGAGAATTGCTGAATTTATCTTTCAAATGAAAACTAAGTGTCATCATTTGAATTGTACTAATTTATTTGCTTTATTGTGAAAAAAAAAATCTGATCAACTTGTAACTAAAGTTTGACATGTTAATTAAGATCTTACATATACAAAAATAAAGATTATGTGTGCAAAAAAGAGATGACAAAGATAATCTAAGCGGCTTCTATATATCAAATTAAATCCATGTTACTTTAAACTAATACTTTCACTATCGAGAGTCAAGTCTTGTTGATAATTTTTAAAACTTTATATTTCCCTAACTTGTTTAATAAATTTGAATTACTAACTTTCAAAAATCGAAAAAAGTTTAAAATATAATTTTCCTAAACATGACTTAGATCTAACAATGCTTTAAACGTAGAAGACAAATTCACACTCAAAGTCAAAGTATTACAAAAAAGTTACCAAACATAATCTAGCTAAATCTTCCATTACCAATTTTTGAGATGATAATTTATATCTTATCCAATAAACTATATACCGAAAAAATTGGTAAATATTTAGCTTTATAAACTAAACACTTTAGATGAATTAATAAGAGCAAAACTTTATATAACTTAGTAATTATAAGATTATAAATTTGAATCCTCTCTTCAAATATTATGGAATCAAAATAAAAGTAAATAAACATGTTAGGATCCCATGAGAACTTATATCAATATAAAAGGAAGATATATGAATTTTCTCATTATCAATTGGTTTTGAAATATTTACCTATGTTAGCACTAAAGCTTTTTAATGAAATTGAAGATAAAATGATTACCTAGTAGAAAAGAAAGTGTGACCTTCAAACAAAAATGTTAGTTCCATTTTACAAGTAACTGGACTCGCCCTTTGGTCACACACACCTTTTCAGGAGAGGCTTGACCAAACTTTAAAAAAAAACAAAAACAAAACCAAAAAAATAAAAAACAACAAAAAACCCAAAAAACAAAAAAACAAAAAAACAAAAACATCTAAATGCTTCTCACTTCATTGCATTCCATTTCATTTTCCCATGTGCTTACCATTCTTCAAACCCCTGAAAATTTCTCTTCCACTTTCGGTGTTGTCTTCAAGTAACATTTCATTTTTCAAAATAAAAATGTCTTTTCTCTCTAATTTGCTCAAATGGGTCTCTAGAATTCCCTATTTAGAAAAATGGGTGTTTGTCTATTTGGGATTTTAGTGGATCAGTCAATGGGAATTGGAAGTCATTGACAGAATCCATCATTTCAATGACCATGAAGAACAAATAAAAAGAATCCAACACCTTGTACCAAAAAGAACAACACTTGAAGTTAATGTAGTTTTTGTTTTTGATAGATCCTAGCATAACCCTCCTCATATCCTTCCATTTTGTGGCATTTGAATGAAAATTTTATATTCTTAGTCATTATTATATGTTATTTATTTCCCACTTTCTGCCATTTGTCTTGTTGTTGAGATGTTTTTTTTACAGTCAGAATATGCTTCTCAATCATTATGTTTAATATTGGCTGAACTATGATTGTGAGGTCCTTGCTAAAAACAAGAAGAAGAAGCCTTTCCCAATTGGATTATGATTGGTTTATGGTGTTCCCAATGCCATTTTAGCATGTGAATTTGAGTATTCAAAAACCTCTGCTGCTATTATATTATGTGATTTAGGGACCCTTTTGCTTTTGGTTTTGCTGCAGTTTTATTCTCCTTTCTCAACTTAATTTGCCTGTCCCTTTTTTGACTCTTTGTAGCCTTTTTTATCATTGCTTTTGGAGATCATTGAGAAAAGAAAGTGACCCATGTTTCTTTTCATTCTAGGTTTTGCTCTGCTTCTGTTTGATAAAAGGTCTCAAAGAAAGTTCTGCTGGGAATTTGTTCTACTTTTTACAGGCATTTTGTTTCAATGTAGGCCAGTTATCCTGTTGAATTTTACTGCTTGGTCTTTGCTTTGCTTTGTTTTTTGTTTTGTTTTTTTTTTTGTTTTAATCTACTTTTTCAAACATTTTGGTGCAAAAAGTCACCAGTATTCATTGAAATTAACTGTTTTGGAGGGAATGGCTGTTTTCAAACAAACATGAGGAGCACTTTTTGCATATCATATGTTAGTCAAAATACATTTTTGTCTCTCCCTCTCTACTTTGGATTGTGTAATAGTCTTCATGTTTTTTCGTTCAACAATAATCAGACAGAATATTCGAACCTATGACTTCTTGATCGTAGGCATACTCCTATGCTACTGAGCTTTGTTATAATCTTAGCTTTTCTGCTTTTAACCTTTTCAGTTAAATGTTAATAGATAACAAAAATTGACCTGATATGGTACTTTGTGTACAAACTTAGGATGCTATTTAGGTACTGAGAGATTTGACCCACTATGTTCATTTGGCCTTATTACATGCATGTTGTGGCTTCGTAATTTGTTTTCGTTACGTTACACGAACCAAGTACATGGACTAAAATGACACAAGAGAGGAGATATTAAATAAGATATATATTGACTAACTTTTTGATTTGCTAGCATAAAAGAAAATTCAAGATAGGCTCAAAAGGGTAGCTATTATTTACCACATATTTAATCTAAGTTTTGGTTCAGAAATAGATGACCTTAACTGCTACCTTTGAAAATCATGAAACAGACAACAAAAACAAACCAAGTTTCTTTTCTTGGTTCTCTTTTGCTTGAACTGCGCACTCACATGTGCTAGTTGGTGGTATCACCATGTAAATGTTTAACACATTCAAAAAAAGTTCCTTAAACTAATCTTAATGTCTGTGTTTTTATGATATTTTCATTTCTGTTTGAAAATGGTGTTTCTTTTTTCCTTCATCTTTTAGGGATTGTTCCAACTGTTATGGGAACTTGGAAAGAAAAGGACTAGCATTTTGAAATATTATATTTGATGAGATTGTAAAACAATATCCCTAGATTTGTACCTTTTGCTTTCATATCAGAGTGATTAAAGGGATTGAATAAAGAATAGTGACTGGGAAAAAAAGATTTTTATTGAAAAAAGGAGAGGGGTCTTCCATAGAATGAAATGTACAATGGACCCAGGGATGGCCTGTTGGCCTTGCTGGTAGAGGTTTGGAGTCTCTAAAGTATGCTGTTCTTTTGGAAGTATTAGATTTGAAACCCACAAGTGAACTTACTTATAAAATTATTTGTTGTCTCCTAGATTCAAATTTTGGGACGAGCACGAGTGCTCTGAGTATGTGGTTGGATGAAACTTCGATTTCTAGTAATCAGTTATTGACGATCCCACATTCGAAAGGTGGTGAGAGCTCCTAGTATTTATAAAAATATAGGTGGCTTACTTCTCTCATTACCAATTGAGTTTGAGATGAATGCTCGTACTATTTAATATGGTATCATAGCTCATTAAACTCAAATGAGTATTTGGTCCAATAAAAATGAAATTGAGATTAAATTCAAGATTGATGAACCCAAAAAAGTTATCATTTTGAGCGGGCAAGCTAAGAATCCTAGGTTGGAAAGGTGGAAAGACTCTAACATTTATAAAATAGGTGGGCTACTCTTCTCATGGTCTATTAATTGTGAGATAAATGTCTATAATTTGTAATATGATTAAAAAGAATGAAATGTACAAAGTCCTTTCTTTCTTTTTTCTTTTTTCTTTTTTCTTCTTCACCAACTCACACTCTTTAAAAAGAGCTTCAAGAGTTGCCTCAACCCTTCATCCAAACCCCAAAGAACCTCTAAAACTTTCTTTATTCCTTCTGCTACAAACTGTTCTTAGCTTTCATATTATACTGGTTCAATTTTGTTCATTCTTTTTTTTTTTTGTTCTAATGGCTACCTCCAAAGCCTCAGATAAAGCCTACCCAATTTATGGAACTGCTCAATCTCAAATGGGTTTTGCTCTTATCCAAAGAAACTCAACTCCAACATCTCAAACAGGAGGAGAGAGAAGAGGCAGAAGAAAACAAGCTGAACCAGGAAGGTTCCTTGGTGTCAGAAGAAGGCCTTGGGGCAGATATGCAGCTGAAATTAGAGACCCAACAACCAAAGAAAGGCACTGGTTGGGCACTTTTGACACTGCCCATGAAGCTGCCATGGCTTATGACAGGGCTGCCCTGTCAATGAAGGGCACCCAAGCAAGAACCAACTTCATCTATTCTGACACCTCAACTTTCCACTCCCTTCTCACTGCTTTTGATGTCCAAACTTTGCTTCCTAATTTTGATTTTCTCTCCAAATTGCAGCCTGTTCTTCATCAAAACACTACCCCTTCATTGGCTCAATCTAAGCCCTCCATTCATCAAACTCATATTTCTATTGATGATCATGACACTAATTTCTTCTTCTCTAACGATTCCAATTCTGGCTACTTGAGCTGCATTGTACCTGATAATTGCTTGAACCCCCCTTCAGATTCTACCCTTAAAAACCAAATCAAGAACAGCAATAGCTCCACTGGTTATTCAAAGGATCATCTTAAAAAATTCAGCTTCTTTAGCTCATGCTCCATTGACACAATCCCTCTTGAAGGCTATAATGCAGGTTATGGCTCTGTTAAGGAGGAACCAAATTGTTCTAATGATGGGGTTTGGGAAAAACAGCAAATTTGGGAGAGTAATAATGGTGATGAACTTTCAGCTATAATCAATAGCTCATCTTCTTCCTCATACTCATCTTCCATTGTGGCTGAAGATGGAGCTTTTCATCCATTTATGAACAGCTCTTATGGTGGTTTGTTGCCTCAATCTTCTACTTGTTCTCCTTCAACTCCTCCTTTTGGTGATGCATTTGATTTTGGGTATCCATTACTTTGAGCACCAATGGATTTGAAGTTGGTGAATTTGAGGCGAAAAGCAAGTGATTCTTTTTCTTGTTCTTTTTTCCTTTCTTTTTCCTGCATGTGTTTTATGCTTTGATTTCCTATTGTGATATGAAGAAAAAAAATCCATGTTTATCTCTAAACTACTGTTATTCTCTCTCTCCCCCACTTTTCTTTTTGTTATTTTGTATACTTAATGAAACAAAAACTTGCAGTTTTTTTTTTTTATTTTAGGCAAATAGAATGTCTCTTTTTTGAAGTGTTTACAAGGGAAAGTTCACTCTTGTGCCGTTAAGTGGAAAGCACGAATATTCAAATAAGCTTACAACCTGCCTCGATTATTTTTATAGACCATATTGTATGACTCTACAATATTTAAATGCTAAAGAAATTCATAATACTATTTTATATGGAGGCGACTATTAAGACTAATCTCATAATCTTTTGTATCATGAAAGTCCTCTTTAACTACCCCATCAAATTAAAAGAAAAAATACCATTACAAGCACAAAATGACTTTAAAAAGACTGTGCTGCATGTTTTACCACTTGAGATCAATTTATCTATAAAAAAAAACCACTTGAGAGCAATTCAATGTAATTAAAATAAAGATTGATTTTTGTAAAAATTATAATTTTTTTTTTTACAAAAATCAATCTTTTTTTTTTTATTCAATTATATTTTGAATGAAAAATTCAAATCTAGTAACATTTATTACTAGATCGTATAAAATGTTGCTAACATCTACTATTATTGGCAAAAACATAACACCTAAGCATAGTTCCATTGAATTACAACCATATATTTTCGAATCACCACCTAGATGGCTGTCTAAATAAAAAAAAAATTACCGACAACATATTATGCTCGCAATATATTTCCTTTTCCATCTATTTCACAACATATTATTCTTCCAAGACAAAATTCACTACTTCATTCAGTGCCTGTATAAAAATAACTGACATCCTAGCTAACGCCTTTATTAATTAAACTCATGATAATCCTAGAATTAACCCAATATAAGAAATTTGGGATTAAATATGATAAAGTTCAACCTATTTCTCTGGTAAACTTCGATAGAAAAATAGTTTTCATCCAGATTCACTTTTAAATGACGTGTAAACTTATATTTTAATTTATATTGTATTGTCTATGTGGAAGAAATCAGAATATGTTTGTTAATGTCAAGTTGACAAACCAATTAAATTTTAAAAAGTTGACTTATTTTTCATTTGCATGGTCAAAAACTAAAAAGTGGGTAACTTTGGCAATTTCTAGGGGATTAAAGAAGTCAAAACCCAAGCCCATCTAATACTAAATGAAGTTTTTAAAATAATGGATCCAATTTATGATAATTATTTATTTTAAAAAATAATTTCTTATGAATTTTATTGATATTCAAATATTAAAAAATAATTCAATATACTTTAGAAAAATAGTTAAGTGCACATAAATTAATCTAATCACTTACACAAAAGGGAAAAAAAATGATATGCATGTCCTTTGAAGTGGTGAGTTGAAAATTAAGAATCAAGTAAAGTTAATTCTAGGTCTATCCCTCACGACCAATAGATTAGCTCAAATCTTCTTAACAATAAGTGTTATTAAACTTTAGAATAAAAATTTTAAAAATATAATTACATGTATATAATAACTCTTTGACTTGGGTGTGAATAAAGGAGGAAAGTGGGCAAGATACTATTTCAGAAACTGTTTTTAGAATACCTTTTTTAAGTTAAAAACATGCCGAATACAATTAGGATACGAGCCCATATTAATTAATTAGCATACAGATTTGTTTATTTCAAACTATGATTTGTTCATCCTACCAAATACATTAACTTGTGTTACATAATCCACCTTTTGGTATTAAATAGTCACTTTAAGAAGAATCATAAACAAAGCTTACATAAAGTATCCATATATTCATTATATTCTTTTATAAAGTGGTTAAAAAATCATGAAAAGAAGAGAAGAATAAATCATGAATAACATGGGAATATTCATCTTTTAAACCAACATACACCAATTTAGAGAAAGAGATCAATTTAGAGGTCATGAAATAAGCCAAATAAAAAACCCCACCATCTCAAAAGCTCTATCCTTCAATTTGAATGGGGCCATGATCAGTAACAAACTAGTGTTGTTTTAAAAGGAAAAATAGAAATCAATCAACAAGCACAACAAATCTTGAAAGGGTTAACATTCACATTTAAAAGGTAGCTTAATAGCTTTGTAAACCCAACTCTAAAAAAGTGATTCCCTTAAAGCATTTTGGAATACATGTTTGGAGTGATTTTTGAAATTATCATATGCAAAATCACTTTGAAAACAGTTTTTTAATCATTCAAAATTAACTCAATGATTGATTCATCGCTTTAAAACCTAATTTTCATATCATAAAAAGAAAAACATTTATATTTTAATCTTTCAAATCAATTTCTAAAGAAAGAAAAGAGGGAAAGAAAAGAGACCCAATTATATAATTAGAGACCTTTCGGTTTCAAAAGCTCACCAGTGCATTTCAGCCATTTTTGAGACCAGCTTGACCACGTTTTTTCATTACTGTCCCTTCTCTTCTCGGCCATGGCGGCTTCTTTTTATCCATTTGATTGGCTTTTGGATTCGACTGATTTTCTTTCTAAGTTGCTGATTGATTCATTTGGTCGCCACGTCACTCGTGTAGGCCCCTTGTCCTCAACTTTTGCAAATGGGGTCTCACTTCTAGAATGTTCTAAAAAGTAACAGTAACCTTCAAAAAGGGGAAAAAGGAAGTGAACATCAGAATCTGAAAAGATTCCCTCTTATGACAAACTAAATCAGGTACCTGCTTTACAAAAGTATAGGATTCAACACATTATATAAAGTGCTTAGATTTGAATTGTCTCATTCAGAAAATATGGTAAATAACAGGCAACATTTCACATTTGAGGCATCAGGCATATATCAGCATATAATCATATGATTTATCTATTTGTTACCAAGAAATAACAGTATAACCCATCAAAGAAACTTCAATAGCTAGACATTAAAAATATTCTATGTTGCTTCCTTGGAGGAAGAGACAATTTGGGGGAAGAATTACCTCAATTTTTTTGTTGGGTCTGAATCATCATGGCTGCTCTCCTATTTCCACAACAAGAAGAGATCTGTATTGTAGCAGTAGAATTATTCTAGACATAATCAAAAGTTAGGTGTGGGGGGGGGGGAATCATTTCAGCTCTAAAGTTCACAAGGCTTCAAAAAGAAGTACTGCACTGTATTATATCACAAGCAAAAGAGAGAAGGCAATTGTTATAGAATTTGCACTGTTTCTTATGAAATGTAAACTTTGTAAATTCATCCAAAGCCAAGTCCAGCATTGAATGTCACTACATAACGTGATACTAAAATCCCGTACAAGATCACATTGACAATGGGAAGACACTCCCAGAGTCTTAAATACATCTTTTTCCACAATAAATCAGGGAAAAAAACTAGTGGGAATATAACACGCCTTTCAAATTCATATTCAATTCGTTCGAATTGAAAGCTTGTTCCCTGGTCATGGGAAAACTTGGAAAGAGATAGGCACAAGCTGAGGGTAGCTCGAAAAGAGATCACCGTGGAACAGACCATTTTGTTTGTCTCGAAGAAGATCGATAAAAGCAGCAAAAATGGGCGACAAACTCTAGAGGAAGGAAGTTGTGATGCAGAGTTATCTAATATGCAATCACTGCTTTCAGGATTATTCAAAAGGCGGGCAGAAGGCTGTACGAAATTTGCTACATTCTTTGAAGTTGACCATAACTTATTCAGGCTGAGATAAATTTTAATATAAGGATTGTATGGACACAGGAGGTCAGAGCTGAGGTATACTAGACCTGGACTATGGGACCATTATAATAGAAAAAGAAAAGGTCTTTAGTTTTGGGATTGGGATTGGGATTGTGATTGGGCAAAAAATAGGATGTTTTGATCCTCAGGCAGCTTAGCTTCAAGTACGATCCTCCGGACTGGCAGTACTGGATGTACTGCTTGCTGTCGGGCCAGAATTTTGAGAAGACTGTTGAACACTTGAATGAGATTGCATTTCTGTCCTTGATGTAGTTGAACCGACCAATCCACTAGAGGTGCTCATTAATGAAGACATTCTTGAAGGGTTAGAGTCCTTTCTGGATCCTGAAAGATGTTCAGGCCTCAACTCTGAGGATGAGGATGATGGGGCTAAAGTACCAACTACCGAACCCACAGGGTATGGTGCCACTGGCATATCAGCAAGAGATGATGCAGATGGGCTGTAACTAAGTCGTTCCATCGAGTGGTCGAATTTGCATGCAGGGCCAAACTTACAGATGCCTCGTTGCGTGAAGTGAGTACAAGGTGGTGCACCCTGACCAAAGAACAGGTTAGAAATCATAATGCCTACACGGCTAAAAAGGGAAATAAAACAGTAGAAGCATTTAGAAAGAAAAGGCAAATGACAACTAGAAAATGCATTAAACTAAACTAACGTAGCATTCAATAATGATAATAAGTTCAATTCAGCCTTTTGACTCACATAGATAGCAGGTGCATGGCTGAAACTATGAAGAATGTTTGAATAGCTTTTGGCACATCACATAACATATAAATTACAGTGCAATACAAGTTTGCCATTAATAACTTTCTTTCTCCACTTTCAAAGAAAGATTATCATATAGCTTAGCTTTTACTATACGGAAGAGGTGTGAAAATTTAGGTCCTGCATGCCCCCCTTTTTTAATATATATATATATATCTTTGAGTGTTAAAGACCAGCTTACACACACCTCGATTATTTTCACGAGACAACCACCTAATTTTACGATATTTCATCAAAATAGTTCATAAGAAATTAATTCTTATATGGATGACCACCATAGATTGAATCATTCCATCTTTTATAATTCTCAAGGCTCTAAACCCTAAACCCTAAATCTAAAAGCCACATACGAAAACTGCTCAAGAGGGAACAATTTTTGTAACATGAAGTTTACATGAGCTTCTCCAACATGAAACTCAAGGAGAAAACCAATATACTATGATTGTGTCAGGTCAGGAAGATGAAAGAATACCAAGACCTTACACTGTTGATGATATGAAAATTAAATTCAGTCATTTGCAGTCAACAACATATTAAGATTAAAAGTCCCCTACAATTAGGTCATACCAGCAACAATTTTTTTTTGCAGAACAGGATACATCAATACTTTACCTACGTTGAGAACTCAAACAGAGACCTAACTGCAAATGTCTACGACTTAGCATGAATCCCTTCTTTATGGGCATGGAATTCTGTAGGTATTCTAAACAAGTGCAGGAAAAGCCTATATCATCAATTTCATAGCTTAAGCCATCAGCTATGGGGAACAGTACTAACATCTTATGGATCACTGAGCATTAAGCCTTCTTCCATAGACCTGAGTAATAATTTAAAGAGTAACTTTTTTTTCTTTATACTGTAATTAAATAAAATTAGAAGAATCAACATTTGGAAAATAAAACTGATGTCAATCACTAAATATATCCGAAAGGCGAAGGATGATATACTCAAACTATTTAAGTTAGGGAAGAGTGACTCAGATAGACAAAAAAAACTATTAAAATCAAAGCATCATTTTTAATCTTTGAGTGAGATATTTTAGTCAAGAGACTAACCGGGCGTAGAGGAAGTGCTAGTTGGCTAAAAACAACACTTGACCTCGGAGTAACCAATTCTGATGGGTGATGGTATCGACAAGAAGATCCAAATTTGCAATCCCCTGTTCTCATGTAATATTGACACTCTGGTTGGCCAGGCCTTTCTGGAAATGAGTGCTCCCTCTGGCTAGTACTAGATGGACCAGCGGATGGCAAGGGCTGATAAGATCCTGCATAGGCAGATGCAGAAGGTGAAACTTGTGCCATGCCATAAAGTTGTCCGGAGCCAACAGGCGGTTGAGCACTGGGAGAGGCTGCTGGACTCATGGGTGCCTGCACCATTGTTAACAGCTCCATTAAGTGCACGGGCAAAAGAAGACAAAATGTCGAAATAAGGGAACTGCATGTACCGGGTAAGGACTCCAACTTGGGAATTGAACAAACCCTGGGGAAACCAACATAGGACCATAAGGGCTCTGAACATATGGGCTCGACAGCATTGGAGACCTTGCTATAATTACTCCATATTGTTGTGACGAAAGAGCCGATGGAGACTGCACAGGGGGATAAACAGAGGGTACAGGAGGCATTGGAGGCACTGGTGTAACCTGAACAGGCGATGGGGCTGGAAACTGCAAACCAGCCGGTTCGGGGTGATGAAATTTGCACGTAGCACCAAACTTGCACTGCCCATTCTTCAAATAATAAGAGCACTCCTTTTCACCCTGCCATCAAAAGCAAGTAGGTTAGCAAGCTTAAATATAAATATAAACAAATGTATCAGTGTCTGCGTCTGTGTCCTCGAACTCTCCAAATAACATACAAACAAACAAACAATACATGCAAGAGGAAGCAGACACACACCAGCCGTAGTGGGTAGCCGTAGAAATTCAGCGACACGGGGCTGAGAGAATCTTTATCCTGCTGAGGATGGTGATACTTACAGGAAACCCCAAATTTGCACATTCCTGTCCTTATGAAGTACTGTAGATTTCAATAAGATCAACATTACAATTACAACCCATGTACAAAATAGTATCATTACATTAATCAACCAATTACAGAACATCTTAAGTCAAAATCAACACACAAATCCCCATCCCACACTCTCAAAGAACTCCACATTGTCAAGAATTTCATCTTCAATCGAAACCACCACAACAAAGTACCTGGCACACAGGCTGCCCTAATCGTTCAGGAAAGTCTCTTCCACCAGGTCTCGAACCTCCCGAAACCTGATCAGTACAAAATCCACCAAAATCATCAAATAAAAAAAATAAACCAAAATCTCAGAGCACTTCGCCGACAATTCAACGAAAACATTTTAAGAATAGCTCGTCTTCATAGAGCAGAAATTAAACAATAACAAGTAAAGTTAAAGAAAAGAACAGAAGTAAAACTGAAGTAGAGCAATTCGAAGCACGAAATTGCTTAAATCCTAATCAAACCACAAATTAAGCCCTAGAATTACACCAATTCACTCGAACAAAAAAGGATCGACAAGAAAACAATACCGCGCTACGCTCACGAGGATGATTAAACCTACAACGAGAGCCATATCCACAAAATCCAGTACGCAGATAGTATATACAATCGGCCTCTTCAGGCCGTTCCGGGTACGATTCCCGCTCCCTCGATCCCACCGGCCAATCCGCCTCTACATTATCACAAAACAATCAAAAATCAAACAAACAAACCACAAAAACCGACAAATCGAAGCGACAATCTCCAGAAATCAAAATGCAGTGAAGAGAAACAAACCTCCATGAACTGTGTCGGGGCCGGAACCGGTCCATTCCGGCGACGGATCGGACTGAGAACCGTCCATAGACTGACCGTACGGGTTCATAGTACGGCCTGCACTCGCTGAATGACGGATTTGAGAGAGATTTTCGAAGAGAATATGGAATCGTTGCAGAGAGAAATGGAGGTTTGGATCAGTGGGATCGAGTGAAGAAGCGTTTTCTTTTTGGATTTTGTGAGAGTTTTCTTCTCTCTCTCTCTCAATCGCTCGAACAGTATATGTATCTCTGTTAGAGCTTTTTTCTTTCTTCTTCTTCTTTCTCTTCGTTTCTCTCTCTAGCGATTAGCACTTTTCAAAGCGCTTTGTTCTTTCTTCGTTTCTCTCTCTTCCTTTCTGTTTCGTAACTTTGAGAGGTTCTCTTTTTGTGTGTCGGAGTTGGTTGGCCTTTATACGCGCCAAACACTCGAATAAATATCCTTTCTTTATTTACAACGCTCTATTGTTATCAACGCGTGTGAAAGAAGGAGAACGAGAATGATTATGATAAAAACGAACCTTTATGAATCTAATAGAATAGTGATTATTAAGAAGAATTATTATTTGTATTTTGAATAAAGAGAGTTATTATCGAAAAAACTATTAGTTGTTTTTAGAAGGAAGAGAATAATTATGTATAAGTAAAATTATGGTTAATATAAGTTTTCCTATGTTTTGAAAAAAAAAAAATAGAGCTTGATCTATGGTTTGGATATAGAATTTGGTGTTTATGATTTTAAAAATTATAATTTATTTTTTATGTTTTGATAAAGGCTACAAAATAGTCATTGTTATTTTTAATCATTAACGAATTAAGTAATTAGTTATTTATGTATCAATGATGAAAATTGGAGGCAAGTGATAGATATAATAAACAAATCATATCATTTATGTATGAATAATGAGTTTTTATGTATTTAATACGTTAGACGATCATGTACGATAAATATTGCATTTTCAATTTAAAAAATTTTGTGGACAAAATTTTAATTTTTGAAAACTATAATAACTAAATTCTAGTTTTCTTCAGACCATATAAACTAAATTTTAACTTTTAAAAAAATATATATATATATAACTACATTTATATTTTATCTATAACATAATGAATTTGATGTGAGTAAAAATTATTACAATGATAATAAAATTTGTTAGCGAGAGAATAAAAAAAATAAGTTAAAAAGAAATGCAATTATATGTTGAATGATTTTATGTGATCCAAATACCAAAAACCAATTTCCTTCTCAAATTCTCCCAATTTCACTCATTTGCCCCAAAATACTTCTAATTTGGAGAAAGTTATGGAAGATGAAGGAAATAAAAGATTTTGAAGTGGTTTGAAGCAATGCATCATTTGTTTGGGAATTGGTGTTGAGAGATGAAGTACAATTAAAACCTTATTTGATGTTAAGAGCTTGATAGAAAGATGAAAGAAAAACATGGAATTAGAATTGGGAGGGGAACCAATTTTTATTATATTACCTTTTGAATTTAAATTGGCTTCAAACTCATGATATGAATCAACTTTGGATTTTGTTGAATGTATCAAAATTCCTCTGTTCTCTTTTTGTAGTTTTGTTTTTTCATGTTCACTTTGTTTATACAAATATATCATTCAAAACTTCAACACCAAACACACCAATTTGAGTAGCTAAAAAATAGGACGATAAATTGTTGTCTAAATTTAAAGAGCTAATGAAAACTTATTTAGAAAATGTTTATATTTTCCTTAAATAAACTAATCAAAAGGTAAATTTGTCATTGTCCATGGAAGGGTGTACTATAAAAGAACTTATAATCAACTGAGAATAGATGAAATATCTTTTGAATCTCCAATCCCACTTTTTTACCATTTATAAGTTTTTTTTTCAACAATTTTTTTTTTTTTTTGAATAAGTTTTCATTTGATCTATGCATTATAATGTCAATTTGACATGTGAAAGTTTATGTGGCGTATCATCTAAGATTTTCATATATTCCCTCTAGTCTTTGTCAAAGGGTACCATCTAAAGTTTTAACATGTTCATTAAGTTGTTTTTTTAAAATTATTATTATTAGAAGAAAAATGAAGTGTTTATAGGGAGGAAATGACAAAACAATCATTTTTTTTTATAAAATGATATACTTATAATCCATAAATAATTAAGGTATCAAAATGTGCATAAGTAAAAATAGTAATAAAGGAGTATTCTTAAAATGGATAAATTCCTTCTTTATTATTAATAATAATTTGATAAAGGAAAGAATAATGATATGCCGATCTCATCTCATCTCATCTCATCTTATCGACCACAAAATATAGATATACAAATTATAATCTAGAGTAAAAGCTAACAAATAAGAAGTTTCATAATCTAAAATTCATTTGCTACAAAGAGAAATCTGGTGACAAATTGGTGCACAAAAATTGTCTGTGCAAATTGACCTCCCAACAGAATATTGACTCGAAATCTGACGAGGAATTAATGAATAAAAACTGTCTTTGCAAATGAGCTTCCAACATATTTGCATCAGAGAAAATTTTGTCAGATAATTAATCCTGCGTTAAGAAAAAATCATATCCTAGGAGAGAAAAAATAATTGAAAAATGATCATTGGACACTAGATTTTGATTGGTGAACGCTCTATAGTAAAAATAAGAAACTGCTAATATATTTTTTGGCACACAAATTGGTATAGGAACGAGTAAGAAATTGATTTGAGAACCAGAAATATTGTCTCTCTCTAATTGGTGGAGAAATCTGGTTGCCAATCGAAAATATAAATATACCAACAGAATATTGTCTCCTTCTAATTGGTGGACAAATCTGACGCTGAGGGGCCGTTTGTTTGACATATTATATTTAGGTAGTTTTTAGGTTAAGGAGTTATATTGAAAAGTTATGTTGAGGAGTTAAAAATTGAGAATTGTGTCAAAAACTCGTTTGGATGTAGTTTTTGTATAGAGGAGTTAAAAGTCAAAATCTTGTTTGGATGAAGATTTGAAAATGAGTAGTTATTTTTAGTAGTTAAAAAAGAAATTATTAAAAATGAGTTATTTTGATTGATTTGAAAGAAATGATTAAAAATAAGTGGTTAGAAATGATTGAGTAGTTATAAATGAATGATTAAAAATGAATGGTTAGAAATGAGAATTATTTTTAAAAGTAAAAATGAGGAGAAGTTAATAAAAACTCGTTTGGATGTAGGTTTTTTTAGGAGGTCCTACTAACTTCTACCTAAATATGTCAAACAAACAGCTCTTGATTGCTTCAAATTGTAATTTGCGTCAGATAATAATTTTGTGAGATAATGATTTTTTAATTAAACAAATTCATATTGTAGCTGTAATTATTTAATAATTGAGAAAATGATAATGTGCGGTTCCGTATCGAAAATATAAATATACCAACTAATCTATGGTAAGGCTAACAATAGGAAGACTCCTTCTCAAAAAAAAAAAAAAAACAATAGGAAGACTCCAATCCAAATGAATTTTTAATAAACCAATATTGACTAACTCTCATATATACAAATATATTTTATCTAATCTATAGTAATAAATGTAAAAAAGAAAGAAAATAAATACTTCATAGTATAAATAAATTTTAATTTGAAAGTTGCTGACAAGAGTTTAAGTTTATTAATATAAAGTGTATCTCATAATTAAAAAATTATGGGCCGAATGTTCTCCAACTTTAATTGAATGAAGGAGTAAATGAGGATTTTGCATGTATAACAAAAAAGATAAAGTATTTCTATTTATAATACAAAATCAAACTCAATTCATTTATAGTAGAAAATTTAAATTGAGTTATACTATTAATTGAGTTTTATTAGTGATAAAATCCAATTAATGATACATTCATTCCATCCTACTTGAGTTTTCTATGAGTGATAGAAATTCAAATTTAGTTTTATTACTATTTGAATGGTATAAATCAATGTGTTATAAATTAATTATTTTAAAAATTCTGCTGCAAAAATAATATAAGAGATAGAATGTGCTATTCATGGTAAATTTTAGTTTGAGAGTTTTTTTATTATTATTATTATTACTAAGAATTTGAGAGATATATATCGGTTCTAGTTCATTATGTCTAATGAACTTTTAATGAGTTCTATTTTTTCTTTAAAAATAATGTTTGATTTTTAGATATTTTTTCAATGCATCACTATTAAATATTAGAGACATAATAGAAAGAAAAGAAAAAAGTTTCTACACCCATAACCAAATATTCTTATTTTGTTGGCCCTTGCGAAACTTTAGGCTAAATTAGTTATAAGATGATTGAGGTTTATTTGATTTATACACTTTCCACTTGATATATGTACTTCAAACAAAACAAAACAAATTAAATTCATTTTTATGATACATTGTTTCTTTTCAACTTTTGTTATTATTATTATTATTAAAAACTATTTTCAATGCATACAAAATAACTTCAAATTTATCTGCAAAATTTGTATAGGAATGACTGATTTGTTATTTATTTCTTCAAACCACATTTACTTATGTGCTTGCCTCGTTTAGTTGTTTTTTTTAAATCACATTTATCACTACCTTTGCTTTATTTACAAATTAAGCAACTAAATCAATGGATGAACTAAATCATTTTTCATCCATTGTGTTTAAATCTGAAATGGTTCAAGTACATATTATTCAAACAAATTTTTTGTTTGAATAATATTATAAAGACAAAAAATGATTCAAGTACATATTATTATATTTTGTTTTGTTTTGTTTTTTCAACTATTAGAGACCAAAAATTGAACAAAGGTCACAATTAGGGACAAAAATGAATCTTTTTTTTTTTTTGTTTCTTATTAATTAAATTATAGTTGAGTGATTAATAATATAAACTTGAAAATAAGAAACGGAAGGATCCATTTTTTACACAATGACGGTGGCGCGCCGATGATGGCTCAGTTTGTCCGCAACGAATTTCAACAACCAAATTTTGACATGTAATCATTTTGTGATTGTATTAATGTCAAACTATCGATAAAAAGCTTTTTAAAAAAATCTCTTCAACTTTAAAAATTGTTTAAAAAATAGTGTTGTCATTAAATTTGGATCCAAACTCTTAAAAATTTTGTTTCAAATATATGTCTCAACTTTAAAAATAAGTTTAAAAAATTCCCTTAATCTTTAAAATATAAAAAAAAAACAATATTTTTTAATGAATATACTAAAATTTTGTTTCAAATACGCTAAACATAAAATTGAAAGAGACAGTTTTAAAATTAATGAAAATTTAAAATTAATATGACTTTTAATATTAAAAAATGAATGAAATTTAGCATATTATTAGCATTTGATGTCCTAATAACAAGTTGATTAAATAAGTTTTATAAATTAAAATTCATAATCACAACTCTTCAAAGTAAAAAAAAAATAAAATGATTAACTTGTTGTAATGAATTTAAAAACTCAACTAGCAAGAAAAATTTTATCTTGAATTATTTAAATACTTTAACTATTCCAAATATTTAAATTTAATATTAAACTCTCGAGATGAAAACTAAATCTGTTAAGATACATATCGATTTTAAATCATATTTGTTTTTTTTATCATTATAACAAGATTAACGCTAAAATTAAGAATTTATTTATGTTTATATGATACATTTAAATTTTTTAAATTAGTCTTATCAATACAATAATTAAGTTTGAAGATTTAAATCACTAATATTGACATAAAAAATAATTAATAAGTTTTCTAAAAAAAAACAATGAAATGACTAACACAGCTTTAACCTTTTTTTCATAATAATAAAAATTAATGATAAATAAATTTTTTAACATTTTTTTAAGCCAAGTGCTTCTTATGACTCACAATCAGATTTTCACACTCATATATCCAAGACACCGTCAATCCATTCTTACATTGTGACACTAAGATAGATTAGATGAGTAGAAACATAAAATGAGATTTTTCAAAAAAAGAAACATAAAATGAGTGTTTCTAAAACTTTTTTTTAATCTTTGTTTAAGATTCAAAGGTATTAAAAAAAACAAGGCAAATGGTATTTTTTATTAAATATTTTTTAAGTTCATAGATTTTTTTAAAACAAAATATTGACACATTTACTAAGTTTAAGAGTGTTTTTTTTTTTACTTTTAATTTCAAATCTATGATTGACACAAATCACATAATACAATAGTATATTTGATCATTTAGTCTTTTATTGTATTCAACTACAATTATGTCTCCACGCTCCTTTATGAGACCCCACACCACGCGCTCCTTAGATAATCACTTTCATTTTAAATTTTAACTTATTAAGACGTGTTTAGATCATAGAATTCAATATATTTTATATACGACATGGTAACCGATAATTTATACGTTGGAGACTCCATATCTTTTAATGTTGTTAAATTGAGCATGGTGAAGATTTGTTTAAAAATTAATCTAATCTCACTTTTAAATTATTGAAAACGATTTAAACAACTCTCATTACACTATCTCACTTATATTATAACCACTTATGATTAGACTTTTGTCACAATCGCTCAATTTAAGCCATCGTTTTTTTAATAGCATATTTAAATAATTATGGACTAAAAAAATATTTCAATGAGTAAAAAAAACTGGATTTTATTGATATGATATATGATTTAACAAAAAAAAAACTACTAAAATATATATAATTTTTCTTAAACGATTGTTTATATTAAATAAATAATAAATTTATTTAAAAAGAATACATAATAAAATTTAATAGCAGACAGTTAGGGTTTTTTTTTAGATTACAATAATTGAGGGTGGGGACTCGAATCCAAGACCTCCGGTCATTAGATATACACTAATACCGCTTTCCAACTACTTATGTTGGCTATAATATAAGGGTTGTTTGTTTGTCATATTTATCTAGATTTAGTCGGAGTATCTACTAACTCCTCCTCAACAACTTACATCAAAACAAGTTTTTATTGATTCATTCTAATTTTTACTTTTAAAAATAAATGTCATCTTTAACGGTTAATTTTTAATAATTCAATAATTTATAACAACTCATTTTTAATCATTTATTTCAAATCAATTAAAGCATAACTCACTTTTAATTATTATTTTTTTAACTACTCAAAATAATTATTTATTTTAAATTTATATCAAAACAAAATTTTGATTCTAATTTTTCTATATAAAAATCACATCCAAACAAATTTTTTATTAAAACTTTAAATGTATCTACATAAGCTAAATTCTCATTAAATATGCGAGGGGGTGTTTGTATGACATATTTAGGTAGTTTTTAGGTTAAATAGTTATATTGATGAGTTATATATTGAGTAGTTAAAAATTGAGAGTTGTGTCAAAAACTCGTTTGGATATAGTTTTTGGGTAGATGAGTTAGAGTCAAAATCTTGTTTGGATGTATATTTTAAAATGAGTAGTTATTTTTAGTAGTTAAAAAAGAAATGATTAAAAATGAGTGGTTAAAAATAAGTTATTTTGATTCATTTGAAAGGGATGATTAAAAATGAGTGGTTAGAAATGATTAAATAGTTAGTTATAAATGAATGATTAAAAATAAATAGTTAGAAATGAAAGTTATTTTTAAAAATAAAATTGAGGAGGAATGAATAAAAATTCGTTTGAATGTAAATAGTTAATAAATTCTAATCCTAACTACTAACTAAAAACGTCAAACAAACGGCCCCTAAAAGAAACAAGCCCATAAAGATTAAAACATAACAAGTAAGAATTTGGAATCCATGCGTTTTACAGTTTTGATGATGTTAAAAGCGTCAGCAATGCAGTTGTTGATTGTTTGGCTTCTCTGGAAATCAATGTGTAATTATTTTATATATTTTTTTTTCTGAGAAAGTAATTATTTTATATTTATATATATACACATTTTTGTATTCCCAACGAGAATGATTATTCGTTTTTGTGGCGGTGGGAATTGTTGGCTTCCCCCTGTGTTTCCTTCGCTGTCAATTCATTGTAATGTTGTGGATTTTGTGCCTTTTTAATGAACTGCAGTTTCACTTCAAAACAAAAATGGGACCAAATTCACATTTTAGCCTTCCTTTTAAGCTAAACAACAATTTATTTTAAATCAAATATTTTATTCTTTAAAAAAAAAAAAATATCGTTATACTAATATTTGTATGATGTTTTTTTTTGGATAAGAAGATATTTGCATGATATAAAAAAGAGTAAAGTATTTATATCTATAGCATAAAATCAAAATTTAATTCATTTATAGCAGAAAGTTTAAAGTCAGTTATATCACTAATTAAGTTCTATTAGTATAGATTCATTCTATCACTGCAAAAATTTATATTGAATTCTATCACTAATTGAGTGATAGAAATCAATGTCCTATACATGAATTATTTTGAAAATTCTATCATAAATATAATATAAGAGGTAAAATGTGCGGGTGATAATAAATTATCTAATTACAAATTGAGAGTTGTAATCAATAACTCATTTGAATGTAATTTATTTTGTAGATAAGTTAAAATTTAATAGTTTTTTTGAATGTGAATTTAAAATGAATAATTTTGAATTCTAAAAAAGAAAAATTAAAAATGAATAGTTAACAATACATTATTTTGAAAAATTAAAAATGAATAAGAAATGTAGTATTTTTAATGGTAATAAAAAATAATCGGTTTAAATCTTCCCCCACAAACACACCATTACTTTAAAGCAACTCATACCCAACATTATTATTATTCTCTACATGCATACTAGTATTCACATAAGTTATCACATGATTTCATTTGGAAAAAAATGCCCAAACAAAAGTATTATTTGTTTTGGAAGTCAAAAAAATATTCCTCCTATAAACCCATCCTACTTTTATTAAAAAATAAAAATAAAACCCATCCAGTTTTCTTAATTCCCTCCCTACAAAAATTAAAGAGGATAGACAGTAATCAAAACGTGGAATTCAGAGAAAACAAAAAACAAAATATAAAGTTCTAAGAAAAACATTTTTTTTTAAAAAAAAGAGGTTCTAAGAATGTGGATCGTTGGTTTCATTCAGCACAAGCAAATGGACGGCTGCGATCAATTGACATATCGTCACCGAAAGAGACAATACGGCGACGTTTTTGAGGAGTAGAGGAGTTGGTGCGATGTCTTAAATGTGCACGTGTGAGGGCCGGTGGCCGGGTCAACCCGGAAAACAAACCACGTGTCGGCAAAGTACCCGGAAACCGGAGCAGGCGGTCACCCGGTTGTGGAAAATTGGGTTTCTGACTTGGAAGACTGATGGCCACATGTGGAGGGGTATTTTCGTAATTAACTGATCATCTGTAGTTGGTTTGTGTAATTGTGCCAAGCTCCCGAGTGTCGGCGAGTTATTTGCTCGTTTCATAAGTTTTTGTAGTTTACAGCCGAAACTATACTATCTGATGTGAGCTTAGCCTTGTTTTTTCAATAAGTAAAAATGTGGATTCCTATAAAAAGAAGTAGAAGAAAATTTTGGGAAAATTATTGTTTTTTTTTGGGGGTCATAAGTTTAACATTTAATTTTATTTATAATTCAAAATAAAACTTTTTTTTTTGACATTCTAATATTAATCATTTTTAGTGATGATATGTTTTTTTTAGCTCGTGGTTATATTTATTTTCTTTTAAAAATTAAATTTATATATAAACTAAAATGTTTACTTAATTAACATATTCAAACTTAAAATTAATTTAATAATTATTTTAGTCGGAATTACTTTAAAGAACTAACATTTTTTTTCTCACCCCCTTTCCCCAAACATAATTATTATTTTAAAGATTCAAATTGAATATTATTGAAATGTAAAATATAAAAGTAGTCAATTTTAAAATATAAATACCAAATTTAAATTACACTCTAAATTTACAAACAAAGAATAAATTTCTTTTTAAAAAAAAGTATTTATAAAAACAAAAGGAAAATAGACATTTTATGCTGCGTCAGTTCGGGCCTGTCGTTTGCAAATGCAAAACAATTTGGGCCCATTGAATGTTAAAAAAAATAAAAATAAATAAGGGTTGGAGTTCTCCATTCCAAAAGTACAGTTGATTTAAATGTGTAACCTACACGCATCATGTCAGTTTTTATTTTAAAAAACCATATTCTCTTTACATTTTTTGTAAAAAAAAGTTTGGATTCAAATATACAATCTTATTATCCTTAATTTATATTTTAGTCTTTAATGTTCTTTTAGAGAATAACCAAAGGGAAACGGTTCGATAATTATGAAATTATGAATTAAATGATTGATATAACAAAAAAATCATATCATTTATGTATAAATAATAAACTTTTATGTGTTTGATACGTGTATTAATTTCAAGGGTCAAATTTGTTATTGTTGAGTGAAAATGGATTAATATCAAATTAAATAACTAATCACGTAATCGACGTGTGTGATAACTAGATTTCTATTTCACCCAATTACAATCCTCGTAGAAAATACATAAATCCAACTTTATGATTTCATTTTTTTCCCTTTATAAAAATGGCTTGTTAATATAATTAGTATATAATAATATGTACAAATACAAAACATCATTATCGAATAGGTAGTGACGCAATGGTTTCATTATTTAGTTGTAAACTGTTCATGTCCCGAAAATCAGTATTTGTGCCATAATATATACTAAAAAAAATTAAATACAAAACATCACTCTAATCATCTCTCATGTATACAGTAGAAACCCTAACCATCTTCTTTCTGCGCACTTTTATTTCTTTCGATTTCGCCGTCTTCCATTTTTTCCGGCAGCCTCTTGATCTCGCCGGCCGGCTCCGTTTCTCTGCTACAGGCGTTTCTTCTCAAGAACAAGGCAACAGGTCAGTTTATTTCTTGTTGTATTCTTTATCGTCATGTATCGTTTGATTCGCAGAATCATTATACTTAAAACTCATTTGAAATCTCATAGATTCTTATCGTCATCTTCCGAGATTGTATCTTATACGAAATCCGGCGAAAAGCCTGTTATTGTGTTCTTCGAGAATCATGGATTCTCTAAATCACAGATCTCTGTAATTCTCAAGAAATTACCTCAGCTTCTTTCAGCTAAACCCGAGAAAACACTGTTTCCCAAGTTGTTGTTCTTACAATCGAAAGGCATTTCTTCCCATGACGTTGCTAAACTAGTTTCGGGCTTTCCTTACATTCTAACACGAAGTTTAAACAAACATATCATTCCATCCTTCCATTACTTTCAAGACTTGTTTCAATCCGAGGAGAAGACTATTGCAGCCATAAAACGCTTTTTGGGTCTCCTCCTCGTCGATCTTCGAGGCTCTGTTCGTCCCAATATGGAAGTTCTGAGACAAATTGGATTGCCCCATACTGTCCCCAAGGGATGGCACTGTGGTCGAAGAGTTGGACTTTGAGTATATGCTCCACTCAAGGTCTCAGGTTCGAGACTCAGACGTAACATTACTCCTTCGATGTCTCCCGGTGCCTGGCCTAGGGACGGGCGTGGTTACCCTTGTTTTAAAAAAAAAAATTGGAGTGCCCCATATTAACATTGTAACCATTCTTAGATTTCAGCCCAGATTGTTCTCGTTAAAACCCTTTTGATTTGAGGAGAGCGTAGAGGAAGTTAAGGTAATGGGACTTGACCCTCTGCGTTACACGTTTGTTCTTGCTGTTGTTGCTCTGCTATCAATGAAGAAATATGCATGGAAAAGGAAGGTTGAAGTTTATAGGAATGGGGGTGCCCTGAAGAAGAGGTCCTTTCTGCTTTTGGAAGGCATCCAGTTTGTATGATGTCTTCTGAGGATAAGGTTAATGGTGTTATGGATTATTTTGTCAATCAAATGGGATGTGAGACTTCTTTCATTACTAGAAACCCATCTTTAATTGGTCATAGTTTAAAGAGGAGAATTGTTCCTGGGGGATATGTTTATCTAGTTTTGTCAGGTTTGATTAAGAAAGATGTGAATCTTCGTTTCTTTAACATTAGTGAAAAGAGGTTCTTAGAAAAATTTATCAAGCCTCATGAGAAGCACATTCCTGGATTGTTGAAGTTGTATAAAGAGAAATTAGAGATTTCTGAAAGCAAGCAGGTTTAATCTCCTTTCAATGTTAATAATATTTTCTTGGTTCTTGTAGTTGAAATGTCTATTTAGCACTTAGATCTATCTAAGTTGATAAAATTAGAGGTTTCTAAAAGCAAGGAGGTTTTATCTCCTTTCAATGTTAATAATATTTACTTGGTTTTTGTAGTTGAAATGTCCATTTAGCACTTAAATTTATGTGTTTTGAAAGGTCCCTAAACTTTATAAAGTTTTAGTTCATTATGTTGAATCCTTGAATAGTGAATGATGTTGTTGTCAAGAGCTTTTCCCATGTTTTGAAAGTTGAGTTTTCAGTGATGACTTGCCATGACAATCTAAGATTTTTCTTTCCTTCTTTAACCTTTGCACAAGGCTGATACTCTAGTATTGTGAATCCAGAAAGATCATCTGTATCGTCCTTCTAAAGAAATAATTTGGATATTGGGGGAGGCAACAACAAAGGCTATGCTGCTAATAATATATCTTCCTTAGAGTCCCCAAGGGGTGACACTATGGGAAGACTTGAGCTTTGAAGGTATGCCTCCTCAAGAGCCCAGGTTCGAGACTCACTTGTGACATAACTTCTTTGATGTCTCTCGGTGCCTGACCTAGGGACGGACGTGGTTACCCTTGTTTCAAAAAAAATATATTGTCCTTAGAGGAAATGTTGAGACAGATATATATTGTGCCCTACCGGGAAGGGGATCTCCGTGTTGAAACCAGGACATAAGCTACTGTAAAGTTAAGGATGGGAGAAGGGAAAGTAGCTCGTATTTCGGGGAGAAGAAATATGGAATGTGTTAAATTCAGTGTAAATAACATTTACGTGGTTCTTATAGTTGAAATGTCTATTAAGCACTTAAATTTATATAAGTTGATGTGTTTCGAATTGTCCCTAAACTTCAGAAGGTTTTTGTTTATTAATCTCCATACAGAGAGTCAGAAAAATCATCTCCATTAATCTTCCAAGGAATTATTTTGATAATGGGGAGTCAACAACAATGGCTAAGAAAACCATGAAAGAAATTGGTACTTGTTTTCTTTTTCTTTCATGTGGGGAGGAAATTTATTTTTCATAAAAAGTGTTTTTATGTTTTCATTTTTCCCGGTGTACTTCCTAAAATTGTTCTAAAAAAATAAAAATAGTGTACTTCCTAAAATAATATGAAAAAGAATCACACAGGCAACACAATTTAGAAAACATGCAAAACAAATGTTTGGCATCTCTGCTATATATTCAAAATAATTTGGATGAATGTGTGTATTTTTTCCCATTTTCAACAAACTCCCATGGTGCGTTTGGATCTGATAGTTAAAGGTAATAATCACTCGTAGAATTTGTTTCAGTGATAGTTAAAATAGTTAACTGCTCATTTGAAGACTAAAGTTAGTAGTGAATAAAGTAATTAATTACTGATTTGAAGATTAATTTTAATAATGATTGAATGATAAATTTGATACGTGGTTAAAAAATAGTTATTTACCTCGAAACATGAATAAAGGGAGATGGTTACCACTATTTTTCTATCGAAAGAAACAAACTTGCCCTCACTCCCCACACAAATTGAAATATGTACATACAAGTTGTCAATGTAATTTTACTAGTTTTTAAAATGATGTCATTTTACCCATTATCAACATATCAACATGGTTTTAAGAAATCAAGCAACACAAATATAAAGTAGTAATCCATGCTTATGAGAATATAACGAACAAAGTGAAAAAGTAAAGAAAAAATATATTTTTATTCATCCTCTTTTGAATCTAATTTCAATTTAGTTCATATGTTTTAAAATGGAATATTTTTACTCTCTAAACTAATAAAGTTTTTAGTTACATAACGTTAATTAAATAATTTTAAATTTATGTGATTATTTTAATTTTTACATGGTTTTTTTTAGTATAAGTTGGAGGAGGGAAATTATAAATATCGATCCTAGAGATTTGATCGCAGAGTGGAAATGGATTAACACCAAACCAGTAACCAATCGCGTCATCGACCCATTTGATACATGAAATTTTTTTAGTAAACTAAAAAATATATAATGACTAAAGTGAATACCATTAAAATAAAAAATACTCCAGTTTGAAGCAAACTAAATTTAGAGACTAAAAGTTCATATTACAAAAAAAAAAAAAAAAAAAAAAAAAAAAAAAAAAAAAAACCATATTC
Source organism: Sicyos edulis (assembly GCA_036507275.1). NCBI lineage: Eukaryota > Viridiplantae > Streptophyta > Magnoliopsida > Cucurbitales > Cucurbitaceae > Sicyos > Sicyos edulis. The sequence continues at coordinate 48,971,494 of CM071847.1, read as the reverse complement.
TAAAAAATAAAATTTTCAAAAAATCCGAAAAGAAAAAGAGACACGAAAAATGAAGGGATTGTATTTTCTCGCTTTTCAGAAAACCCTAATCCTCATCCTTCCCCCGCATTCTTTGATTTCTTCCGATTTGTTCCTCCATTTTTTCCGGTGGCCTCCTTTTTCCGGCGGCCTCTTCTCAAGAACAAACCATCAGGTCAGTTTCTTTCTTGTTATCTTTCTTACAGTCATGTATCCTTTGATGATTCGCAGAATCAGTGTAGTTACAACAACTCCATTGAAATCACTCGGTTCCTTTTCTCTAACTCCATTGAAATTTCTTAGATTCTTATCGTCCTCTTCGGAGATCAAAGAAAATCCTGTTACTGCGTTCTTTGAGAATCATGGATTCTCTAATTCACAGATCTCTTTAATTTTCAAGAAATTACCTCGTCTTCTTTCGGCTAAACCCGAGAAATCACTGTTGCCCAAGCTGTTGTTCTTGCAATCTAAAGGCCTTTCTTCCCCTGAGGTTACTAATTTACTCACTGCTTATCCTTTCATTCTAACACGAAGTTTACACAAACATATCATTCCAACTTTTGATTACATTCATGACAAGCTTCTATCTGAGGAGACCACAAGTTTAGCCATGAAACGCTTTGCGGTTCTTCTCCGTTGTGATCTTCAAAACTCCATTCGTCCCAATATTGAAATCCTGACTAAACTAGGAGTGCCCTATTCGAACATGGAATCCATTCTTAGATTACATCCCCGAGTGTTGTCGTTTAAACCCTTTCGATTCAAGGAGGTTGTAGAGGAAGTTAAGGAAATGGGATTCAACCCTCGGCGTTTGACGTTCGTTCTTGCTGTTTATGCTCTGCGATCGATGAGCAAATCTACATGGAAAAAGAAGATGGAAGTTTATAGGAAATGGGGGTGTTCTGAAGAACAGGTCCTTTCTGGTTTTGGAAGGCATCCTGTGTGTATGATGGCTTCGGAGGATAAGATTAATGGTGTTATGGATTACTTTGTGAATAAAATTGGATGCGAGTCTTCTTTCATTACTACATTCCCGACTTTACTTTGTTATAGTTTGAAGAGGAGAATTGTCCCCCGAGGTTCGGTTTTTCTAGTTTTGTCGTCGGAGGGTTTGATTAAGAAAGATGTGAAGCTTGGTTTGTTTAGCGTTAAGGAAAAGAGCTTCGTAGACAGCTTCATCAAGCCTCATGAGAAGCATATTCCTGGATTGTTGAAGTTGTATAAAGAGGAATTAGAGGTTTAATCTCCTTTCAATGTCAACAATAGTTACTTAGTCCTTGTAGTTGAAATGTCTATTGTGGACTTAAATTTACATTAGTGTAGAGACTATTTGAGAGACTAGTCTGTTGTATAAAGATTAGTACTTAGTTCTTCTGGGATTCTTTGAGAGACTATTTCTCGTGGCCTACTGTGCTTTCAGGGGATACATACTCGAATCTAGAGGTATACAAAAAAATCGGTAACCCGAGCAACCCGGACTACCCAACCCAAACCGCAAGGGTTGGGTTGGATTATGATTTTGTAGTTTTTGTTGGGTTGGGTTGGTTTTTGGGTTGACAAATTTTTGGCTTGTTCGACCTAACCCAACCCAACGAAGACTAAGAATATTATATATATAATATGTGTGGGTATAAGATAAATAAATAAGATAGATTCTTACGTACTTTGTAAGTCTTCTAAAAAAAGAAAATAAGATAGGTAATAGGTTGAAATATAGTTACATACATTTTTTTTTAAACATATTTGTGGACGTGGACCTATGGATTGAATCTTAGATAGAAAAAATGAGAATAACATAACCCGAGAATCCAACCCAACCCAACTTGAAAATTTAGGATTGGGTTGCATTTATGCATAGGGTTGGACAGTTTGACGAATTGACCAACCCGAAAAGTTGGGTTGGTCCAAAAAAATCATTCAACCCTACCTAACCTGGACCATGTACACCCCTAGTCGAATCTACACACTAGTTTGTTGGGACATCCTTTTAAAGCTAAAAAGAAGATGCTATGGGAAAATTTCGTTAAAGATTTTTGTTGGAGCTTGTGGAGTGATTGAAACAAAGGGATATTCTCGGGAATCAGTACAATCTTTCTAAATTCATTGAAAACTTAACTATTGTTGGTGTCTCTTGGTGTAAAAGATCTCCTCTTTTCCATGATTACAGTTATGAATTTCATACTTATAATGAAATTGTTTCTTATCCAAAAAAAAAAATTACATTAGTGTGTGTTTTGAATTGTTTCTTATCCCAAGGCTTTTCCCATGTTTTGAAAGCAGAGTTTTCAGTGATGATTCCCACTCATTTGACTTGTCCATGATAACCTAAGATTTTTCTTCTTTCTTCTTTACACTAGGTTGATACTCTCAGTATTGTGAATCCAGAAGGATCATCTGCATCATCCCTCTAAGGAATTAATTTGGATATTGGGGGAGGCAACAACAATTTGCTAATAATAAAGTGTCCTAAGAGGAAGTGTTGAGGCAGATATATATTGTGCAAGGAAGGGGATTTCTGAGATGAAACTAGGACATTAGCTACTGTAAAGTTGAGGATGGTAGAAGGGAAAGTAGCTCGCTTTTATGGGGAGAAGAAATGCGAACGAGTTATTTAGGTGCGACGGGCTGTGAGGGTAGCCACAACGGGTAAATCGTGTTCCTTATTTGATTTAGCCCTCCGTGATCGTGGCAAAAAGTTAGCTGTGTAAGCTTTTAACTTGTTTTGTTACTTAATGGATGGTTATGAAGTTCAGTAAGAGGGACGATGTTCGAAGATGTGGATTAAGTTTGATAGTTTTTTTACATATGTGGGAGGCGTACATTTTTTCGTATAATTTTTTAATAAAGAGGTTGCATAACTATTTAGTTTTAAAGCTAAGTTGATCCGTTACATCTTCTATTCATAAATTTATGTAAAGCTAAGTTGATTTTTGCAACTGACTTTAACTATTTTTTTTCTTCAATATTACTTGAGAGACCTGTTTCTTGTTTGTGTTTTTTATTTTTAAGAAACAGCTTTTGTTTGATAATTGTTTCAAAAAATTTGAGAAACGTTTCTTAAATTGGGTCAATTTTTTTTAGGAACTTCAAAAAGGAGGATCTGCTGTTTCAACTCTCTGTTTTGTTTTTTCTCAAAACGCTAATTTACTTTTATGCCAATATTGTTCCTTCTAAATTATAAAGCTTAGCATATAATGGCTCAATGGTTATACCGTGTCTTATTTTGCTGTTGGCCATGGTTTGAATCCCAGTTTGATCAATGGTTTTCATTTTAAATTTTGCAATACTTAATGCATATACTATTATTTTAAAATTTATAATAGTTATATTTATAGTCTTAAATTTAAATTTTTATATTTATATTTTAAAAAATTAATCTTATTATTTGACTTTTAAAATTTACCATGTGTATAGTATATTTGGAATTTGTTAAAATTTTGCAATTTATAAAGATATTGTAAACGAGTAATTATATCATGAAGCAATGCAGCATTAATAATTAATGAATATGAAAATAAAATCAAACAAAGAAACAAAAAAATGAATTATATTTATGGAATAGAGTATTACAAATATTGATTTTAGAAATTGTGTTCGTGGAGTAAAAATGAATTAACTACAAACTATTTCATTTATCCATTCAATCAATTCAATCAATATTTTTATTGTTTAGTTGTAAATCAATACGATCAGTATTTGTCTCATGTCCCAACATTTACTATTTTTTTTTTCTCTCTCACTCTGAATATAAACAAGACAAAACCCTAACTCTCATTTTGTAATTAGAAAATAATATCTCAACCTAATCCAACACTCCCAGTTTGAATTGGGTAGTCCAAGTTAGATTTATCAATTCTTTTCCCTCCCCCTTCTCTTAATTAAAAAAAACATTTACTGAAATAAAGAGAAAAGTTATATTGTAATTTGTTCCCCTGTATATATATATAGTATAAAACCCTAATATTTCCCTTTCCCTTCACTTTTCTTTTCTTCCATTTTTTCCGGCAGCCTCATGATCTCGCCGGCCGACTTGTCTTCCTTGTCATAGGCGTTCCTGCTCTTTCTCAAGAACAAGGCATTTTCAGGTCAGTTTCTTTGTCTTTACAATCATGTATCATTTCATGATCCGCAGATTCATTATTGTTAGAACAACTCCATTGAAATCACTCGGATCCTTGAAATCTCTCAGATTCTTATCTACTTCTTCCGAGATCAAACAAAAGTCTGTAATGGAGTTCTTTGAGAATCATGGATTCTCCAATTCGCAGATCTCTGTGATTTTCAAGAAATTACCTCAGCTTCGTTCAGCTTCACCCGCGAAATCACTGTTGCCCAAGCTGTTGTTCTTGCAATCTAAAGGCCTTTCTTCCCCCGAGGTTGCTAAGTTACTCTCTTTTTTTCCTTACATTCTAAAACGAAGTTTAAACCAACATATCATTCCATCCTTCGACTACTTTCAAGGCTTGCTTCAATCTGAGGAGAAGACCATTGCAGTCATAAAACGCTATGTGGGTCTTCTCCATTGCGATCTTCGAGTTTCCGTTCGTCCCAATATCGAAACTCTGCGACGAGTCGGTGTGCCACATACTAATATTGAAACCATTCTTCGATCCCAGCCACACATGTTCGCATTAGATTCCATTCGATTCAAGGGGATTGTAGAGGAGGTTAAGGAAATGGGATTCAACCCTCTGCAGTTTAGTTTTGTTCGTGCTGTTTCTGTTTTGAAATCAATGAGCAAATCTACATGGAAAAAGAAGGTTCAAGTTTATAGGAAATGGGGGTGGCCTGAAGAACAGGTTCTTTATGCGTTTGGAAGGCATCCAGGGTGTATGATTGCTTCTGAGGATAAGATTAATGGTGTTATGGATTATTTTGTCAATCAAATTGGATGGGAGTCTTCTTTCATTGCTAGAAACCCTTCTTTAGTAACTCATAGTTTGAAAGGTAGGATTGTTCCTAGAGGTTCTGTTTATCTAGTTCTGTTGTCCGAGGGTTTGATTAAAGAACATTCTTATATTAATTATGTTTTTCGCTCTAATGAAAAAATCTTCTTAGATAAATTCATCAAGCCTCATGAGAAGCACATTCCCGGATTGTTGAAGTTGTACAATGATAGTTTTCATAAGATTATGTGAGTTGATTTGACACGATGACCAAACCAGTATTGCATTCAATTGTGTCGATTTGATTTCTTTGTTTAGTTCAAGTGTGCATAAACTTGCCGGGACACACATGGATGTGAAAATAATTTGTACTCTGGTGAAGTTAGTATTGAAGTTTATCTTGTCCTTGTTCCTTAACTTTGATACTTTCGTTAATGGATGAAAAATAGGAAAAAGTTCTTGTTAAAACAGGTTACGAAAAGCATTTCCACCAACGAAAAGAGCTTAGCTCGAAGTAGATTTCACAAATTTATCTTGGATGATGGGACTGTTCCTTTCAAACCAAGAGTTCCATAAGAAAGCTTAAGTAATAGTTTTGTAGTTTTAGTTGTTAGTTTAGTGTGCTTCCTTTAGCTAACTCAGGCAGTGATGAATAGACAATAGAACAAAGAAGTCATGTGTTCCAATTTCCAATTTTAATGGTTGGTGATCCTAAAAGAAGACAACAACAAAGGAGTGAATACTTACCTTGATTAGATACATTGCTTAGTTGTGCCATCCACTTTGTTTTGTTTGATGGTTTATATATTTGTAGCCAGTTTGTGCACACTTCGACTAATGTCATGGGACATATTGCCTGATCCTACTACATTTGAATGTCAAAAAAACTCGTAGAAATTAATTGTTTGGTAGGTGACCACCATGGATATAACCCATCACCCTATGCACTTCCAAGACTTTCTTTGACCACTTGAGTCACTCCATAATTGAATCTATCGCCTTATGCTCTTCTAATTAGCTCGATTATCAGATAGTTAATGATGTAAATAAAAAATATTCCATAAAATTATATTGTTTTCACATATATTTCTTTAGTATGTTATAGTATTAGACTATTGATAAGTGTTCATAGAATTCTTATTGTTAAGAAAAACTTAACACCCATAAGTATGATTCAGGGTAATCTTGCAACATTAGTGGCATCAATTTTGCTAGAATGGAGTTGATCAGTTCTATGAAGCATGTTGTAAGAAGGATCACTTTTTAAAGGTTTTCAAACTAAAACAGAGTTTTGAATGTATCAACTACTAGTATTAAAAGTGTAGAAGAAGTGGAAAGAAAAACTTTAGTTGTGCATTATACTTCTTATAAGGGTCACATTTAAAACATATTAAAACTAAAAAGAATTTTGAATATACCATCTACTCGTATTAAAACCTGTGTTTTTAAAACATCGAAGCACACTGTGTAATAGCCTATTCTTGATGCATTTTTTTTTGTTTAGAGCATGTTATATATAAGTAGTTGAGTGATAATATTAAAAATAAAAATGTGCGAGCAAATGTTATTTTTTTAGTTAATAAAGAACACTAAGCATATGAATTTTTAGGTTTACTATAAGTAAATTTTTATTTTTAATTAATCATAGGATACACATATTTTTTTACAGGCGCAAGACAAGACGTTAAACTTATGTCTTCTAGGTGTGAGTGTCATAACTCATAAGCCATCTATAAGATTCGAATGAATAAAGTTTGAAACTATAGTAATCAAAATTACTACTTCTATAGTATAAAAACTTAGGATAAAATATAGATTTAGTTCCTAAAATTCTAAGTTTGGTTTTCATGATTTGAAAAATTAAAATTTAGTCTCTATAGTTCAAAAAAAAAGTTTTTATTGTTTCATAAAACCTACAATATAATCTTTATTCTAGGTAATTATTGACATATTTAATACATGAAAATTCACTATTCATATATAAATAATATAATTTTAAATAAATATTCATTTTAAATTCCTAAATCAGACAAACAAACACCACATGGTTTGGAAGATTGAGTAATGAAGTTTATCAAAAATAAAGTTTTTTTTTTTAAATCCAAAACACAAGCTATTCACCTAACAACTGAAGTACGTTGTTTTAAAAAAAAAAAGAAAAAAAAAAACTGAAATACGTTTATTAAAATGTAAATTGTAGTCTATCTCTCTGTGTATATGGTATAAAACCCTAATCCTTTGCCTTTCACCGCACCTTTTATTTTCCCCAGTTTTCCATCCTCCATTTTTTCCGGCGGTCACAAGATCTCGCCGGCCGACTCCTTTTCTTTGCTATAAGGTGTCCTCAGGTTAGTTTCTTTTTCTTTGCTTTCTGTACAATCATGCTTCATTTGATGATTCACAGATTCATTGTAATTACAACAACTCCATTGAAATCACTCGGATCCTTCAAATCTCTCAGATTCTCATCCACCTCTGCCAAGAACAACGACAATCCTGTTACTGTGTTCTTCGAGAATCATGGATTCTCTAAATCACAGATCTCTGTAATTCTCAAGAAAGTACCTCATCTTCTTTCAGCTAAACCCGAGAAATCACTGTTGCCCAAGTTGTTATTCTTCCAATCCAAAGGCCTTTCCTCCCCTGAGGTTGCTAAATTAGTCTCTTGTTTTCCTTACATTCTAAAACGAAGTTTAAACCGACATCTCATTCCATCCTTCGATTACTTTCAAGGCTTGCTTCAATCTGAGGAGAAGACTGTCGCAGCCATAAAACGCTTTGTGGGTCTTCTCCATTGCGATCTTCGAATTTCTGTTCGTCCCAATGTCGAAATGCTGACACAAATTGGAGTTTCTCATACCACCATTGAGTCCTTTTTAATCAACCATCCACGATTGTTCTCAATAAGTTCCATTCAGTTCAAGGAGATAGTAGAGGAAGTTAAGGAAATGGGATTCCACCCTTTGAATTTTAGTTTTGTTCGTGCTGTTTCTGCTTTGGCTTCAATGAGCAAATCTACATGGGAAAACAAGGTTGAAGTTTATAGGAAATGGGGGTGGACTGAAGAAGTGGTCCTTTCTGCTTTTAGAAAGCATCCAGGGTGTATGATGGCTTCTGAGGATAAGATTAATGGTGTTATGGATTTTTTTGTCAATCAAATGGGATGTGAGTCTTCTTTTGTTGCTAGAAACCCCACTTTAGTAACTCTTAGTTTAAAGGGTAGGATTGTTCCTAGAGGTTCTGTTTATCAAGTTTTGTTGTCAAAGGGTTTGATTGAGAAACATGAGAAACTTCTTTTGTTGTTTTACTCTACTGAAAAGCGCTTCTTAAACAACTTCATCGAGCCTCACAAGAAGCGCGCTCCTGGATTGTTGAATTTGTATGAGGAGGCATTAAAGGTTTATGAAAGCAAGGAGGTTTAATCTCCTTTCAATGTTAAGAATAATGTTTACTTGGTTCTTTTAGTTGACATGTCTATTTACTTGGTTCTTTTAGAGATTCTGTTTACCTAAAAGGTTTGATGAAGAGTAGGATTTAAGTTGTCCCTAATCTTTGAAGTTAAGGAAAAAGAAGGTTGAAGTTTATAGGAAATGTGGGTGGCCTGATGAAGAGGTCCTTTCATGCCCAGGGTCTCTTCTGAGAATAAGATTAATGGTGTATTTGATTATTTTGTCCACAAAATTGGATATGAGTCTTCTTTAGTTGCTAGAAACCATACTTTACTTACTTTTAGTTTACGGGGCAGGATTATTCCCAAAGGTTGTGTTTACCAAGTTTTGTTGTCAGAAGGTTTGATTAAAAAACATACTTATATTAATTTGCTGTTAGGCTCCTCTGAAAAGCACTTCTTAGACAAATTCATCAAGCCTCATCAGAAAGGGGATTCCTGGATTATTATTGAAGTCTTGCAATGAAAATTTTCAAGTTTGATGGGTTTTGAATTGTGTTTCTACATTATTGATACTATCTACATAGTTAACTAGAAAATTATACGAGTTGATTCGACACGATAAACAAACAACTGTTGCATTCAATCATGTCATTTTGATTTCTTGGTTTAGTTTAGGCACTCATGGATGCCAAAAAATTGATTTAATTCTTTATTTCATCTACACCATGTTGAGTGGCAAAAGTAAATACAAAAAATGGGTAGGTTAAAAATGTTAAATTATTAAGTTAGAATTGAAGTTCATCTTGTCCTTATTCCTTAATTTCAATCTTGGATAACTTTGAATTATAATCCTGAATCCTTAGCGATTAGTGTGCGGTGTGCTTTCTTCGGCAAATTTAGCATGGGGTGATGAGTATGTACACAGTAAAAGAGAGTGGAGTTCAGACTTCCAAACTTTTTTCTGTTATTATTATTATTTTTTATATGTGCGATTGTTTTGATCAGCTTGCGTATACGTTTATGTACTCGATCATCATAAAGTTAATAATGTAGAAAATATTGCTTATAAGTATATAGTTTTTGCACATTGGAGGCATCAGTGGAGAGGTAGGATGAAGTTGAGCAGCTCTATGAAAGCATATATTGTAAATATGAAAAAGATGGGAAGAAGGTTAGTACCCATCTATGGAATGGTTATCACATTGTTTAGGTGCTGCAGCAAGCCAAATCAATCTCTCTACCACAGCAAATTTTTTTTTTTTTTGAAATAAATGTATAATACATATTTATGAAAGATTTTTTGTTGGGGAAAATTTGGGTTCAAATTTTGTAAGGGTCACTTTTAATGTAACAACTGCCTATTAAAATTAGTGTTTTTGAGAAGTTGAAGTGGACTAGGTGCAATAGTCTATTGTAATGTTTAGGCGCAAATTATATATTTAAACTTTCCCTTGTTCCAAACACACCTTTAAAACACAAGTTTTTTTTTTTCGTTTTAAATTTTAAATTTTAACATAAATTGGAGGAGGACCAACAAGACATTAGACATATGCATGACCAACAAATTTTTAGTTGCTTTAGTTGGCGTATATCCTTTTACTTTAGGCGCAATACAAAACATTAGACATGTGCTTTGGTACCTTTATTTCAACTAAATTCTAAATTTCTTGAAAGAAACCAAATTTGTAATTCACTTATCTAACAATAACTCTAATCGTTCTAAAATAACAATGACCTCAATATAAATTATCAAAAAGAAAATCCAAATGAAAAAGCTCCAACTCCCAAACCACAAGAAAAAAAAAAAGGAAGTCACGTGGAGACTTGATCTAAATAATAATACTCTAAGCCACATTCTATTCTTCTTTACTCTATTCTTCTATTTGTTTAGTTTAAAATAACTATTTTTTGGTTTAAATTAAATTTTTTAAAACAAAATTTAAATTAGATTTGAAAAACCATATATGTAAACACTATTATGTAGGTCAATGTTTCTTTAAAAAAATACATTCATTCAAAATAATAAAGAGAAAAGGTAAATGGCATTTTTCTCACCGTATATATGGTATACAACCCTAAGATTTCTACCTACTTCCTTTTTCTTCTTCCTCTTGCATTTTACCGGCCGATTCCTTTTCTGTGATTTAGGCGTTCGTGATTTCGCCACTTTTCTTCTCAAGAACAAGGAATCAGGTCAGTTTCTTTAATCGTTGCTCTCTTTACAATCATGTATCCTTTGATGATTCGCAGATTCATTGTTGTTACAACAACAACTCCATTCAAATCACTCGAATTCTTTACTCAAACTCCATTGAAATCTCTCAGATTCTTATCGTCCTCTTCCGAGAACAATCAAAACACTGTAATTGCGTTCTTTGAGAATCATGGATTCTCCAAATCACAGATCTGTGTACTTGTCAAGAAAATACCTCGTGTTCTTTCAGCTAAACCCCAAAAATCACTGTTGCCCAAGTTGCTGTTCTTACAATCTAAAGGTCTTTCTTCCCCTGAGGTTGCTAAATTAGTCACTGGTTATCCTTATCTTCTAAGACGAAGTTTAAGTCGACATATCAGTCCATCCTTCGATTACTTTCATGAATTGCTTCAATCCAAGGAGAAGGCTGTTGTAGCCATTAAACGCTATGCGGGTCTTCTCCATGTCGATCTTGGAAGTTCTGTTCGTCCCAATATTGAAATTTTGAGACAAATTGGAGTGCCCCAAACTAACATTCAAACCATTCTTGTAAGCAAGCCACGCCTGTTTTCAATAACATCTATTCGATTCAAGAAGGTTGTTGAGGTAGCTATGGAAATGGGATTCAACCCTTTGCATTGTATTTTTGTTCGTGCGGTTTCTACCCTGCATTCAATGAGCAAATCGACATGGAAAAAGAAGGTTGAAGTTTATAGGAAATGGGGTTGGTCTGAAGAACAGGTCCTTTCTGCTTTTGGAAGGCATACAGGGTGTATGATGGCTTCTGAGGATAAGATTAATGGCGTTATGGATTTTTTTGTCAATAAAATTGGATGCGAGTCTTCTTTCATTGCTAGAAACCCTGCTTTTGTTACTCTTAGTTTAAAGGGTAGGATTGTTCCTAGAGGTTCTGTTTATCTTGTTTTGGTGTCGGAGGGTTTGATTAAGAAACATACTTATCTTCCTTTGCTGCTTTGCTCTACTGAAAAGCACTTCTTTGGCAAATTCGTCAAGCCCCACGAGAAGCGCATTCCCGGATTGTTGAAGTTGTACAATGAGAATTGTCATTAGTTTGATGGGTTTTGAATTGTGTTTCTTCATTATTGATTCTATTTACATTCTTAACTTGAAAATGATTTGAGTTGATTGATTCAAAATACGATGAACAAATAACTTGCGTTGCGTTCAATCATGTGTATTCAATCTTGTCAATTTGACTTCTTGTTTTAGTTCAGGTGTGCATAAACTTTGCCAGGACACACATGGATGTAAAGAAAATTGATTTCTTGGCTTACATCTCCACCGTGTTGAGTGACAAAAGTAAGTTAGTCTGTGGTGTGTGCTTTCTTTAGCTAATTTAGAATGGAGTGGAATAATTAATAGAAAAGTGTATGTTTATGACTAAGAAGTCATGAGTTCGAATTTCTCATCACAAACAGTTGCTAAACTAATAAAAGACAACAGAAACAAGTGAAATAGATACAAGATACATTGATTTGTTTGATGGTTGACTTCTTTACCATTTTTTGTTAATCTTTTGTTTGTGATGTCAGTATCAAATGAGCTCAATCATCATATAGGTAATGATGTAAATAGAAAAGATAGCATATAATTATAAAGTGTTCATAGAATGTTCTGCCCAGGTTTAAAAGAGCAAAATTCCAAGTTCTCGAGTCATTAAAAAAAATGTTTATAGAATACTCATTGTGGAAGGAACTGAACAGTGACACCCATAAGCAGCTCTGTGAAGCACATCTATGGAATGGCTATCACATTGTTTAGGTGCTGCTGGCCAACTCAATCTCTTTGCCACAACCAACTTTACTTGTTCATCATATATTTGTATGAAAGGATTTTTGTTGGCTAGAAAATTTGGGTTAGAATTTTGAAAGCAGGGTCACTTTTTGAAGAAATGGGTTTGAAGAATTTTACCCAACATTTTAGGACTCAAATTCTTTTGAGTTTTCAAAATGTTGAAAGCTTTTTGTCAAATGGCTTAGTGTTCCAGCTCGAACTGAAACAGTGAGGGTAAGAAAAGGAGATGTAATTATCAGACTTTTTAAATTTGAAAATGTTCGGATTTTGTAAAGAAAATTACTTTTAAAATGAGAACGACTTGGAATATAACAAATCATAGAATAATTCATACAGGAATCATAAATCCAAAAAAACATATAAAAATGGTAACGGTTCAATCTTGAAAATTAGTATTCCATTTCTATCTTAGGTGAAAGGTAGTCTCCTCCCCAATTTGATTTTTTTTTTTTTTTTTTCTTGATCAATTCGGTGAAAATGCCTAATAATAACTTTCTAAAGACAATCTCAAACTTGTATGGTGTATATATATATATATATATATATATATATATTGTATTAGGTTTTCATGTTGATATTATATTGACTACTTTGTATATATATATCGGTTGCATACCAATGAAAATAATTCTTATCTAATTAAAGTGAGACAATTTTGTTTACATCTTAACAAAGTTTTAGTTTTATTTCTTCTATACAAAAATTACATCCAAACATATTTTTTGCTACAATTCTTAATTTTTAATTACTTCACTCCAAAAATCTATAATTGGCATAATTTTTTTTTTTTTTTTTTTTTTTTTTTTTTTTTTTTTGAGAATATATAATGGGCATAACATCTACGATGGAGGATTCGAATTTTCCTATATTAGGTAGAATTCAAAAAAATAAAAAAGAAATTGAAAAAAGTAAAGAAAGGCAAGTATCTTTAAATTTACTTAAAACATAAATGGAATAAAATATTAAAAATATACTAGGTTAAATATCTAATTTGCAAAGCAAAAGATTATAAAAATAAACTTTCAAAATTTATGGCCAGTACAAATGAGGGTGTGATTGTGTTCCTTCCTCTGCACGTTTCCTTCTTCCATTTTTTCCGGCCGACTCATTTTCTTCGCCGCCGGCGTTGGTTGTTTCTGCCGTTCATCTTCTCAAGAACAAGCAATCAGGTCAGTTTCTTACAGTCATGTTTCGTTTGATTTGCCGATCCATTGTAGTTAGAGTTCCATTGAAATCGCTCGATTCCTTTTCTGAAACGCCCTTGAAATCACTCAGATTCTCATCGATCTCTTCCGAGAACAGCCAGAATCCTGTAATTTCATTCTTCGAGAATCACGGATTCTCGAAATCACAGATCTCTGTGATCGTCAAGAAATTACCTCAGATTCTTTCAGCCGACCCCCAAAATTTACTGTCGCCCAAGTTGTTGTTCTTCCAATCGAAAGGCCTTTCTTCCCCTGATGTCGCCAATTTAGTCACTAATTATCCTCACATTCTAAAACGAAATTTAAACAAACATATAATTCCTTCCTTCGATTACTTTCAAGACCTGCTTCAATCTGAGGAGAATGCAGTTCTAGACACGAAATTCTTAGCGAGCCTCCTCCGTTGCTACATTCGAACCGCGGTTCGTCCCAACATCGAAATCATGAGACAAATTGGAGTGCCCCTTACCCACATTGTGGCCGTTCTTAAAACCAAGCCACGCCTGTTCTCGATAAATTCGATTCGATTCAAGGAAGCCATGGAGGAAGCAAAGGAAATGGGATTCGACCCTTTGAGTTTTAGCTTTGTTCGTGCTGTTTCTGTTTTGGTTTCGATGAGCAAATGTACATGGAAAAACAAGGTTGAAGTTTATAGGAAATGGGGGTGCCCTGAAGAAGAGATCCTTTCTGCCTTTGGAAAGCATCCAGGGTGTATGATTGCTTCCGAGGATAAGATTAATGGTGTTATGGATTTTTTCGTCAACGAAATCGGATGTGAGTCTTCTTTCGTTGCTCGAAATCCGACTTTACTTTCTCTTAGTTTAAAGGGTAGGATTGTTCCTCGAGGTTCTGTTTATCGAGTTTTGTTGTCTGAGAATTTGATTAAGGAACATTCCAAGCTTAGTTTGTTGTTTTACTGTACTGAAAACGGCTTTTTCGACAAGTTCATCAAGCCTTATGAGAACAGTATTCCTGGATTGTTGCGGATGTATGAGGAGAAATTGGAGCTTTCTAAAAGTAAGGAGGTTTAATCCGGTTCCAATTGTTAGGTCTTTATAGTCCCTAAACTTTCAAAAGTTTCAGTTTAAATTACTCTGATAAAGTTAACTATATGGTGCTGTCTGATTCTTTTCAAATGGTTGAAGATCTCCCTTTATCCACAATGATTAATTTCTTATCATGAATGAAATTGTTTCTTATCCAAAACATAGTTGCGAATTATCTTTTTAGTTTAATCTCCTTTCGTCTCATCTTTGTCTTATCTCTGTATACCCCTTCATTTAACTATGCTTCAAACAAAGCAGGCTACTGATACAATTGTTGCTGCACTTTAGTTATTGTTTTTCTGATATATCTTACTGTTTCAAAAAAAAAAATCATGTTTTTCTGATATGTCTACTATACAAAACAGGCTACACTTCCAACAATTTATTTTTTCTTTTCTTTTCGCTGCATTTTAGTTTTCATGTTGTTGTCCTAAACCCTAAACAAACATTTTTTTTTTTTTTTTGGAGTTCTAAAGGAACAAATTGTTAATTGAACTAAAAAGTTGAGTTGAGTGATACTTCTTTAGGAAAAAAACCTCCTTGTCTTCCACGAGTAGTGTATACTGTATAACACAACTGAGAGCAATCTGGACTATTTTTACGTTTAATTGTTATAATTTTCTTTAAGTTGAATTTTTCGAATTGGCCATTTTTTAATTATTTAACTTGAATAATATTATGATTTCATTAAAACAATTGAATAATATTATGTATGTTAAGTTTAATTAATCTAATATGTTTAGTATGATAGTAGGGAGTATATGTCATCTTGAGTTTGAATATTAGATTAAAAACATATTGGATTAACAATTAGATTAACTCTAAAAACACGCCATGAGATGTATTTATATTCTTAAAAAAAAGTATTTATCTCTCATCTCCCAATTGTCCTAAAAAAAAAAAAAAAAAAAGAAATAGATGCATTTGTTTGATTTTTTTAGGGCGGAAAACCCACTAGTAATGTAGTTTTGAGAAATGAAGCAACGCCAACACATTTATATTAATAATCAATGGATGAAGCATAATTTTTTTCTTTATTTGAAATGAAATCGACATAAACGGAAATGTGAACACTAATTTTGAAATTACTACTGACGCAATTATATATATATATATATATATATATATATATATATATATATATATATATATATATATATATATATATATATATATATATATATATATATTCATTGATGAATGAAAATTACAAAATATGAAATATAACATATTTACAAAAAGCTTTGCCAATGAGATAGTAAAGTAAAAAAATGTAATTTTTGAAAGGGGCTATAGAATGCGCCCATGTTAAGACCAATATAGTAGTGAATTTAAATGATGTCACATATATCTTGATCAGCATCTTCAAAGAGTATAGTATTTCTCTTTTTCCATAGAGTCCACCAAAAAGAAATAATAAAAGATTTACCTAGAGTCTTTAGCAACTATATTGTTTTAGACATGAAATTCTTTGCGAATTTTCTCCGTTGCTACCTTCTAACCTCTGTTCGTCCCAATATTGAAATCATGCGTAGTTTGATGATTCGTATAAACACTGTAGT
The DNA here is from genome assembly GCA_036507275.1 of Sicyos edulis. Taxonomy (NCBI): domain Eukaryota; kingdom Viridiplantae; phylum Streptophyta; class Magnoliopsida; order Cucurbitales; family Cucurbitaceae; genus Sicyos; species Sicyos edulis. Next base: position 48,955,377 of record CM071847.1, on the reverse strand, counting down.
TATAATTTCATTGAAATCACCAAGATTTGCATAATTTATTTCTTGAGAACCATGGATTCTCTAAATCTCAGATCTTTGTAATGGTTAAGAAAATATCTCGTCTTTTGAGTGTGGATGTTTATGAAAAAATCTAGCATTCCTGTCCCATTCCAAATTGACCATATACACAGAAGAAACCATACGCAATAACTTTTAAGAACGTAACTCCAAATTATGCATTTTGTTAAGAATCTCGTATTAGAAAGATCGGAAACCCCATAACAATATAAAAGAAATATAATTATTTTCCTCATTGTCAATTAACTTTTTACTCTCATTTATTTGAGAGTAGTTATATCTCTTTGTAAGGTTAGTTCCCCTCCTTTCAACTTTATACTAAAAAAATTAACTTTGAAGATGGGTAGTTATGTTAGCAAAATAATAATTCCAACGACATATTAACTTTCCATTAATATATTTAACATATTTATCTACTCAATTGAATTCTTTCACTACAGGTACAACAAGAATACACTTCAATTTTTTTTTTTTTGGGTTAGGTTACAACATTATTTGGTTGAGTAATAATTTTATAATTTTTTTCGGGTTGGGTTGGTTCTTGGCCAGTTTTTTTTGTTCGTTCAACGCAACTCGAACTCGGAGATAACATACACTAATAAAATAGATAATCTAAGTTCAAGTATAGTGTTATATATTTTATTTATTTGTTTATATGCTCCTGGTTATAATAGAATTGTTTTATAGAGAAACTAAAAGATTGATACAACTCGAAAATTCAATCCAACACAAAAATATTGGGCTGAGTTAGATGCTCTCCCAACGTAATCCAATATGAACCATAACATTCTTACCAACTATAAAACTTTTCTGCAAACAAAAAAAATTAAAAAAAAGAATCAAATAGAAAAAATAAGGATAAATTTAGAGATGTTCACGGGTTGAAACTTGGAAATGGATTTCCGTTCACGCCACCAAAATCGAAATTTGTCCTAGTGAAATTCACGTTTTAAGAACTACAATTAGACTTTTGAAAGTTATCAAATGGAACAAATGTTAAATATTATTTTACACATAAAAAATAAGAGGAATATTTAGGTCATACCTGAGTATGAACCCCATTCTATTTCTCTTTATTTCATTTTCTTATTTTTTGGATTTAGAATGTGATTCATATTGAGGGAGAGAAGTAAAACCTAAATATTTTTCAAAAAATAAAGTCTCTGTTAAATATAGTACAAAACCCTAACCCTGTTCCACTTCTCCATTGCTATGACGGTGGTTTCATCCATTCTTCTTCTTCTCAAGAACAACGGATGAGGTCAGTTTCTTTAATCCTTGCATTCTTTACAGTCATGTATCCTTTGATGATTCGCAGATTCATTGTAGTTACAACGACAACTCCATTCAAATCTCTTAGATTCTTTTCTACCTCTTCCGAGATCATAGAAAAGCTCGTTATTGCGTTCTTTGAGAATCATGGATTCTCCAATTCACAAATCTCTTTAATTTTCAAGAAATTGCCTCAGATTCTTTCAGCTAACCCCGAAAAATCACTGTTGCCCAAGCTGTTGTTCTTACAATCCAAAGGCATTTCTTCCCCTGAGGTTGCTAAATTAGTCACTGCTTATCCTTACATACTAAAACGAAGTTTAAACCAACATATCATCCCATCCTTCCATTTCTTTCGAGACTTGTTTCAATCTGAGGAGAAGACTATTGCAGCCATAACGCGCTCTGTGCGTCTTCTCAATGTCGATCTTCGAAGTTACGTTCTTCCCAATATCGAAATTCTGAGTCGAATGGGAGTGCCCCATTCTAACATGGAAGCCATTCTTAGATTGCAGCCCAGAGTGTTGTCACTGAACCCCTTTCGATTTAAGGAGACTGTAGAGGAAGTTAAGGCAATGGGGTTCAACCCTCAGCACTCCACGTTTTTTCTTGCGGTTTACGCTCTGCGATCAATGACCGAATCAACATGGAAAAAGAAGGTTGAAGTTTATAGGATATGGGGGTGCTCTGAGGAAGAAGTCCTTTCTGCTTTTGGAAGGCATCCGGGGTGTATGATGGCGTCTGAGGATAAGATTAATGGTGTTATGGATTATTTTGTCAATCGAATTGGATGCGAGTCTTCTTTCGTTACTAGAAACCCATCTTTACTATGTTATAGTTTAAAGAGGAGAATTGTCCCCCGAGGTTCTGTTTATCTAGTTTTGTCGTCGGAGGGCTTGATTAAGAAAGATGTGAACCTTCGTTTGTTTAACCTTAATGAAAAGAGATTCTTTGACAAATTCATCAAGCCTCATGAGAAGCGCATTCCTGGATTGTTGAAGTCGTATGAAGAGAAATTCGACGTGCCTGATAACAAGGAGGTTTAATCTTCTATCAATGTGAATAATATTTACTTGAAATGTCTATTAAGCACTTTAATTTATATTAGTCGATGAGTTTCTAACTGTTCCTAAACTTTAGCATATTATTTTGTATCTTTTCTTTTTGGATGGGAAACCAAAATATTTTCATTGATACGATGAAAGTCTATATTATTTCGAATCCTTGAAAAGTGAATTATGATGTTGCCAACAACTTTTCTCATGGGAGATGTTTTGAAAGCAAAGATTTCAGTCATGATTCCCATTCATTTGACTTGTCCGTGACAACCCAAGATCTTTCTTCTTTGACCTTTGTACAAAGTTGATACTCTTAGTATAGAGAATCCAGAAGTATCATCTCCATCATCCTTCTAAGGAATTAATTTTGATATTGGGGAGGAAATTGGATGTGAGGTAGAGATATACTGTCAACAAAATTGGATGTGAGCCTTCTTTCATTGCTAGAATGTAAGAAACCTAGCATTTTTCTGGGGAGTTTGGTGTGAAAGAAACAAGAGGATTTTTCAAGACATCGATACTCCATTCGAACGTTTTTTTGATAATATTGTGCTTTTGGTTGTATCTTGGCTTCTTTATCCTTACTTTAAAGACTACTCATTCTCTTCCCTCCTTTCTTATTGGAAATGTCTTTTGTATGGTTCTAATGAACCTCCTATTTCATTCTTAATGAAATCATTTCTTCATCTTCATCCAAAAAAGAATGTTAGAAACCTTACTCGTGTTACTTATAGTTTAAAGGGTAGGATTGCTCCTAGAGGTTTTGTATATGAAGTTTTATCGTCATAGGGTTTTATTAAGAACATACTTATATTAATTTGTTGTTTCGTTCTACTGAAAGGCGCTCATTAAATTTAGCATGGAGTGGTGAGTAGACAACAGAAGATACTGGCCAACAAGAACAATAATTCAACGACATAAGTGTGTCTCTAAGAGGTCATGGGTTCGAATTTATCCACCGTGGTTTTTCATGCCAGTATCAAATTAGATCAATCATCATATACTATATGATTTAAATAGAAAATATTGTATATAATTATATAGTTTTGTAAAAATAGGAGCATCAATGGAGCTATGCTGAAGTTGAGCAGCTTTATGAAGCATATTGTAAGTATGAAAAAGATTGGAAAAAGGTTTTAGTCCCCATCTATGGTATGGCTATCACATTGTTTAGGTGCTGCAAGCCAACTCAATTTGTTTGAGCAGCTCCATGCACATTCTCTCTCATTAAACCAAACATGAAAATTTCATTCGGCGTATACAACAACCTCATCTCTATTAATGTTTTTGTTAATTGTCCAACAAAAAAAACAAAGTAGAGAACAAAATTGAAAATTGAATATTTGAAAGTATATAAACTAAAATGGGATTAGACAATTATATTTTAACCTTTGAAAATTAGTAGACATACAACTCTAATGATTAAAAAAAAACGTGGGGTGACCTAGTAGTTAAGAAGGGTGTTACTTGAAATTAATTTTCAATGTTGTAGGGTCAAGAAGTGCGCACAGCAATAACGAAAATAAAAGAATAAATAAATAGTCAATGTTGATGTGTCGTGCCATCTGGAACAAAAATTGGGTTGGGTGATAATTGTTTATGAGTTTGGATTATATTGATTGTAATTCGTTTTTGTTTCTTTTTTTAAAATTATCAACATTTGAGATTCGAACTCATAATCAATTGGTAAACCATGTTTGTGCGTTTGAGTGCTATTTCTATTGGCCATGTTCATTGTAATCACAAGTATTTAGTTGGAGAATTTACTAACACCTTATAAAAAAAAGTTTGAGTGCTATTTCTATTGGCCATGTTCATTGTAATCACAAGTATTTAGTCGGAGAATTTACTAACACCTTATAAAAAAAATATATATCTAAATCAGTTTTTATTAGTTTTCCTTATTTTTATTTTTAAAAATAACTTATCATTTTTAATTATTCTTTTCAAAACAACTTATTTTTAAAATTTATTTTTTAACTACTCAAAAGTAATTGATCATCTTAAATTTAAATCAAAATAAGATTTTAAATCTTATTCATTTATATAAAAATTACTAATGTAACTCTCCATTTTTAACTCTTATAGTTTGATGGCCAATATGTCAAATTTAAATTAAATTTGATGTTGTTGGTCCCAAGATCGAATCCTAGTAGGTACAATAAAAATAAAAATAAAAACTATCCGAAATAACTATTTAAACCAAATTCTACCTAAATATGTCAAACAAACACCCTCTGAAATTAATCTTTTGAAGAAAGCAAAAAAACCAAAAACAAAAAGAGAAAATAAATGGTATTTTCTCTCTCAGTATATATCCATAAAACCCTAACCCTCTTTCATTCTTTCCCGGCAGCCTCATGATCCCGCCGGCCGGCGACTCCATTTCTATGATGTAGGCGGCGTTCGTGGTTTCATCCATTATTCTTCTTCTCAAGAACAAGGAATCAGGTCAGTTTCCTTAATCGTTGCTTTCTTTACAATCATGTATCCTTTCATGATTCACAGATTCATTCTAGTTAGAACTCCATTTAAATCACTCGAATTCCTTTCCCAAACTCCATTGAAATCGCTCAGATTCTTATCTGCCTCTTCCGAGAACAATCAAAACGCTGTAATTGCGTTGTTTGAGAATCATGGATTCTCCAAATCACAGATCTCTGTACTCGTCAAGAAATTACCTCGTGTTCTTTCAGCTAAATCCGAGAGCTCATTGTTGCCCAAGTTGTTGTTCTTCCAATCTAAAGGCTTTTCTTCCCATGAATTTGCTAATTTAGTCACTGGTTATCCTTATTTTCTAACAAGAAGCTTAAATCGACATATCATTCCATCCTTCGATTACATTCAAGATTTCCTTCCATCTGAGGAGAAGACTATTGCAGCCATAAAACGCGATGTGCGTCTTCTCCATTTTAATCTTCGAAATTGTGTTCGTCCCAATATTGAAATTCTGAGAGAAATTGGAGTGCCCCATACCAACATTCAAACCATTCTTAAAAACCAGCCACACCTGTTCTCAATAAATTCAATTCGATTCGAGGAGATTGTTGAGAAAGCTAAGGAAATTGGATTCAATCCTCTGCATTGTAGTTTTGTTCGTGCTGTTTCGGTTTTGCAATCGATGAGTAAATCTACATGGGAAAAGAAGGTCGAAGTTTATAGGAAATGGGGTTGGCCTGAAGAAGAGACCATTTCTGCTTTTGGAAGGCATCCAGGGTGTATGATGGCTTCTGAGGATAAGATTAATGGTATTATGGATTATTTTGTCAATCAAATTGGATGTGAGTCTTCTTTCATTGCTAGAAATCCTACTTTACTAACTCTTAGTTTAAAGAGTAGGATTGTTCCTAGAGGTTCTGTTTATCAAATTTTGTTGTAGAGGGTCTGATTAAGAAATATGCGAAATTTCGTTTGATGTTTTACTCGAACGAAAAATGGTTCTTAGAAAATTTCATTAAGCCTCATGAGAAGCGCATTCCTCAATTGTTGAAGTTGTATGAAGAGAAATTAAAGGTTTCCAAAAGCAAGGAGGTTTAATCTTCTTTCATTGTTTAATATGATTTACAGTTCATGGTTCTTGTAACTGAGTTGTCCCTGAACTTAAGAAATTTTTAGAATTATGCTGTTGATGTTTTGAAACCAGACATCTGATTCCATTTATTTGACTTGTCCATCAAATTTTTCTTCTCTAACCTTTGCACAAGGCTGGTATCCTAGTATAGAGAAACAAGAAAGATCATCTCCAAGAACATGCACTTTACATCCTTTTCATCGACATTTTTTTTTATATACTCGAGTGTTTGAGTCAATTTACTCTCATTTCATGACATACTGCCTTATCTTACAACATTTGGATGTTACGCAAACTTTTAGGAAATTATTTTTTAAGTAGATAGTCATTATGGATTGAACTCATAACCTTTCGAATTCTTATGACTTTTTTTTTATTGAGACATACCTATGATGGTTTAGGCATTTATAGGTAGGGGCAACCTTACAAGGAATAGTCATCGGCTTATCTTCCAACATTGACATTATCAACTCGCAAGTCTCGACAAACATTAGGTATAGTTAGTTGTTTCGAGATCTTTCCCTTAATCATTGGTTACTTAAGACTTGTTTATTGTTTGTTCTCATGTTTTTAATTGCTCTATGCATCGGCGACTGTTTTTCGGCCTACCCATTTATTTTTTCTATTGTTTCTGTAGATTTTTGCAACAGTTTCACAAATCAATAAATTGGTTTTGTTTATCATCTCCATTATCATTCTATGTAATTCATTTTGATATTGTGGAGTAACAAAACAAAGAATTGGTTTCATCCTATAAATTTAAGTCTATTGTGATATTAATTGAATTGCTAGAGTTCATTGATTTTATATACCTAACAGGATTGTACGAACCAGCAAACCAAAATATAAACTACTTGATAAATTGAACAAATAATTCTAATTCCAATTATAATCTCTCGTCACTTTCACAATTCACATAACAATCTCATACATTAGATGAGGTAATTATAATTCGTCCTTGTAAGTGTTGAGTCTGAGGTATACTGTGCCCTACAAATGGAAGGCGATGTTCGAGATTTGCGAGGCCTAAGACGCAATTGAGGCACAACGTGAGTCGTGTAAGCTTATTGAGAAATTCTCCCTTGATGTAATTTCATATATATAATGAAATTGTTTCTTATCAAAAAAAGTAAGCTTGTTGAGAGATTATATTAAATCTTTGAATCTGTCTTGGATTCTTGGAGGACGCCCTGAAGGGCCAAACCGATCACCCGAGGCAAACGTTTGCTTTACTCGAGATTGTTGATGTGTTAATAGATGTGGGTTACAATCGGTCTGATTCGATCTCCTACTTGCCTTGGATTTGATCCTTAGTTTTGAATTACTACAAGAATTTTGGAAACCCAATTCAAATATATTTTTTAGGTTACAAAAGCTTGATTTATTTTTTAGCTGCCACTCAATACTTCCCAAGTGTAAATAATGAATACTAAATGATGAAACGACCGATATGTATTGGTCAATACTTCATGATTCATACCTTTATTTTTTTTAATAATGTGAGAACTTGGAGTTTCGCTCCTTTAAATTGGCACTATGATACATCAGAGAAATGAACACACAATTAAGAAGTGTCTATAAATTAAGGTTACAAATGAGTTTTAAACTTGAGATCTTAAAGAGAGCACACTTTCAAAGTCTATCTCTTCGACCAATTGTGCCACTTTTAAAAGAGAGTATAGAAATTACTTGCAAAAAATAACCTTACATGTTTAAAATTATATTAATAAAACAAGTGGATAATTATGTTTAAATATTTTAATTTTTAATGTTGTATTTTATTTTGGAAACGGATTCAATTCTATTTATACTCTGATTTTATGGGATAACATCATATGTTTAGAAAAGGTCAGTTAAAAACATATGTTTACTGAAATGGCTATGGCGAGTAGTTTCGTTGTGGTAATTTAATTTCAACTTTGAAGTTCATGTACTTTTTATATAAGATTTGTTGTCTCTCTTCCACATTAGTTGGACAAAATTTTGAAGAATTGCATTTTATTTTTACAAAAACAAATGTAAATCATCTCTACTATATTTAAAATAATGTAAATTCTATTTTATAATTAAATTTTATTTTATTATGTACCTAGTTTTAAGTTGTCAATGTTTTACATTAATTTTGAAAGTAGATGTCATTTGTTTGTTGGAAAATAGAAAAGATATAAAATTCAAAACTCTTCAACAAAAATCTTGTTCTAATGGTAAATATAAAAATAAAATTGTTTTCTCTCTCTCTCTCTCTCTCACTATATATAGTATAAAACCCCTAACATTTCCGTTTGCCCGCACTTTTCCTTTCTTCCATTTTTTCCGGCGACCTCATGACCTCGCCGGCCGGCTTGTTTTCCTTGTCATAGGCGGTTCCTGCTTTCTTTCAAGAACAAGGCATTTTCAGGTCAGTTTCGTTGTCTTTACAATCATGTATCCTTTGATGATTCGCAGATTCATTGTTGTTACAACAACTCCATTGAAATCACTCGGCTCCTTGAAATCTCTCAGATTCTTATCTACTTCTTCCGAGATCAAACAGAAGCCTGTAATTGCCTTCTTTGAGAATTATGGATTCTCTAAATCGCAGATCTCTGTAATGGTCAAGAAATTACCTCATCTTCTTTCCGCTAAACCCGAAAAAACACTGTTTCCCAAGTTGTTGTTCTTCCAATCCAAAGGCATTTCTTCCCCTGAGGTTGTGAAATTAGTTTCTCGTTATCCTTATATACTAACACGAAGTTTAAACAAACATATCATTCCAACGTTTGATTACTTTCAAGATTTGCTTCAAACTGAGGAGAACACTATTGTAGCCATAAAACGCTCTGTGGATCTTCTCTATGTTGATCTTCGAAGTACCGCTCGTCCCAATATTGAAATTCTGAGACAAATTGGAGTGCCAGATACCAACATTCAAACCATTCTTAGATTTCAGCCCAGATTGTTCATATCATAACCCTTTCCATTCAAGGAGGCTGTCGAGGAAGTTATGGAAATGGGATTCAACCCTCTGCGTATCACGTTTCTTGTTGCGGTCTCTGCTCTGCGAGCGATGAACAAATCAACATGGAAAAAGAAGGTTGAAGTTTATAGGAAATGGGGTTGGTCTGAAGAACAGGTCCTTTCTGCTTTTAGAAAGCATACAGGGTGTATGATGGATTCTGAGGATAAGATTAATGGTGTTATGAATTACTTTGTCAATCAAATTGGATGTGAGTCTTCTTTCATTGCTAGAAACCCTGCTTTTGTTACACTCTTAGTTTAAAGGGTAGGATTGTTCCTAGAGGTTCTGTTTATCTTGTTTTGGTGTCGGAAAGTTTGATTAAGAAACATGCGAAACTTTGGTTGTTCTTTTCCTCTACTGAAAAATGCTTCTTAGAGAATTTCATCAAGCCTAATCAGAAGCGCATTTCTGGATTGTTGAAGTTGTATGAGGAGAAATTAGAGGTTTCTAAAAGCTAGGAGGTTTAATCTTCTTTCATTGTTAATAATATTTACAGTTCTTGGTTCCTGTAGTTGAATTGTCCCTGAACTTTAGTCCCCAAGGGCTTAGAAGGTATGCTCTCCTCAAGATTTCAGATTCGAGACTCAGCTGTGACATTACTACTTTGGTGTCTCTCAATGCCTAGGGACAGGCGTGGTTACCCTTGCTTCAAAAAAAAATTGTCCCAAACTTTAGAAAGTTATAGAATTATGTTGATGTTTTGAAAGTAGATATGTGGTTCCATTTATTTGACTTGTCCATACCATCCGGATTTTTCTTCTCAAACCTTTGCACAAGGCTGATATCCTAATGTAGAGAAACAAGAAAAATCATCTACATGGGCAAAATCTACTTTACGAGTTGAAGGTGATAAGTTTAATTTATAGTGATTGTCTATCTAAAATTTAAAGTTCTATGAATTTTCTTGATATCTAAATGTTGTAGGACCAGATGGTATATTCTATGACATTAGTTGGAATGGGCGGAAGTTAATTCTTACGGTACGAATATAAAAAAATAAAAAAAAAAGTGTTGATGCATAGATGGATTGTGTCCTCCATATGGAAAGGGATAATCGAGATTTGGGTGGTAAGTCGAAGCCTAAGATGCGATTGAGGCACAAGCTTCTCGAAAGGTTGTATTCGTTCTTGAACATGTCGTGGATTTTTGGAGGAGACTTTAATGAAATCATCCTCGAGGGCTAAACTGAACACCAATGCTAACGTTAAGCTTTATGCGAGATTGTTGTTATATGTTAACGAATTTACAAAGGGTCTGATTCGATCTCCAACTTGCCTTAGGATTTGATTGTTAGTTCTGAATAATTACAAAAGAGCTTAGAAACTCGATTCAAATATTTTTTCAGCTTACAAAATGCTTGCTTTGTTTTTTTCTTTCTTTTTGTTGCCACTCAATACTTCCTAAATGTGAATACTGAATATTAAATGTTTGAGAGAATTTAAGTCTTCTTAAAGATATATACATGCAAATGTATAAGATTAATTTTGAGTTGGGAAAATGATCACTGACTAATATATTTACTCAATACTTCTTCTCGATTCACTTTGATGGGTATCAAAATATGACTTGCAATAAATCACTCTACATGTTCAAAATAATAGTTCATAAATCAATAGCATGTGTGTATATAGCCTATTTATGAATAATTATCATCTATCTATTTCTATTATTAAAAGGTAACCATGTTATATATATATATTTATTTATTGTGACTTCATTGGATAAAATCAAATGTTTAAACAAATATGACAGAATTTGAAGAATTGCCTTCTTTTTCTATTTTTTCAAAGACATGTTGGCATCTATACTGTATAATTAAAGGATTCTCACCAAAATTAACATTTTGGTCTTTATAATTTGAAAAAAAAGTTAACATTTAGTCTATGATTACAAAATTTAGAATTTGGATAGTATGGTTTATAAAAAGTTAGTATTTATTTCCTATGGATTTAAATATTAAAATTTGGTCCATATATTTTGATAAATCTAAAATATATCACGGTGAACTAAATGTTTATATTTATCAACAATATATATATATATATATTAGCACATGGTGGGGGAAGGAGGACCAACAAACCCTACGTAGATGGCACAACTACTCTCAAATAATATGAGAGCCAAATAACGATTTTTGCGCTCGAACTCGTGACGATGGAGTTGAAATAGATTAACACCAGACAAGATAACAATATATTTCATTTGGCTAAAGCATAATTTGAAATAGACACGTTCTTAAGTAGATGCCTTCATCTGTGGGTTATCAACCAACTCTTAGTTCCAAAATGAGTTCTTACTCCAATGAATTGCTTCAAGTAGCTTTGCACTAAAATATAGTTTTAATAAATGAAGCAATAAATAGTGTTATTTGAAATGAAATTGACATGTACAACTTTAAATTCAACTTATTTTAATTATCATATTCAACATTTTAAAATACTATTTTACATTGTTTATAGGCAATTATATATCTCTATAGATAAGTATTATTGGAGTTCTTGTATTGATGAATTTGATTAAATTACAAATTGATTGTTTCCTCTTTTTATAGATAGAAAAATAACAATTTAACTCTTATAATTTTAGAAGTTTTAATTATATCTAAGTAAATAAAACTTTACAAATACATAATAGTTAGGTATGTGATCTTATATATTCTATTAATATGTGAGTTAAAAGTTGATTAGACAAAGATGGTACAGTCTTATCGATATCAAATTTCAACCAAACTTCACAAGTAAAAGTGTTGCGACAAAAGTAATAATAGTTTTAAAAAATAAAGTTTATTAGTTAAATAAAATTATGTTGAAACTTGACAATATTTTTTTAAACTGGAAAATTGAAGAGCTGTAGAAAAATTGTCAATTTAATATATATAAACTGCTTTATTTTACCATTGAAAACTAATTCTCATGTGTTTAATTATTTAATAATTATGAATTAAAATTATTTATTTATTTTTAAATTCAACCATAAATATTTATTAAGTTTTATTAACCATACAAATTAGATTTTCACATTCAGAAAAAAATAAAAATTAGATTTTAACCTTTAAAATAATAGATACAGTGTTTTTTAAAAAATAAATCGATACTATATTTTAATTTGTTTCTAAATAATAGGGTATAGAGTATAGTCGTTTTTAACTCTTCACAACAAATGAATAATTAAAAAAAAAAATAGAACAAAAAATCCCAAATTTTTGAAAAAAAAAAAAAAAAAAAAGTCGAACAAAAATATATAATTGCACTTGGTACCAAAATTTTATTGCACAGTAAAATACTTAAAAGTTTCGCGGTTATGCCCCAAACCCCATTGTTGTTCTGCATCTTCTTCTTCTTCATTCACGTCGATTCTCTGGATTTCATCTTCTTCGTTAATCTCTTCCTCAACCACTTCAGTTTATGCTCTATTGCTCTTCCTCTGTTTGCTCTATGCTCAGGATCTAGAGCTTGCTTTGACGGCGACCGGCCGTTTCGAAATCGGTAATACTCTCATTTTTTGCATCTTCTAGGGCTGTTTCTTGACGAAGAACGTTTATCTTCTTTTTAATTCTATGTGGATTTTTTTTTCCGACTGTATCGAGGTTGACTTGGATTTCGTTTTCGTCTTGATGTCGCTCTTCTGTAACTCGGTTTAGAATTGAGATCACTTTGCGTGTATGGTCCTATCTATGTCGTCTCACGTCCTTTTCTGCTTCAATTACTGGATTCTGATGGAATTTTGTTGCCATTCTGATTTTGATTTACTCGTTTCATTCCGTTTTGTTAGTTATCAGCCTCAGCAGGGAAAGAAAGGGGATTTTGTTTTAAATGTTGCTTATTCGTTATTTTTTCTAGGCATTTGTGTTTCTGTATGCCGAATTCTGTAAACGAAACACTGGCTGATTTGCTTTTACGCAAATGGGGTGCTTTGTTTTTCATGTTTAAATTTGTGCTTTCACGAGTCCGCTCTTAAAGTACAATTTATTTGAAGGGGTTTTTGGGTGAATGTAAGTGCTGGATTTGTACTTCAATGGGTATTAAGTTGGTATGCTTAGACATGTCTATAGAGGGCATGTCGCTCCTGAACTTCAATCAGTGTGCTTATATGTGTTTGTGTGTGTTACATATCGCTAAAGCTCATGGCCCCGTCAAGAAAGTCCAGAAGTGTTAATAAGCGGTTTTCTTCTGTTAATGAGGCCTCATCAAGCAAGTATGCGGAAGATGCCAGCAGAAGCAAGCCGAAGGTATGTGTGTCTGTGGTGAAATGACTTATTAAGTTTTTTTCAGTATTTCAACTTCCCATTTTCTTATATATGAAAGAGTAAGATCCTCAAGGAGTGGTGCGGTGGTCAAAGGCTTGGAATTTGAAGGTCAAGGTCACATGTTTGAGACTCAATTATGGCATTAATTTGTAGACACCTCCCATGTCTCCATTCCTTCGATGTCTCCCGGTGCCTGGTCTAGGGACGGGTGTGGTTACCCAGAGTATAGTGGAGCGAACCTCCGATTTTCCAGTTTAAAAAAAAAAAAAAAAGATGTATATGAAAAAATAAAACATTTGGTTGTTTCAAAGCAGAACTTGAGTTGCTAATTTGGTCATGTAGGCCTATCTTGAAGTTTATTATACATTGCCGGAATTATTATCAATTTAAAAAACTTCATGGTCTTTCAGCTATTGGAAGCTTAATGTCTAAATCATGATTGTATTCATATTTACCAACTGTACTGCTGTTAATGTGACGGAAACTCTATCTTCCTCTTATTTTTGTAGTGTTTTGGATTTTTCAATCTTAATTAGTGTTTCCCCAGTAGTATGAGATCTAAATTTTAATATGGAGTCAATGCTGATTAGTGTTGTTGTAGAATTCTCATTGCGAAAGGAATATAACAATGACAAGTTTGGTTCAGGTAGTCTTATAACCATCTTCTGATTATTTGCAGAAGAGGAAGTTTTCTGACCTGTTAGGACCTCAGTGGAGCAAGGATGAGGTTGAGCAGTTCTATGAAGCATATCGTAAACATGGAAAAGATTGGAAGAAGGTTAGTACCAATCTTATACTTTTTGTTCAAGTGCTATATTTGGGTTGAGCAGTTCTATAAAGTAAAAAAAAAATTGATTGGAATGGACATGGCAATGTTCAAGTGCTGCGAGCCAAGGGAATCTCTTTGCCACAAAAAACTTGTGCCTTGTATTTTCAAGTACCATGTCTCAAAATCATGCCACAATTTCTTTTAAAGTAAGAAAAAACGAGATTATACTCATAATTTTTCTGCAGATGGCAATTAAAATTGTTACTGTAGTTGCACCTCAATTTTCAGTCTTAACAGGTGTGGGTACTGTATTTGGGTTGCAATATTTTTGTGTGGTACTTGTGCAGGTAGCTTCTGCAGTAAGGAACCGTTCTCCTGAAATGGTCGAGGCTCTTTTCACCATGAATAGGGTAGACCTTTTTAATCTACTGATCTCAGCTCTCCCAACTACTTATCTAAATGATTTGTATTTCCATGAATCTTTCGATACAAATGACTTTTCTGATTAAGTATCCAGTAAACTCGTATGTCGTATTTTATTCCTAATATCAGAGACCTGTACATTGTATTTGTAGCACGCTATCCCATTTGCTTCCCTAAATTTATATCTAATTGTAATGTCTCCACTGCACATTTTATGTGTTGCTTGTGTACTCTGAATTGTGATCTCTATTGTAGTATCTAAAGGTCATGACTATTTTGAGTTGCATTTAATATTGAGTTTTCTTGTATAATCAAATAACCTTTTAGTCCTTGGCCACTTTGATTATTGATGCCCTTTTAGAGTTTCACTTACTTGACACAATTTAAATGGGCACTGCAATTTACTGCATTACCTTTTCTGCATCATTATATTCTCTGGATTTTTGGCTATGGAATAACCAGGCTTGTAAAATTGATTGAAAAACATATATATATATATACACACTGCTTGACTCTATAACATTTGGATGGAAGGAAATCTTAAGAAATTAATTCCAGGTGGTTACCATTTGAACTCATCACCATGGATTGTAAAACATATTTACTTGATATTTTTAGCAATGTCAACTCAGTAACGCTATCTTGTCATTGTGGTCTTACTCTGAAATAGTATGCATACTCTGCTGATTTCAGGCCTATTTATCACTTCCAGAGGGCACTGCTTCAGTTGTTGGGTTAATTGCAATGATGACTGATCATTACAGCGTGTTGGTGAGATTTTTGCTCTATCTGAAGATTTTTTCTCTCTTTTTTTTCTTTACCCCTTTTTTCCGGAAATAGAGCTCTGTCTATTACTCAATTTAAAAATAATTGTTTCATCAAACCGTTGGTTGGTTCCTGGTGTTCAAATAACATCTTCAAAATCATAAGGTGCTTAGAGGGAGCAAGTTCAATCCACGGTGGCCTACCGAGGAAATTGTTTTCTATGAGTCTCCTTGACAACCCTCCCGTGAGAATAGTGAGGTGCACTTAAGCTGACCCTAACACTCGCAAATATAAAAAATGTTTCATCAATATAAATAAAATCACCGATATAGTTTTGGTTTCATAAATGCTTTATTTTATTAAATAAATATTGGATTGTAGAGGTAGCATATTGAATTACATGGAAGTTACAGAGTACTGTAAGGCTATTGTTGAGGTTTTATGGCTGTCTTTATGGCTCTTCTGAGGTCTAATTTGATACATGAATTGTCAGAGAGACAGTGAAAGTGAACAAGAAAGCAATGAGGATTCAGGAGCATCAAGGAAGCCTCAAAAGCGTATGCGTGGAAAGTCACGAAATAACAACTCTAAAGGACTGGATTCACATTTCGAAGATGCTTCACAACTGCAGTCTCTTCCAACAAATTACGGCTGCCTGTCATTGTTGAAGAAAAGGCGTTCTGGTAGGAAATGTCTAAAATTTCTCTCTTAGGCAAATGAGGTTTTCTGTTTTGTTTTTCATTCCTTACCTTTATCTATGGAGGGGCAATTGCTGTATTTATTTCATTTTTGGGCACTTGCATGGTTAATTTTTTGAGCTATCTATGCTACTTTTCATTACATCATTTTTCTATTAACTTTTAAAAGCATTTATGGGAAATTACTGTCATGTTTTTGGATTTGAGTTATTGAAGTCAAAGTGTATGGTCTTAGGAATCAAACCTCATGCTGTTGGAAAACGGACTCCGCGTGTTCCTGTATCATATACATATGACAAAGATAGTAGAGAGAAGCTTTTTTCACCCTCCAGGCATACTGGTAAGCTTAAGGTTGATGATCCAAATGATGATGATGTTGCTCATGAGATAGCTTTAGTTTTAACAGAGGCTTCACAACGAGATGGCTCTCCTCAACTCTCTCAAACACCAAATCCTAAATTAGAAGGTCCTGTACTTTCACGCAATCGAAATGTCAGGATGGTAATTATTCGTAGTAGCTTTTGTACACATGCTGTTGCTTTCTTTACAATTATTTAGACCATGTCAAGTGATTGGCTTTATCTAATTTTGATATTCAGAAAAGTGAATCAGACTTGATGAGCATGAAGTTTCGATGTAGTGAAATGGATGAAGGTGGTTGCGAATTAAGCTTAGGAAGTACTGGAGCTGATAATGCAGACTATGATCTGGGAAAAAATAGTCGTGATATTCAAAGAAAGGGTAAAAGGCACAATAGGAAGAAACCAGAAGTTGAAGAAAGTATGTACAACCACTTGGATGACATTAAGGAAGCTTGCAGTGGAACTGAAGAGGGACAAAAATCAGGCAGTTTGAGGGGAAAGCTTGAAACTGAGGATTTGGATGTAAAATCTGTGAGATCCTCTTTTAAAAGCACGAGAAAGAGAAGTAAGAAAGCTTTATTTGGAGGTAAGCTGAAAATATATTTGAATTGGCTTGTCTACCTTTGTTTTGTATTTTGTATCCATCCATTCTATTAATTTTTTGAAAGCGGATTATTAACTTAGCTATTGTTCTTGACTATATTTTTCTTCCTTTGATGACATTTAAATGGTGCATTGTGAAAGGGATGAGAGAGTATAACTGGACTTGATTATTTGTTCAATTTTAATGTGGTTTTTGTTTTGGATTGGCGGTCAGTGCATTCTTGTTTTCATATATTTGATTAAAGATAACAAGTTTATGGAAGCTTTAACAATTTATGGATTGGTTGTAGCATGAACACTTTTAGATTCCAAGTATATTCACATATACTAGAAGTACTTGGCCTTTTCTTTCTTTTGGGTGTTACCTCTGTCTTAATAGTCGATCAATTATTATTTGAAGTATTTTTAATTTGAAATGCGAATTTGTATGGATATATTTTAAGATCTTGCTCTAGCCTCTGTTTCTATCATTAGATATTCAAATTTATGCACGATTCTTTTTCCCCCTTGTCACTTTTTTTATGTTTTCACTTTTCATAACGAAGAAGCAAGTATGTGTTCTTATCTTCATTCTTTTGGCCGTTCTCTGTTCAGATGAGTGCGCAGCATTTGATGCACTACAAACTTTAGCTGATTTGTCTCTGATGATGCCAGACACTACTGTTGACATGGGTAAAAATTCTTCTTCAATTTAAATTTATTTTTAGGCTTTTCTCGTGAAACCTAGTTATATGTTGTGCTTTGGTTTTTTTTTTTTTTTCTTCTTTTGTATGTCAATGATTTTTGCTTCATGCATTTTCTCTTAGCTGCATGTTTTCCTCTGTCTTCATTTTCTTATAACACTATTCGGGAAAGCTTTCAGAGAAGGTGTATGAAACTGACTCTCGAGAGATATATCATATGAAGAAAATGTGATTTTGAATTGATAGCTAATCATAATAATTCAGTTATAAAGTGCCAGCTAGAAAAAAATGTTAATCGGTATAAAATGTCAGCTATTGCTAGAGGTGAAGTTGTAATTTTCAGTTAATTGAAGCTGGGGCTAGACATAGGTGCATAGGATGTTGAGTAAATGGTTGCTTGATTGACACTTGAGTTAATCAACGCGCATTCATCTTATTTTTGTTCCACCAAGAAGCTTGACTTCGTATTATGTTTGGGTTATCGTTCTATGTTTAAGCTGCCATCAGGATGACTAAACGCATTTGATTTAATGAACCAACTTTAGGCACATGCTCTATATGTTCAAACTCTCCTAGCTTGTTACTGAGTCATTGAACTCCTGTAATTCAATTGAAACTGTTTAAATTTATTAGATGAAAATAAATTTGGTTGATTAGAAATGACTACACATTCTCGGAGACTGCCAAAAAATGGATAATCTTGTGGATTCTTATGGAAGAAGAAACAATTTCATAAGAATCCACCAGATTATCCATTTTTTGACATGAGCTCATTCTTGGTGGAACAAAAATCTGGTGGATTCTATTATCTTTCTTTTCATGACATGGGCCCATTCTTCAAGGATTACAGCTTTACTTCTTTGTATGCTCATAGGACCCTTTTGTAATTATTCATTCATCAATGATAGTTCACGTTTTCTATTAAAAAAAAAAGAAATAAAATAAATTTGTTGGAGGCTTTGAAATAGATTCTTTCTTTTGTGACTACCAATATCAATTCCTTCCCTCTCTTCTTCCTTCCACAATAGAATGATGATGAACATGATCTTTTTGTTTCTTTATGTAGACCCTTCTGAAAAGGTTAAAGAAGAAAATCTCGATGTCATGGATAAGTCTATAATGAAAGGGAATCATTCAGTTGCTGGAGCGGAAATATCTGCTCTCAAAGCATCTAAGAAAGGAAAAGCTTTTGGTAATAATGTTGGTCATATTCCTGAAGCAGAAGGAGTTCCAGGATTCAATAATGGAAATCGAAAAAGGAAACAGAAGTCTTCTCCATTTAAAGTAAGGATGGATTGCAAGCATAATATTTGTAGTTTTAAATTGCTGCTCTATCTTTTAAATCATTTCTGTTGTGGAATGAATTTTGACAATATGAAAATTTATGGTCACAGATATCATCTAAACACGAAGATAACAATGATTCCCATGCCATTGACACCCCAAAAATCAAGGTGTGGGTCCTATTCAATCCTCGTCTTAGAAAAGTCCCCCTTCTATTCTATCATAATTCTTTATCTTTTAATATTTATTTAATAAGGAAATTCAAAGGAACTCCCGTTTGAATGAGTGAACTGCGTTATCCTGTTACTGTTCTTTTTTCTTTTTCAAACAAGAAACAAACTTTCTATTAATGGATGAAAATATAGAAAATGTTCAGGAATTTGAACTCTTAAATGGAGTGAAAAGAGGACCAAACGACCAAACGACCAAAAAAACTTTTTATCTATTAGAAGCATCCACACTGTGACTTGATGACAGTATATTCCAAAGAACATTTAGCTTGCCCTTGAATTGAAACCATAAAACTTTGAAAACAAAAGAAAAAAAATTTAATGAAAGAGAAGAAAGCTTACAAAAGGAAGGAGAAAAGACAGCCCAACTGAAACCAAATGGCGTCAGTTTAATAAACATCGTAATGATAAGATTGTTATTAGGGGCATATTAGTAAATAATTAGGGAGTTAGGGTATTTGATTATAAATATAGAGTGGGAAAGGGAGAGGCAGGCAGTATGTACATGGTGGATTAGGGCTTGAGAGAGATCTCAAGAGGGACGGTACCTTTAACACTTATTACTATAAAATTGTATTTTACTTATTGCTATAAAATTGTAAATCTCTATCTTGAGTATTGATACTTCTGTGACCAGTACCGCATAGGAAAAAATTAACCATCTTAGGAACTTTACCTTTCAACTTTCAACCATGATTTAATACTTTCATTTTGCCTTCATGTTAAATTCATAGATTTTGATGTTCCATTCCCTTGTATGTTTCTAAGAAAGGCTCTATGTTCACGATTATTTTTACAAATGGCTCTTACACCTGCCCCCAAGGGTTGACCTCATTGGTAAAATCTTAGGCTTCATGGTATGCTCCCTTAGAGGTTTCAGGTTCGAAACCCATATAATTGTAAAATCTCTTGTTATCTCCCGAGTCTGAGCCTTAGGAAGGGCACGGGTGCCTTCGAGTATGTAGTGGAGTGAAGCTCCCGGTTGTAAAAGAATGGCTCTTGCACATGTAAACTTCGTCTCCCATCCTTACTTTCATACTTATTTTTGTTCTAGGCTGCAGATGAAGGAAAGAGTTCTGTTGGTAAAGTTAAGCGGTCCCCTCATAATACTGGACCTGTAAAATGTAGCAAAATATGGAAGCCCCTAGATCATCATTCATCTTCAAGTGCTGACCATAAAAGAGAAGATGGTGACTATGCTTTATCCACAACGCAAGTTCCATTTACTAATCCAATCAGCTTACCTACCAAAGTGAAGAGCAGGCGGAAGATGGACGTGCAGAAGCCACAAAGAGATTCAAAGATTGAGGACAATATTTCAGTCGATCAAGTTAATGTAGTTGCTCAATCATTAGATGATAGACCACATGGTCTCAAGGTTCCATATTTATGATCATGACATAAATTTTCTTGGATGCCGGATCCTGTATAATTTATTGTGTATGTTTATAATTGCAGGAGCAACATTCTAATTGCTTATCATGGCATAAATTGCGTAGATGGTGTGTTTTTGAGTGGTTCTACAGTGCAATTGATTTCCCATGGTTTGCAAAATGTGAGTTTGTAGAGTACTTGAATCACGTTGGATTAGGCCACATTCCTAGATTGACACGTGTTGAATGGGGTGTTATTCGAAGGTATTTTTTTCAACTTTTCCATTTGTATCCTGCTGAATCACTTCAAAACACTTTCTATAGAAGACCAAATACTATAGTTTTGTTTTGATTCAGTTCCCTCGGAAGACCACGGAGATTCTCAGCACAATTCTTGAAGGAAGAAAAACAAAAGCTAAATCAATATAGGGAATCTGTTAGGAAACATTATGCTGAACTTCGTGCAGGCACAAGGGAAGGACTTCCAACCGATTTAGCTCGGCCATTATCTGTTGGACAGCGTGTTATTGCCATTCATCCAAAAACAAGAGAGATCCATGATGGAAGTGTACTTACTGTTGACTATAGCAGGTGTCGTGTTCAGTTTGATCGACCGGAACTTGGGGTTGAATTTGTCATGGTAATCATATTTTGTGTTATTTTTATTTGTTTATTTTAAAATTTTATGGCATCTTATTTGTTCATTTGATAGAATTGAGATGGCTGTAGATATGTACAATTTCATATGGGCGATCTCATCCCCAAGTGCTAAGATCCCTAATTCAGACTAAGGTTTAAACTACATGTACAAGCCACTGTTTTCTGATAGATTTCTTAATTTTCAATGGTGATCATAGGCATAACACTCTGTTTACCGTTGGCATTCTTTTCTACAGAAAACAATTCACTTTTCATTGATTGTTATATTTTTAGTTATATATGTGCTGTTTATATTTGAGTGGCATGGTTTGACTCTACTCTTCATCACAGGATATCGAGTGTATGCCTTTAAATCCAGTTGAAAACGTGCCTGCAAATTTGTCAATACATGGCGTGACACTTGATAAAATATTTGGGAACCTCAACGAGGCTAAGATTAATGGCTTACTGAAGGAAGTGAAGATTGAAGACTATATGAAATCAACCAGTAATGATAAACTTGAAAGCACCGATGGTTCTGTGTTTATTTCTCCTTCCACTCATCATATCAACAAATTAATAAAACAAGCAAAGGTTAGTTTTCTGTTAATATTTTGAATTAGATGATATGCATTAGAAGCTTATTTTGTGCCTATTTCTTCACGTCATTACATTGGCATGGCATGGCCGCATGCTACCAGGTAGCAAATGTCATAGTTTTCAACATTTCAGGCATGCATAATTGGATTCCCAAATATGAATTTTTTTAATCTGGAAATGAATGTCATTACGATAGAACTCCATCAAATATAGGTAATTCAGCCTTACCTAGAGCATTTAGAGGAAGTCAATAGAATCAAGTACTATTGCTGATGACTGTCTGCTTACCGTGTTAAAGAAGATTACAAAAGTAGATTACTAGGAGCTGATTTTTGTAGGCTCAAGTCCTTGCTTTTTTGTGGGCTTGTTTGCTCGTGTTTTCTTTCCTTTTATTCTCAATGAAAGTCTGATTTATTATTAAAAAAATGAGTTCTCTCTGAAACCTAAATTTGTTCCACTGTTTCTTCTCCTGACCAACTCCTTTATTCCTTAAACAATTCTAGCTAACATAACTCCAACAAAAAATTACCTGTACTGAATCATTTATTATCATTGAAAATTTGGCATGTTAAACTTGTTTCGCCATTTTGTAACCCTGATTATCTGCAAGAACGACGTTCTACCTTTCGGCTTTATCTCTTATCTGTAAGATAAACCCTAAAGGGAGTTCCTTGACCTCTTATATTTTGTTCCTTTTAGTCGGAGCTCTTTGGATAGGGCCTTCTATAAACTCTAAACTATGTTAAACCACCAATCAACCCAAAAGCTTAAGTTGGTGGGTTGTGGTGAATTTAATTATATCAACCAACACTCCCCCCACTTGTGGATTTAGAAATTTGAAAAATACTCTACAAGTTAGTTTCAATTTTAATTGGGATGGAAATGACTCAACGGGGGTTCGAACTCAGGACTCCCTACTCTAATACCATGTTGAATTATGTTAAACATCAATCAACAAAAAACTTAAGCTAGTGGGTTGGGTGAATTTAATTATATCAACCAACAATAATATATAATCAACGTCATTTGAAGGTTTTTTTTTTGCCGATTCCCCTAGGTGCTCAGTCTTATGGCTGTCTAATACACAGTTTCATGGATTACAAGGACTGTCTTAATGCATGACTGAGTTTGGCATAGAAATGCTTACTCTACAATAAGGCCAACTTATATATAGAAACATCTACAGAGTATCGATCCTTAATTGTAAGAATTTTATAAGTGATAGGGAATTGTTGGTGGCCAGGTTGACCTTGGGTGCTCTAATCTACAAGCTAAATTTGGGCTCAGTGAGACTGTCGGTATTCAACAGGAGGCAGGTTCCCAACCTTCTGCCCTTGCTCAAATTCAAGCGAAAGAAGCTGATGTTCTTGCTCTTTCTGAGTTATCACGTGCACTTGACAAGAAGGTAGTACATCATATTAGCTAGCTTTATATTAGGATTTCGATTGTAAGAAAAACAAGTGTTATAGCTTATATTACAATATCAAAGATAAGTTGCAATTTAAGAGAATTATCTCTCTCCCCAAGTCCCACAATGGACTAACTCCCAAAACTTTGCCTTCCTTTAATCATCTTAACTTTCTCTATTCATAATTCCACAAAACCCTAACTAATTACCAATATATCAGTAATAGTATCCTAAGAATATTCACAATATATTCTCATTAACATTTTATTTGTCCTATTCTGGTTAAGACTAGGTTGAAATACATCCAAATTTGAGTGTCTTTTAACCTGACTAGTGCACACTGAAATCTAGGAGGTGGTGGTGTCTGAATTGAAGCGCTTGAATGATGAGGTGTTGGAAAACCAAATTAATGGAGACAACTTGCTCAAGGATTCAGAGAACTTTAAGAAGCAATATGCTGCCGTGCTGTTACAGTTGAATGAAGTTAATGAACAGGCATAAGTTTGATGAGCCCATTTCCAACTTCATCCTTTTTTTTTCATTCATTTTTCTTATTTTTCTCAGTATGTATAGGTTTCCTCTGCTCTGTATTGCTTGAGGCAGCGCAATACTTATCAAGGGACTTCATCATTGATGTTCCTAAAGCCAGTGAATGATTTGGGTGACTCTAGCTCTCATGCTCAAGACCCCGGTTCCCATGTAGCTGAAATTGTGGGAAGTTCCAGAGCAAAGGCTCAAACAATGATTGATGTAGCAATGAAGGTTTAATCTTTACTTGGATGCATTCAATAAACTGAAATTTAAGATGTATGCATACATGATAATTGTATTTTCAGTTAGTTTTAAGCAAATTTAAGTATCATGAAGTAGATTTTCTCTCCAATGCTCCAAGTCCTAAATGCATCTTTCAGAGTCCATGTTGGAGATCTCTTTTCCTGTAGATTCCGTGCTTCCACTTACTTCATTTGCCGTTAACAAACATTTCAGGCAATTCTCGCTCTGAAAAAAGGAGAAAATAATGTGGAGAATATTGAAGAGGCCATTGATTTTGTGAGCAGTAGACTCTCAGTGGAGGATTTGGCCTTGCCAACTGTGAGATCAACAGCTGCAGATACTTGTAATGCCACTCCAGTATCTCAGAATCATTTCAATGTGTGTACGTCAAACCTAACGGCTGCTAATTATGTAGTTTGTCCCAAGTCCAATGGCCCATCCGACAAGACTGAAGTGGAGATCCCTTCGGAACTAATTGGACACTGTGTAGCCACTTTACTCATGATTCAGGTAAAGGGAGCTTTATAACAGTCTTCCTCTCGAATTATGTGTTCTTTCTCAGTATACCGATGTCGTCGAATCAATAATCCACCAAATTGTTTCTGATTTTCCGTTTTGCTTTTGCATAAATAAGAAAATGATGGATTGGGTTGTTTATTCATCACCAACTGTTTCATATAGTTCAAGATTATTAGAGGGTCGTTAAACCGTGTTACTGTCGATATATTAGAGAGGGCTGGGATGTCTTAGGCTTAGCTGATAGCTGGTTGATTATTGTGACCGTGCATATTGTTGGTTGTGAATTATGCATATAATAACCATTATTATATCATGGAATGGAGTGGCCTAGTGGTCGAGTCTTGGGAAACTAAGAGGTGACGAGTTCAATTCATGATGGTCACTTACTAAGAATTAATTTTTTACGGGTTTTGATGACATCCAAATGTAGGTTAAACAGTATCTCCTGTAACATCAAACGAAGTGAATGCAAACTGACCAAAACGGTCACGGATATAAAAAAATGCATATAATAGTCTATGAACTTTTTTTTTTTGAAAATGCACGTTTGTGTTACTGTTTCCCTTGAATGGTGATGTTAATTTTATATCTTCAAACACTGATTTTGTTGCTAAAAACATGCAGAAATGCACAGAACGTCAGTTTCCACCATCTGATGTTGCTCAGGTACTGGATTCTGCTGCCAGTAGTTTGCAGCCTAATTGTCCTCAGAACCAGCCACTATATGCAGAGATACAGAAATGCATGGGAATTATAAGGAGCCAGATACTTGCGCTTATACCTACATAGGTTCCAAATCTACTTCCCATGTGTTAAAGGCAGATTGAAATGGTGAGTAAATACGTCTTAGATATCGTATTTTGGCCTCACTTTTTGAATTATATAAATGTATTTCCTTGACTATTAGTTTCTTTCTTGACTGTATCATAGATTGTAATTATGTATAAAATCATTATAGTTTGAGCAAATTGTAGTGTTTCATTGAATGAAATTCAGTCTTCCACCTGCTTCTGCATTACTCCCATTGTTTCTTCCTCTTCTTGATCATTCTTTCTCTTTTTGCTTAATGATTATTATTGTTAATTTTACTATGCTTTTAAAAAGCTATTGAGGTTTCCTTAGGCTTCTCACAGGAGAGCCTTTTAAGCCTCAAAGGCTTCAAGTCTCTACATCTCATAATATCATTTTCTGAACTCTGTAGCAATATCAACTGTACTACATTTTTTTTGTTTCTATTGGAAACGAAAACATTTTAATGGATAAGAAGAAAGTGTTACAAAGTGTTTCTATTGACACGGTATATCAACTGTAGTACTTAGGCTTTAAAAGCATTGAAATTAATAATAATGATGTTAAAAGATATCTTATTAAATGTCAATTCTTGTGGTAGTTTATTTATACTTTTACATAAGTATCATGTCTTTTTAATGTAGTATTTATATAATGTTTTTACACAAATTTAGCCTTTTACCCTTTAATACATTTTTCACCCAAGCTTAATTACTTATAACTTGATGATTTTATCATCAGATTATGTGGGACTATATTAAGGTTCATGTTCGTTGGGGATTAACCCTGTGAACTGAAAGTCTAGCATACCTAATCTGGTAGAAAATTGATTAGTTTTAAGGGTAGTAGCAAACTGTGAGGGCCTGAGATGAAAGTCACTGTCTATTATAGGCATTTAAGTGATAGAAGCAATGAATTCAAGCCATTGGATTTAAAGAATGTTGCAACAAGAGAAAGAGAGAAATCAGATCAAATCAAGTGGTTTAAACTCTTGAATCTGAGATATTTAATAGTTCTCCTTGTTCAAAATATCAGGAACAGCAACCCTATAGAGCTTATTAAAAGCTGCCTTGCTTCCAAAATGCTCGTCTTTCCACCCAAAAAAAAATACACCACATGCTAACTCCTTTCAAGTTTTGTTCCTCAATCTTCTGAAGACTGAATATTTCCAGATTACAAGGATATTCATGTCTCGTTTTCAGCTCACAATGCCAACTTCTTTCTGAGCTTTTTCCCGACGCCACAGTCGGAGTCCTCAACAATCTGCAAGCAGCACAACAGATTTGTCGTGAGGAAACCGAAGCAGCAACGCTACAAGCATAGAGAGCTTAAAAACAAGCCATAAAGTATTTCAAGTTTAACCTTTTGCCTCTTATGCTTGTTTTTCTTCTTGTTCTTTTGTTTTTTAGGCTTGGAATTCTTGGCTTCCTCTTCATCCAAAGAAACCTGCATCTCATCATCATCATAACTAGTTAGATTTACTAGAATGATGAACGAGCAGCAAATGTTGTAGAGTGTCAGTGAAAAAACCTCAGGATCATCAAATGAATCCACGTGGCGAATATTTGTGCCAGAACCTGAAGTGCCACCTGATAAAACATCATATAGACAGAGACAAGAAAAGAAGAGAGGGTGAGATGAGAGACCTGTTTAATCAGGCATAACATATCTCCAAAGGCTTAAAAAACTCCTATTAAGTTCAACAATTGCCCGCAAAATTGCATGGTTGCAGATTGAACTATGCACCTTTAAAATGATAAGTGAGTGCCATATCCATAGAGCTGTGCTCGGATTCAATTGTTGGGGTCAGTTTACTAGAGAAGTGACCACCTTCCTTGACACTCCAAATGTTATAGGATAATAGATAGGTGACCACCTTCCTTGACACTCCAAATGTTATAGGATAATGTTACAGGATCCAGCTAATTGTCTCGTGGTAATAATCATAATTTACGTGTCCTCAAGGAGTGGCATAGTAGTTGAAGAATTGGGCAAGACTCAACTGTGACATTACTCTCTCCCGGTACTTGGCCTAGGGACAGGCGTGATTACCCTTGTTTCAAAAAATAGTCGTAGTTTACGTAATTGACAGAAACACGAATAGTCCCAAAGGGGTGGGGCACAGAGGGTGAAGACTTAGACTTTGGGGTACGCAACCCTCAATGTTCTGGATTTGAAACTCACCTGTGACATTACTCCTTGGATTTCTCTGGTACCTACCTAGCCTAGAGATCAACGTAATTACCCTAAAGAGAATGAATAGACCAACCATGAATTGAAGTATAATTTGGTTATGAACAAGACCCACATTCCGCAATAGCAGAAGATGCAGGGTAGTTATGAAGAAGCAAAGTACTAACTGGAAAGAACAGAGGCTTTGGCGTTTCTGAGGGCGAGGTCCAAAATGCGAGGATTGATGGAAGAGAGAGCGTGGGGGTCTTGGTGCCGCTTCCGCTCGAGGAACTTAGCCAGAGCCGCAGCCTTGTTGGTCTTCAACGGTCCACCAGGGTGAGCCAACCTTTCAATACAAACCCAACCCAACCCAACCCATCCATTAGGGATTTACAGAAAGAAAGAAAGAAAGAAAGAAAGAAAGAAAAGAGAGAAATGTAAGTACCTTGGGAGAGATCGAGAGGAAGAAGTGGGCTGCGATGGCAGAGGCGCGAATTTGCTGCCCCGCAAAGCACGCCTTTCTTCTTCGGTAAGATCCTCCATCGCCATGGATGAAGATTGCAGAATTAGGGTTTCTAATTCACTCTCTCAGATCTTGTCGCCCCACTTCGCCCACCTCAACCACCACGTGTCCAATATGCTAACTTCTATTTTCTTTCTGATTATATGCTTATTGTCAAAGAAAAATATATATCTAATTACTTCGTGCGGTTGGTTTTGGTAGACTAGAGCCGAGCCGATAATGAATTGGTTAATAGTAGTTTTGAGTGATTAATTGGAGATTGAAGTTAATAATAGTGGAGTAATCAACTACTTATTTAGAGATTGAAGATAATAGTAGTTGAATGATAAATTTAATGTGAAATTTGATAAAATGATTGAAGAGTCACGTTGGGTATTTCTACATTTTTCATGGTAGGGTATTGTTTCGTTTTGCATACAATTTTGTATTAATCGTAAATATTAATAATTAAATATAGTATTGCTCGGATTATAAATACAATGTATTAATGTCGGTATTAGTTTAGTAAATACAATGTTGCTCAAATTATAAATACAATATATTAACGTTAAAGCTAGTTTAATGTATACAATATTACTTAAGTTGTAAGTAGAGTGTGTTGGACGTCATTATGAATTTAATTTGTTTAAGTATAAATTGAGAGAATGGAGATCAACAAACCCTCTAAGTGTTTTAATATTAAATGTCTTTCGGATTTTGAAGAGAAATCGAGTGTTTGATGAAAGATTTGTGTTTAAAAATATTAGATTCTTTAAAATTTAAAAAAAAAATCATTTCAAAAAAATAACAAATGGAAGTAACCCTTTTTAAATAGGAGATATTTGTGTCTTTTTATATTTATTTTAATTTACTAAAGGTAGTTTTGCTAAAAAAAATTTAAGGGGGTGTTTGGCTCCAGGTGAGGTGAGATGAGATGTTGATAGCAGAAAACCTTGTTTGGGGTGCAGGGAGATGAGATGAGATGACAAAAAAATCTTGTTTGGGGTGGAGAGAGAGGAGATGAGATGTTAAGATATGTTTTTTTTTTTAAATTGTTCTTATATTTTTTTTAAAAATAAAATTGTTCTTTTTCTTTTTAAAAAAATAATTATTATCAAATATTTAGCTATTAATATAATAAGTACGTAAATATAACCATTATCATAAATAAAATGTAAGTAATATAAATTTAATATTAAGCACCCTTAATCATATTAATGTTTTTATTAAAAAAATACAGTTTCAATGATATTATGTACGACATAATAACCATGAGGTTAAAAGTTTCTAATTTTTCATACTTAAATATTGTTTAATTAAAAAAATTATGAGAAAAAAAAATTTCACACCACCAAAATAAAGTTTGACTAATCTAAAATATTTGTACATCGTTAATAACTTTTTTTTAAAGATTTGTTAGACTTAAATAATAAAAATAAAATAAAATACCAAGATTCTATTTATTAAAAAATAAAAATAAAACCATTTGGTTAAACTAGTCATTATAACATGTTGATAACAATTTTTATTTTATTTAAAAAAAATCGTATACCTTTTATACATTCATATTCATAGTTATCGAAGGTCAAACAATTGTTAGTAAAATACACTAATTAATAGGTAATAATAAATTAAACATATTTATCTTATTAGTCATTGATACTTCTAGGAAACCATAAATACCCCTAAATTTTTTTTTTTTTTTTTGTAGTTAAAAGAGAACTCTATCATATTTTGATAATAATTATTACATGAAAGTAATAAAATATCCCTCAAATTTTAGAATTTTTTTTTATTAGGTAGAATAGATCTCAATCCCTATGACTCATACAAGTCTTGAAACTTATAGTTGTTTTTTTATATGCAATCAAGACTCTCAAAATTATTTAAATTAATTTATCCCTTAAAAAAAAGATCCACTCTTACTATTATTTCAAAATGCAACTGAATACAAGAGTATAAAATTTGAATCTAATTTTTTTAACAAACAAAATAAGTTTAATATTTTTAAGTTTATTGAAAATAAATTCATACTTTTAAATATATTGTAAACTACGAATAAAAATTCAATGCATATAAATTATTTAAATTTAATTTTTGTTTTAATAATAAATTGATATATTTATTGTTAATATTAAAAATAAACACATAAAATTTAACCATTAACTTTTAAATATGATATTTATAGTCTATCTCTAAACCATTGAAATTCTATAACTTTTTTTGTTATCAAAGACATTAAAAAAATGAACATTTGATATAATAATAGTATAATTATTATAATTATATATTGATATATTAAAATAATAATATTATTATAAAAAATATATCAAACATAAAATAAGTAAAATATATATAAATAAATAAATGAAAAAATTTAAAATTTTAAAAAAAAAAGAGGAAAGAGAAGATGAGATGAGGTGAAAAACACCTTGAATCAAACAAGGTGTTGGGCTTCAACACCTCACCTCATCTTAAACCAAACACCCCCTAAAACATCAACACACTTGTAATTAGTTACTTAGATAAGGATGAGTAAATATTTTAAAAATATTTACCCACTTTAAAACCACATATTTTTTACTTTTTTTAAAAAAAATTAACTTTAATTGATGGAAAGAAAAATGTTAAAGTGAGAAAAAAAATATGAAAAAGTAAAAATATGTAATTTTAAAGATGGGTAAGTATTTACATCCTTAGCTAAGTATTACTCTTAGTTTTGTGAATGAGTGTAGACATGAAGAAAGCTCTCACCCTAAAAGACCCAATAATTCAATAATCAATAGACAGATAGAGATTACATCAATACATTTATTTTATTTTTCAGTTTGTTTGCCTAATCAAGCAACAATCATCTCAATATTGGGATTCAGATTTTCCATCATTTTCCTAATCATATAATAAGTATCTCAACTTGCTTAGATGAAAAAATTGTTTGAGCAGATCGATCTTCTCGGTTTAGTTAACATTTACATATGAACTCATACCATCATCTCCATCTCCATCGTCATTGAAGGATTTCTTTTCAACTATTTCTCGTTGTAAGAAAGCCAGATCAAGCTAGGTACCTAAACAAGCTTGGGTTATCTTTGTCTCTTTCCAGATAGTCGCGAGTGATTAGATCTTCGATTCGCTTTTTTATTACTTTAAAGTCGGGCTGCAAATTCACATTGTATCCTTTTAGATTCTGAAAGCCAAAAACCAGATTAAGAATCAAAGTATTGACATGGAAGTGTTAGAGAGAACCTTGAACATGCGACCGAGTTGCTCGACACACTCCATCACCAGTTGCTGGTGACTCAAAACTTTTCGACTCTTCATGATCCGGACAATTGATGCGTCGATAGCATACCGTCTGTCCTTGTCGACATCTTCGATTACCTTCTTCTTCTCATCCACAGGTGGAAGAGGAATCTGCACAATGAAATATCAAAATACTGCCTCTTGCAAGAATTGCCATGGTTAATATCATGAGAGAATGAAATAGTAAACAGTGAAGAATTAGTACCTTAATCCTCCTCATTTTGTCAGTAAACTTTGAGTTGAACTCGAAGTAATCGGTTGGCGAGATAATTTTGGCACTCGGCTCCTTGTTGAGAATTTTATATTTGGCACACGACAAGGAATGTAGTAGTCTCACAACGTCGTCATCGTTCAAGTTTAGTTGAGTCATAATTTCCGAGTAACTAAGTCTGTCAGAGGAATTGAATAGCAGCAGAGCAGAAGCCTATACCAAAAATGACCATATAAATCAGCTATAAGCACTTGGCAGTAGAGCAAGGTCCCGGTTCCGAAACCTAAGAGAAATTCGGTTAGGTCATATGTACTAACCTGATAGGTAGTCACAATCAGTTCAATATTTTTTTGGTCAAACTTTCCAATGATGTTACAGATACCCAGAGAGTAAATCCATGTAAGCTTCCTGTGCTTTGTTTTAGTCTGATAAAACTCTTTGAAAACCTCCACACATTTAACCTGAAGTTGAAAAGGAGAAGGTTAAGATATACAGCTTGTAAATGGTCAACTCGAAATGAGATTAATCCGTGCGTACCATCTCAGCCGGAAGGTTGAGGTCGAATGACTTGTAACTAGGCCAAAACCCAGTAGTCAAGACAGTTACCGTCAAGTCGATGCCGGGATGTGCTTGTGGATAATTGCTAAGATACTCCTCAAAACTAGCTTGATTCTCCTTTGCCAAAGTCAAATCTGTGACCTAAGGGAACCCCAAAACAAACACACATGTAATGTAAATACTTCCATAACATCAAGCACTTTAAATCACAAAAAAAAAATCTAGCATACCATGCCCTCCATCTTTGAGGTGAACTGACCACCACATTGCTGTTTCAGTTTAGTGAGAATACTTCTCTCGTGGTCGTCGTTGGCACTTTTATCAAAAAGAAGCCGCCGAGCAAGCTTTTTCCTGCAAATATTTATGCAATTTATCATCATCATTTCATTTTCATATTTAACCTCTAAGACAATAAATCTGTGAAAATCTAGAGAGTTACCTATAAAATTCAGCAAAAAGATCTTTGTCACTGATGTAAGCAAGCAACTTCACTACCTGCAAAAGGAGAAGGGTTATTATATAATCATAACATGATCTAGAAATCATTAGGGACAGAAGGAAAAGAAGATAGAAAAGAAGAATGAACCTTCTCCAGAGTCTCTTCAATGGCTTCATCACTCAGTTTCTCACTTCCACCTTTCTTAAGAATGTTATCACAAAAAGTTGCAAGTAATTCTGCACTTGAACTTCCAGCAACCCCCTTGTTGCAAAAGACCTCAAAAGCCTCCTTGAGAGCCTAAACAGAAACACATATAGTCTTAGTTAGTAACAATTTAAATTTTTTCCTCATAAAAACCGGTGTACAGACTCTCTTTTGTGTACATAATACTTTGCACGTCGTAATAGACTAAGACTAATAAAAGCGAGTATACCTTATGGAAAAGTGTATGATTTTGGAAGCAGTTGTTCACATATGCCAAATACTTATCATGCAACTCAATAACTTTTCTTACGAACACCTAAAACACAAATCATAATTTTAAGTC
The DNA here is from genome assembly GCA_036507275.1 of Sicyos edulis. Taxonomy (NCBI): domain Eukaryota; kingdom Viridiplantae; phylum Streptophyta; class Magnoliopsida; order Cucurbitales; family Cucurbitaceae; genus Sicyos; species Sicyos edulis. The sequence continues at coordinate 48,922,524 of CM071847.1, read as the reverse complement.
GCAACGTGAAAGAAAGAGAGAGAGAGAGAGAGAGGATGTGAGAATGTGATCAAGGAAGATTACCTGTTCCTGCAAGCCAATGACATCCCTTTTCTCAGCCTACAGAGAGGGAAAGAAAACAAGTCCTTAGCCATAACAAAAAAAACCTTTCAAGAACGGTATATGTAACTCAATAAATGTTCATGAAAAGTACAGCTCATTCATAATATCAGCACTACAGCATGGATCAAACACTGAGGGTGTTCGACGTTTTCACACACAATTTACTTGTATATGGTTCATCGTATTGGATGCTGTAGGTTTTACTGAAAAAAGCTAACAATTAATGCACCTACATGTAACCATTACAGACTACCATGACAACAATTCGAAACCTATTGGTATTGGCCAATGACCAATAAAAACCGACATTTAGATTAATATAATGGTACAATGCAAGAAACTAAAAACAGTTAATAACAAACCTTCTTGTTGCTTGCTGCATCTTCTGCTTGTTTGACCAAGGCAGTTCCCTCGGTAGTAACATGCTGTGTGTGAAAATTTTACAGGATAATTAGAATTCAGAAGAACAGTAGAAAAAATAAGAGAGAAATCTAATTATTTCGAATGGAAAACAATACAAGGGTAAGCCGAAGTAGTAAATCAAAAACCTGCTTAAATGTATTTGAAACTGGATCTAGGCCACGAGGAATTTTAGAAAACAGTCTGAACATCCTTGACAAGTCTTCCACCTTGAAAGTATTCCATAAACACCAAAGGAGAAGAAAATATAAGCTCAGTTTTCAAATTGACAAACATGTACTTGAAAATCAAATATAGGAAATTGGCAAGTACCTTATCATCTCTGAGCAATGCATGACATCCAGAATGCTCTTTTTCAAGCAGTTGGGTGGCATAGGCAGTCAACAATTCATGTTGAACTTTCTAGAAAAGAGAAAATGCAATACATCGACCGTCATCAACGAAGAATGATAAAAGCTAGTACGAGCTAAATCAGTTAATGATCAAGAAGACTTCTTATTTTAATTACACAAGTTCTAGGAAGATATAACAAACCTCAAGAAGTTTGGGTTCACTGCTGGAGTGCAAATAATGTGAAACTCGGTCCTTCTCACGTTTTAGACATTCCTCAGCCTAGAATGTCCATTAAAATGAGTTAGTAATCATACCAAAAATATAAGATTATGTATCTCTACAAAGCTAACAAAAGAACGAATGGATTTACTTTCAACATATAATCTGGACATGAGTCTTCAAGAATCCAGTTAGAAGCCTTCCGAGAGTAATAAGCAGCAGTGTCTTTGAGCATGGCTTCTTCAAAGTCAATTTCATAGCAATCCATTTGCCCCATACCAATCTCCACAAATATATCTAGGACATTCTTCAGCAGAGCTCGATCAATTTGCTCTCCTTCACGCTCTTGATCAATCTGATAGAAAAAATATATAGTTATACATTGCAAAGCTTAAAAATAGTTTAAAAAATAAAAGGGCATCAAGGTAATATACCAGTGATATAACAGCATCTCTAACTTTTGCACTTAACTCAAGGTAAACCTGAACCAAAACAAATGTCAACAACATAATCAATTACATTGCAATGACTCACAAAGGTAAGTTGCAAGTTTCACAAGTATAAACAGAAAAAGGTATGCCAAGTAAAGTGGCAACAATATGACATGGTAAGAAAAGCCAAGCACGATGTCCGATGGAACATACCAAATCACGGAAACAAGTCAGCCCTACATCATTAAGAGATGAAAGCGACCTTCGAGCAATAAAGTAGCGATCAAGATAATGGAAGAAGCGAGAAAGCCACCTAACCATCACTTTGTGGTTTGCCCATCTTTTCACTAGCTCTCTTAACATGAACTCATCATGCTTCTCCCTCAAAGATGGCAACACCTGAACATAAAGTTCAACTGTGAGCATCTGAAACCAATAAATTGTACCCCAGAAAAACCAGAAGCTGACCATAAAATTTATAAGACTATAACAGCACTTTGATACAGATATGCAATTATACCCCAGAAAAACCAGAAGGATAACTAATGATACAGATATAATATAACAGCACTAACAAAACAATGTGTTGTGAGTCGTGAGATATGCAATTATATAAGACTATAACAGCACTTTGATTTCCCAAACCAAAGGTAAATTTAGACCATTAAGGACATTTATTTGAAATTGATAGAAAATAAATGCACATGATTCTTCAACATGTAGTAGTGTGTCAAAAGTTCGGCATATGAAGATAGTAGTACTAAAAGATAGACTCAGCTGTGACATTATCCCCTTCGATGTCTCCCGGTGCCTGGCCTAGGGACGGGTGTGGTTACCCTTGTTTTAAAAAAAAAAGTAGTACTAAAAGATATTCAACTAGCAGAAGAAAATAATAGTCTAACCTGTTCCACTGAAAACTTAAGACTCTCACTGAGAGCACTCAATACATTAAAAGGAATTCAATAACAATATAACATCAGCCAACCCCAGCATGAAGCTGGAAGTCAAAACATGTTTTATTTCTGAAAGTGAAAGTATAATAAGACTAGGTTTACAAATCTCTAGCGTTGTCAAATCACATCGTTTCTAGCTGTCTATCCTCAAGCATAAATTTCATCAACACATTCTGTCGTTTTGCTATGATATATATCTTATTAGACTTACATCAAAATAAGTTATCATCTACATTGTGTTGAATTTTCTAATAACTTTACGTGGGTGGTTCCTTCCTCAGTCTGAAACATGATTTTCCAGATGTTCTAAATTCTCATACGTTGAATGCATTTTATTTCATACTCACAATCACAGGTCGCTTCGAATATAAGCACTAAGATAATTTTACAAATGTTTCATATCTAAAACTACATCCATATATTCTCAGCAAAGCTAACCATTTATACATCCAAGACAAATTCCTGCCAAATTTCATGTTTATGAGAAAGATAATGACCCTTAAGATCAAAGTAAACCACTATATGAACTGAATATTTCTTACCGACGAAACTATGTACTCTTCAAATGATTCGCGGTACTTATCATACAACTGCTGTGAGTAGTCATGAGGAGGCTTTTGAGTACACATATTATAGATGGTTCTGCAGACATGTAAGACATGATAAGTTGCATTCATCAACTCCATCAAACTAAACTTCAAATTGAAAAGAAAGAATGGTAGAAAGCTCTTCACCCCCATCTACCCACCAAAAAAAGACATCTCTAATAGATAGCAAAATCAAAGAGTTTCAACCAATTAAAATGATCTAATTTTAAGAAAAGCCAACTCATCAAGGACACAGAAAAGATTGCAACCCTTCAAAGTGTATTAAGTTGGGTACTAATTGACAATCCAATTCCTACCCTCCAACCCAACAAATAAATAAAGAAAAAAGATAGAATCGCAGGAAGTTTAGAGAGATTAGTACGTGTAGAGCATCATGTAGTTTTCCGAATTGAACTGTGGCTCTGGCAGTCCCTCTAGAATGTTCTTCAATTTCGTGATTCCCTTTTGCATAAAGTCCCATCCTTCCTCCAAATCAACAGTTTTGCGCTCGTTCATCGTTGTACTATCAATAACCTCCTATTACTCAATGCTGATATCCAAATTTCTGCAGATGAGATGAGACCATAACATTCACACTCAGATCACACGCCAATCAGATTATGAACAACACTGGAAATGGAAAAAACAAAAAAACAACAAAAGTTTCAAATTCCCAATTCTGAGTACGAAATTCAAGCTTCAAAGTAACAACGTAGCATTAACATTCATACATAGATCACACGCCAATCAGATTATGAACAATACTGGAAACAGAAAAAACAACAAAAGTTCCTAATTCCCAGTTCTGAGTATGAAATTCAAGCTTCAAAGTAACAACTTAGCATTAACATTCACACTCAGATCACACGCCAATCAGATAATAAACAACACTGAAAACAGAAAAAACAACAAACAACAAAAGTTCCGAATTCCCAATTCCTAATTCTGAGTATGAAATTCAAGCTTCGAAGTAACAAAACTTAGCATTAACATCAAGTGAAGCTCATCTCGAATCACAAATCTCAATCTCACTCTACCGCGAAAACAAACCATCCATGAACTAAATTACACCACTCCAAAAGCAAATCCATAAGAGCAACAACAGCAACAACAAACAAAATTCCATTACTACGATTCCGAAAAAGATCAACAAAGAACAAGAAAATTACCAGGAGAAAGAGATAAGGCAGATTCGATTACAGAACAAAAAAGAGAACCCTACAAGAAAGCTGATGATGAGCGAAAAGTAAAACCCTGTAGCGATTTCAAAAGGGGGAAATGGGCAAATAAAGAATTTCGATGGGTTGAATTGCAAAGTTCTGGCGAGATATTTGGGGGAAATTTGTAAAATCTGAATTTTGGATTTCGCACAAAGGGGAAAACGGCTGATTATCAAAATAGGGAAACTTTTTTTGATATATGGAAATTCAAAGGACGATTTGATAATTTGGAAAGAAACAAGACAAAGCTCAAGTTGTGATGAAATTAATTAATTGAAATTCTCTTTATAGCCAATGATTGATTCCATTTTGTTATTAGTATGATGATATGATGAATGAATCTTGAATTTATTGAAAATGTCTTGAATTACTAGAAGAAAGAAATGGATTTTCTTGAATGAAATAGTAAAAGATTTTGTGGATGTCAAAATTAAAAAATTAATAATAATAAATAAATATAGTAAACTTTAGAGAATTTTGATAAAAGAGAAAATATTTCCATACACAAAATCAAAACTAACTCATTTGTAACCATAAATTCAATTGAGTGATAAAATTCAATTAGAGATAGAGTTTTATCACTGATTGAATTATATTAATGTCTTCTATCACTGATTTATGTGCTCTAGATAAATTATTTTAAAAATTATATTACAAATATAATACGAGAGATAGAATCTATTATTGAGATTGAATATTTCACTTACTTATGACACGTCAATTAAGTTAAATTGATTAAAAATAAAAGTAAAACTAATTAAAAATAATAAAACTACTATCAAGTGAAAATTGAATGAAAATTTAAATATTTTATTATGTACTAATTGTTTTTGAAAGGATGTCAAAATAAAAATAAAAATATCTTACTACCTATAACAAATTCTCATGAAAAGTAAAACTAAGGGATCTTTTTTAATTTATTTAGAGAGAATTAATTTCAATGAAGGAAACTTTTCAAGAATAATAATTATTGCTATTATTATACAAATTTCAAAATATCTATAAAAAAAAATATAGAAGAAAAAAAAAGCGGTCTTAATAAAATTAAACAAGTTTAATGATTTTAATCAAATTTCTAAATAAAATTAAAGAATGGCAAAAAAAAAGAACCGACTTTAAGAAATTACAAAAATGTCTTCATCTCTAATGATTTCAATCGATTGAAGGCAACTGGTAACATTGAATTAAATCATGTTTGATAATTTCCATTTTTACACTTTATTACTTTTAGCTTGTCTACTCTAAATTACCCATTTGGTTAATAAAGTTAAATTCCTAAAGTTACCCCAACTTCTAAAACTAAATTTTTAAATCAATAAAAACCAATTATAATCAGCATCATTAATAAGCTCGATCAATAACAAAGTTCGATTAATGGAATAAAAATAATTCATCATCTTATCTAGGGAACTTTGGTAGTCGGGTCATAGCTTTGTCACTTATTTTTGAATATTTATGATGAGATGAGCCATATCTCAAAAATGTAATTTAATTGCACTTTAAAGTAATTTCAAAGTTTTCTAAAAAATCTCCAAACAATTACCAAATTACCATACCACCACTAGTATCATAAAACTCTTGCACGAGTCTCAAAGTTGTTGACATTACCCAGAGATGAAGAATCATTGGACAAATTACAAAGAAAAATAATGACAAATATTGTATCGATTTATGTTTACCAACTTTGGACAACTATCGAAAGGGGTAGTGTCATGTTGATTTAGTTGATTCGTTCTAATTCAACCAACTCTATAGTCACAGGTTCCAAATTGAAATCAATATTAATTGAGGATGGAACGACTCGACAAAGATTTGAGTGAACTATTTTGATAGCAAATTGAAAAATGTTAAATTTAATTATTTCAAATTATTGACTTGTGGTATGAGATTGATAAAATCAACTTAAGATAATGTGTTACTTCCTCAACAGAATCAGGTTGGACTTTATTTATACATGTTGGGTTCATGAGTTAATGTTTTGGATTGTGTTTCTACTCTGTTTGTTGATGTAAGGCAAAGGAGGCAGCCTTCTCTGCCTCAAGCTTTCTTAGTGTTGATGAACTCAACTTTTCTCCACCAGACTCCTCAGAAACTAAATCTACAACTTCAATCTGCAAACAAAAAACACCAAATTGCTTGAATTCAGTATGAAACAAATGCCTTGAATCATGCTATTTGCAACACATTGTATAAACCCTCTTAAAACTGTAGTGCCTTTTATCTCCTAAATAAAATGATTTTTCCTTCAGTCGGTAGACATACATCTAATACATCGATAGTGAACTACGAAGATTTGTGTTGCTCTTCTCACTTTTTATTCTCTGTTTGCTGATATTTATTCAACAAAACAAAACCTTTTGTACCACAAACAAAGACGATGAGAAAGACTCGTACCTTCAGTTGCGAAAGGCCCTTTTCGCCTCGCTTCTTACTAACCGACATTCCACCTGCTAACGTCTCTTTGCTGCAAAAGGTACAACCCAGGAAGTGTTATTTGGCTTTGGATGAAAAACAACATTGCAAGCACAGAGAATATTGAGGAATTATTGGAAAAACCTGACAACAATTGCCTCCAAAGTTTCATCCACAATGGATGGACCATATGGATCAATGATGGGTTCGACATGTACCAATAGTGCTGGCTTCACGGACTGCAAAAATTGTCTAAGGACGTGAGCGTTGAAATGACATTTATTCATAAGACATGAAACAGAATCAATAGGGAATATAATTAACTGTCATGAGCATATACTACAAAGTTTCAAAAGTTCATATTCTCAAAGAATTGGGAACTTAGACACATTCATCAAGATAATTTAATCTATAATCAACCCGTTCCAAATTTTTAAAAGTTAGCTGGTGAAATTGACCTTAAAAAGTCCACAAAACAACAAAAGGAGGGAAAAAAACAATGGCAACCCAGCTATCATTTTGTCAGTTATGAGCAACCAATTATTTTTCTTGATATCCGGCAATTAGAGTTTTGCCCAATATCCGGCATCCGTGTTCGTCCCAAGGCTCGGACTTGAGTGACAACAAGGGATTTTACAATTAAGTTCACTTATGAGTTTTGAATCTAAGATCTTCAAATGAACATTAGCTTGGAGACCTCAAACTTCTACCAACAAGACTGTTGTAGGGGACCTAATATTAATTTCCATTTTTTTCTTAAATGTCTTTAATGAAGTACCTTGATATAATTCACAACATTTTGCATTCTGTCCTCAATGGGTTGTATAAGTTCCCGGAACTGCAATGAAATAAAAACAGAAATTTAGATTACCATCTCAAACCGTGGTCGTAGTAACAAATAACGTTTCATCGAGGTCAACAACAAAACACATCTTATCTCTTCAGTGACTAAATTTCATGGTGTAGAAAGCAAATTTTCCTATATAAACGAAATGACAAATACTTAACCCTCATACTTTTTCAACTTTTTTTAAGTAATAATGGATGGCTTCGGTAAAGAAAATAGCTATCTAGATCACTAGTAATAAGTGGCAGATTGTTTAATTTTACCAATAAGAAGAAAAAGTTGCAGTTGATTTACCGATAACAGCATTTGGGAAGAACTTCATGTTGATTGAGTACATAATATGTTGTAAGACTAACTAGTGCTAAGGAATAACAATTCTCGAAGGATCTACACATTGGTAAGATATTGTCGACTTTGGACATAAGCTCTCATGATGTTATTTTTGTTCAGCCAAAAAAACCCCATACCAATGAAGATTTTTGTACTCGACTCCCTCTTAGTTTGTATTTTCAACCATCCTCCCCTAAAAAAAAAGTACCACATACGAGCCTTCTCATCGAAGAGTCATCCACCCGAAATACAATTGAACACATCAAAGCTCAATTTATACTTGAGCCCGCTGGAAACCTCAACCACAGATTCATCCGAATTACATTTGAGCACACAACAACTATCCTTTACTAGAGCAATAGTTCAAAGGCACTTAATGTAGCCTAGGATCCAGAGAACCCAACCGAGACTAAATGCTCCAAGAAGTCAATCTTTAATTAATATCAATCCAAAGGTATCATACATGAGAGAGGGAACTTGTATTTGTACGAGAATACGGCCTAACTAACTAATATGAAAAATACCTAATTTACCATTAATATCCAATTACATCAATACTCCACAAGGCTCAACAACGGATTCACTACGACTAAACGTGACATACTGTCATTTTAAGTTCATATTCACTGCTTCATGTACGAGGATTCTACATACCTGACTGACTAAGGGGAACCACTCTAATACCACGTGTAAGTGAATAACCCTTGAAGGGCCTCTACATTGATATGATATTGTCCACTATGAACGTAAGCTCTCATGACTTTATTTTGTATTTCATTCAAAGGGAATCATACCAACGAAGATGTTTGTCCTCCCCGTTAAACTCAAGATCTACCACTTACACATCAATGCATCAAAAGTTTGAAAAACACACATTGAATAGATTTCTTAACATCAAGCTATCAAGAATTGAGTGGAAGTATGTTCAACGCTTCGAACTAGATATGATCTAGCTACAAGAAAATGAACAAAAATGAAGTAAATGCAGCTGGTTGAGAAAGTAATTAGACCTTTTTTTTACTCAGCATAGGACCATCACAAACTCCAATCAGAATCCGATCCCTAGCCAGTTCTGCTGCAGCCTAAATTCCACCATTACTAACATACCTCAACACAGATACAGAAAATAAAAATACCACCAATCGCATCCAAATGTTGTAGGGTCAGCATCATGTCCGTGACATTATCGGAATTGCACACAAACTAACCCGGACAGTCACGAAACAAAAATACAATTAAAAATGACGAGGTACCTTGAGAAAAACACGGTGACCATCGTGTAGTCGATCAAAAGTGCCACCAAGAACCACCGTTCCATATGAATTTGGAGGAGAGATTTGTGAATTGAGATTCAAATCTTCCAAATTAGTCATTTCTACGAACCCCTACAAATCTGGATTTACCAACATCGAGCATTGTTCAAGTTCATGTCAATTGATTAAACATAACAAATATCACTCTACCAATCTACTTATTCTACTCATTTTTTCATCGATACTAGCAGAAAATCAAGCAACATCAAACGAAAAACAAAACCCTCTGAGATTTCATCGAACCTGGACAAATTTTTGAAGCAGGAACTGCTTAGGCGACAAAGATCATATGAAATTAAGGAAAACCCATAAGCCTTTGTGGACAGCCGTCATTTTCTATCTCTCCATGAACTACTCCGCCGGCGACTTTCGAGCTCCAGCGACGAGGGTGAACGGAAGTAGGGTTCGTTTATGAATTGAAATTAGAGACTACATGTGAGACATATTTGCCAAATATTTTTTGGCAGTATAGATGAATAATTTGACGGGATAATTATCCTAAGTATAGACTAAAATTAGAGTACTAGCTGATGTTTTTTTTGGAGTACTAGCCGAATTTGGATGTGTATTTTTAGGGTGTTCACATTTTATCCAAAAATCGAACCGACCGACCAAAACCGACCGAATCAAGGTCAGTCGGTCGTTTTTTTGATAAGGTCGGTCGGAGTCGGTTAAATTAAATAATTAACCAACGGTCGGTCGGTCGGAGAATTTTCTAAAAAAATTAAGTTATAAGAGTAAATTCATGGTTTTCAAATGAAAAATATTTAGATTTTTTTAAAAAAATCCTTAACCGACCGATCCAAACAAAATTTCGATTTTATTATTAGAAAACCGATATTTCGTTTGTCGATGTCGGTTTTCTCCAAAAAACGACCCCGACTGACCGACGAACACCTCTAGTATTTTTATAGTGGAGTGGTAGGCCTTTTTTTTTTTTAATGTAAAATTTTTGTAAACAAGTTGAGTCAATAGTGTACTTGGTTAACTTATTTTGTGTTAATTTATTTCAATTTTCTGATCATGAATTCGAGTTTAGAAATCGATATTATTTAAATTCATTCTTGTCAAATTTAGTTCAATTTGGTAACTAGTTATGTTTGTGGGTTTTCAATTTTTCCTTTCACCCCTAATTTATTCATATGAATTACAAAAGTTAGTGGTCTTGAAATGAGAAGTTGTTGCAATGAATTGTTTGATTTTTTATTGTTGTGTTTTTTAATATAGATGTGTTGTAAATGTTCATTTATAATAGTTATCTAAATCTAACAAAAATAAATACCACCGTAAATTTTTAGCACAAAGAGGTAAAGTTTATAACTAACCATGTATTGTATGTCATAATAAATAAAGATTACAAATTTGAATATTTACATCAAATTAGTTTGTTGTCCAACATTTTTTTTTATTTATACTATGTGGTAGGTTTAAAACAATAAGAGGAATATATTTTAAAAAAACATTAAGAGGAATATTATCAATATTTGCTACTCTTCAGGTAAGAAAACTCTTATTCAAATTGCCCTCTCGACTTTCGATAATTCCAAAATTGGTAGATCTTTTATTTTTTATTTTGTTTCAATTCGCCTGGTTGATTGAGACGAATGCTCGAACCAAGCTTTATTTAGTTGTTGTATGACTTATATTGAATTATAATGAAAAGACAACATGAAAAAACAATAACACCCAAAAAAAGCTTGATAATAGTTTTTTCCTCTCATTTAATTCCATTTAAGGAACCTTTTGGACATGAGAAATAAAATTATTACAGATGAACAAAAGTACGTAAAAATATCATAAAATAATTATTTGTAATTGAAATAAATGAAATGATCGTACAAGAATTATAGTACGTGTTTGAAGTACAAAATAAACTCATACATAAGGTGGAGAAAGGTTTATAAAATACAAAATATTGATTTTACATAATGAATATTAGTTATGATAAATCTAAAACTCTTATCTTTGTATTATCTATCCTACATATATATACATAGAAACTTCCATCTAAAAAAAATATGAAAACTAAAAAAGAAAAAGGAAAAGAAACAAACACACACACATAGAAACTAAAAAAAATTTAAAGGGAAATTGCAGTACATAGTCTACTTTTATAAAATATTTACAAATCTAGGCAAATTCTATAATAATTGAAATCTTATTTTTCTATTTATAATTAATTAAAATACAAATGATCTTATCTCCATTTTACCGTTAACAGAGCATAAAACAAAAGCGGAAATCATGCTTACTATTGGATTTTTAATTTTCATTTTTTTAATCAGCACCATTTGATTGTAACTTTATTTTTTTGAAATAGGCTTTTTTTACATTTTTTTTCTTTAAAATAGGTTTGATGGCAATTAATAAGGTTATTGTTATTGTTATTGTTATTATTATTATTATTTTTTTTTGTGCAATACTTTGACTTCTAATTAATCATTTTGTTCAGTTTTTTTTTTCATTGATAAAAAAATAGAACATTAATTATTTTATCTTTTCTATGTTGAAATTAGAAGGTAAAATTATTTTTTACAATTTTCACAATTATATAGTTAGTTGATCTTATTTTTCTCTTTTATAGATGTATTTTTTGGTATGAATAATATTTTCTTATAATAGTGTATTAAAAATATTTTCTTATAATAAGTATTAATAATATAAATATTGTATTGATGAATATTTATAATAATATTAATAACTATAAATGTAAATATAATATTAACATAATTCTTGAATACGTGTACATGTTCAACCTCAAATCGATAAATACTAAAATAATATTATTATATAACTGTATTTAGATATGAGAGTATTCGTCAATCTCTTTTAATAATAAGTTATTAAACTATTTTCAATAATAAATTTTCATTTCTTAATAAAAAAAACAACTTATCAAATTAGTCAAATTCAGAAAATAATAAAAAAATGTTCACTTTTTTAAAAAATTAGTAGACGTAGTTATAAGTATTGATAAAAATATTGTATTAATAATACATAATACTGTACAATACAATACTAATAACATATAATACTGCAACTTATAATACTGAATTAATAATACATAATATTGTATTAATAATTCATAACACTATATTATTGAGTATTTATAATACGATATTAATAATACATAATATTGCATTAATGAATATTAATAATACATTATTAATAATAGAAAATATTGCATTAATGAGTATTAATAATACACAATACTATAATAATAATAATAGAGTATTATATATTATTAATACAGTATTATGTATAATTAATACAATAATGTGTGTATTAATACAATATTATGTATTATTAATAGCGTTTTATTATTAATATCCATGAATCGCTTCAAATCCAATATCTCTTATTATTGAGTGTACATTAATCCCACCAAGCAACGACACGTATTGGCAATTTTCAAGATGTCTTAATTATAAAATACGGTATTAGATACTTTATCTACCCAAGTAAAAAAAATACAGTATTAATATATTTAGAATTATTAATACATCACACAACTTATTTCATTTGGTGGATACTAGAAAAATAACAATGATCGAAAATTCTATTTATTTATTAATACATGACACAAAGATTTTAGATTTTTTTGCCAAAATAAAAACAACAATAAAAAACAAAGGAATAGCGCATCTCACATAAAAAGTTTTTTTATTAAATTTTTTTTTTCCACCTCACTATTGGGAAATTTTTTTATAAGATAATTTTCAGTTGAAAATGAAAGTTAAAAACTGCCAACCATTTAGAGATACATTAAAAAAAAGAAAAAATTAAATTGAGTGCTTTTTATTTCAATAAATGTTAATTTATAGTGCAGGATATTTTAGTAATTTTATAATAAAACTAATTTCCTTAAAAACAGTCATAAACTACTTTTGCAAAAAAAATTAAATAGAAACACGCGTGTTATATTTTTATCCATTCTATCTAATATTGCAAAAAGCCCATATTTAAATTATACAAAAAAAAAAGAAAGTAAATCTAAAATAATTAAGAAGAAGAAAAAAAAATACAAGTTGAATTCAAAAAATACAAATCCAAAGATATAGAAAAATATTAAAAAGCCAGATCTACATCCCCACGCGATGTCCCGCGAGTGCACCAACACCTCTAAAAAAACGCCGCTAGCTTACTTTCCGTTTCAACAACCCAGCCACGTGGCAAAAACCGATTCACCCAATATATCATCTCCAGTGGACCCGCCCGTACACGATCAGACAGTACCACCAAATCAAGAATCTCACGTGCCACACAACGCGCCGGCGCAGCCATTCCACGCGCCACTCTGGAGCGTGGAAGTACTCACAGCGGACCCCACCCGCCTCTCTCTCTCTCTCTCTCTCTCTAACATCGTATATTTCTCTCTTTTTCACGGAAACAAATTCGCTTTTATTTATTTATTTATTTTTCCTATTTTCTTCCTTGTTTTTTCGTCTCATTTATGTGTTTATCGCCATGATAGCGTAACCTTGCTCTAAACCAGGTACGATCTCATTCCCTACGAGTATAATTTACCAGTATTTCCGTTTTATACGGTATTCACTACTCGTATTTGGTTTCGTCGTGGTTTGTTTGTTTTTCTATCGTATGTCGATTTTGTTTATGGATGGATGAAACTTGAGGAACACATCTTCTGAATTCGTACTCACAATATAGTTTCGATTTCTTACAGGAAGAAATAAGCACTTCAAGCCGGTTTTTAAATTTGTTGTTCGATTTTTATCTTAGTGTTACTGAGAATTTTTATGCGTTTTATTGAGTAGATTAGTTTAAATTTGTGGCATCACGTCCCCGGTACGGTGGTCGAAGGCTCATGCTCCCTTCAAAGTTCTAGATTCGAATAATTTGTAAATATTTAGGAATCGATGTGTGCTTAAGGACGTGTGTGATTACTCAGTATAGTGGAGGGAAACTCTGATTTCCCGGTTTCAAAAAAAAGGAAAAAATTATGGGATCGCATTGGGATAATCACTGAGAACGTATTTTTTTGGAAGTTGTATGTTTGCTTGTTGTGTTTGTGGTTACTGGATTTTTGATATTTAAGTTTAGAATGGAGCTCTTTTTGTGTTGATTGTTCTTTTGGGTTTAAAATATGGATCTGGTTATGATTGGATTGAACTGAGTTTAGAGTATTTTGTGCTTCTCTTTCTTTGCTTTTAAGGGATTTTTTTAAAAAAATGTATGTATGGATCTTTGTAACGTTTTCTTTGATTAACTTTGAAGATTTGAAACACAGTTTTTTATCTGTAAAATGTGTGTTTTTTCAATATGACTGATTATGATTTGTTATGGTATGTGTTGTTGACATGATCTTTTCTGTTTTCTTCTGAATGAGCAACTTGAGAATTCTATCTTGTTTGCTTTGCATTGGGTTTCGTACTTGGAATTTTTTCTGTGAAGTTCTTTTTCTTTACTTAATTAGTTGTGGCGGATCTAATTACTTGCTAATGAACGTTTTATTCATGAAATTATACTTGTATACCAGCAAAGTTATTGCATTGAGGGCTTTATCCTCTGGTATAAACAATACATGAAACTTAAACATGCAATTTTTAATTGGGTTTTTCTGGTATAATTGGTGGAAAATTAGACGCCCTTATCTTTCAATGTTCTATTTAAAAGGATAAAAGAGACAATGCCTTAAACAAGCTTCGAAAGGTTACCGGGAAATCGGTGCAGTGCAATGCATGGTTGAAGATATCTCTCTCTTAACAAAATCATGCTAGTTTGATGCTTCTTGATATGATAATTACAGAATTAGTTTTCAGATAAGAAGATGTGGTCAAGTGGTTTTCATGTTGTGAATGATTTTTGCAGATGGACGGAGTTCCAGTAAAAAACCAAGGTACTTGCAGCGAACATATGTCACCTGAGCAGTCTGTTTCTTCAGAAATTTCTAGTACATGGGATGATTTTAGAGATTCCGAGGTTCTTCCTCGAATTGGGGATGAATACCAGGCAATAATTCCCCCTCTTGTGGTTAAACCAGATGATTTGATGCTTTTTAAAAGTCAAGCTAGGGGTTTGCATAATGTTTTTTATGGATTTCCTGCTCCGGTAGCACGTATTGATGACATTGAGATTTCGAAACCAAAGCAACATAATGTCAGTGATAACATTGTTTTGGCTTCAAACCAAAATGAACACCCGGCTGTGAGTGAGATGCAGGATGTTTCAGAAGCTCGAAAGGTTACATCATGCGATGCCATGACAAATATGGATAATTTGGAACGTGCAACAAGTTCATATAATTCAACAAATTTTCTGTTGCACCAAGAAAAGAAGATGAAAATGAATGAAAGCAATGTTGATAATGATCAATGGTTGATTCCTGATGGCTTGAATGATTCCTGGAGTGAAATAGAAATGGCCAGTCTTCTCCTTGGGTTATACATTTTTGGGAAGAACCTTGTTCAAGTGAAGAAATTTGTTGGAACAAAACAAATGGGTGATATTTTATCATTCTATTATGGGAAATTTTATGGATCTGAGAAATTCCGTAGATGGTCGGCATGTCGTAAAGCAAGAGGCAAGAGATGTATATGTGGACAGAAGTTATTTAGTGGCTGGAGGCAACATGAGCTATCATCTCGCTTGCTTTTCTCATTATCAGAGGAAAAGAAAAATACCATATTGGAGGCAAGTTTAATTCTTACTTGATTCTGGATCATATAATAACTGGTCCTCACATTCGCAACCTCACCCATGTAAAAAAGTAACAACATTAAAGAATACCTGCACTGAAACTACCATATGGTTTTATACACATTTTCAGTAGATAAAGCAGAACTGCAGTTCCATGTATTTTACTAATTAAAACACGTGCTTTTTATGACATTTCATCCTATAGTTAGGTTACATTTATTTTGTTTCCCTAGATCTCAATTTTTGATGCATTGACAGGTTTCTAGGGGATTTATTGAGGGTAAAGTTCTGCTAGAGGAGTATGTATTCTCTTTGAAAGCTACAGTTGGGTTGAGTGCACTTGTAGAGGCTGTTGGAATTGGTAAAGGAAAACAAGATCTTACCAGCACCACCATGGATCCAATTAAGTCTAATCATTCTCATCCTGCTCGACCTGAAATCCCAGTTGGTAAAGCATGTTCGACGCTTACACCTGCTGAAACTGTCAAATTTCTGAATGGAGATTTCAGATTGAGCAAAGCGCGATCGAGTGATCTCTTTTGGGAAGCTGTTTGGCCCCGTTTGTTAGCAAAAGGGTGGCACTCTGAGCAGGCCGACAGTTATTGTAATACTGTTGGTTTGAAGAACTCTTTGGTGTTCCTGATCCCTGGTGTGAAGAAATTTTGCAAAAGAAAACAAGTTAAGGGAGAACATTACTTTGATTCCATCAGTGATGTCCTTGGTAAGGTTGCTTCAGACCCTGGGCTTCTTGAGCCTGACATTGTTGTAGAAAAACACTGCAGTGACAAGGAAAATAGTGAGTTGAGTGACAAAACAAAACAAGATCAGGAAGATTTTTCTAGTCAGCAACGTTACTGCTATCTTAAGCCTCAAACTCCCATTCGTAGTACTGATACGAAGAAATATATGGTTGTTGATACAAGTTTGGTTAATAGAAGCACATACAAGGTTCGAGAAATTCGAAGGTTGCCAGTTGAAGTTATAAATGCATACGTTTCCAAAAGTCATTCTGAGGATGATGAGCAAGTTTCTTCTGAGATTTCAATGGATGATACCCATTCTGATAATACCATGCATTTTGAAAAGGAAGTAACTGACATTTTCAAAGGCACAAGAATCAGCTTGGATAAAAAAGTTCATATCGACGAGGAAACTTGTGTAGGTAATTCTTTAAATAATGAGTCTCCAGATGATGATGGCCTACATTCGACTAATATAAGCGCGAAAATGGAATATGGACAATCTTTTTTGGACAATGCACAACAAAGAAAGGCTGTTCACTGCCAAATGAGCCAGGGAAATTCCAAACCAAATTGGGAATTAAACACTTGCAGTCAACAAGAAAGCTGCAATCTAATTAAAACATTCACAAGTCTGGAGCCAAAAGAGGAGCACGGTTCATCTGAACATTATGATTTAAACTGCGATATTCTGGTTCAAGTCGATTCATCCAAGGAGAATTTGCCATTGTCTTCTTTATCCAGGAACAACACAGTTACTAGTTGTGTTGATGTTCCACAAAGTAGGCATGTCCCGCATACTTTGATCGACCTTAATTTGCCTTTTCTTCAAGATTCTGATAGCCATGGAAGTTCCACCATGGAAATAAAAGAACAAAAAAGTAGGCCAAACAAGTGTTCTGAAATCGTTGATATTTCAGAACGTGATTCCACTATGATTTCTAGAAGACAAAGTAACCGAAACCGACCTCCAACCACTAGAGCTCTGGAAGCTCATGCTTTAGGACTATTGGATGTAAAATCAAAGAAGCGGAAGAGTAAAAATGTCTTTCTGCAGGAGAATTGTATGTTGGAAACTTCCCCGCAGGCTCATGCTAAGGTGAGACACATAGACAAGTTTGAGAATGGCATTGTGAATTTCAAACTAGAGGACAGGGAAAGTAATGTTTGCAATGACAATGGTAACATGTTCCATAAACTGGAAGTTCGAACGACGACTTTGTTTCGTGAACTGCTAAAGGTACCGAAAAGCTAACTTGTGCATGAGAAAGGATGACATTTAGTAAAATTCTGCAGTCTATGTGAAACTTACGGCAAATCTAGTCTACTTGCAACTGTGATGGCTCTCGTTTGCTCATCTTCCACTTTTGAGCAGTGTGCTTTGCCTATGACTGCACCTGTTCTCTGTGGAAATTCAGAAACTAAGCCCCTTGTACATTGTGAACTTGAGTCGTCTCTTTAATCGTTTTTTGGTACAGTTTGAATCTCGGTCGATGATTCTCTTCGATCGCTCCATTCTCGAACTCACCTTGTATTTTGCACCTGTACAGTGTCCAGTGGTGAAAGTAAAATTTGTCTCACGAGTCATGGCTTCATCTTCCCATCCTCAGCTGAGCCTTATGCTATGCTTCATCGACCGGTCGATGGCAAATGTAAATAAAGATAAAGAAGGTTCTCGATCGAGTTTATTCAATCGGGTCAATACAGAGGTCTCTAATGGCTTGCTTCAGTTTAGAATCAGCAGCAGAAGGTTGCTGTATGTATTTCCTTTTCAGAGCATATAGATTTCAGAATTGAAATTGCTATTGTGCAGGTTTTAAGTTATTTTCCTTTTACCTATTGGATGGAAGATGGGTAATGCTACTTGTTACTGTATTTATTTTTTCTTTGAAAAACAAAAGATTAGACAAAGAAACAAACAAATATGTGGATTGCCTTAGAAATCAAGTGATAATGTTTAACTGTTGGATTTTGCTTGTTTGGCTGCGTTTTTATTTTCTGAAATATTTAAAGATGGTACTTTTGTAAAATAGTTTTACGATCTTAATCTTTTTGTGGCGATTGTCTTAGTTAGAAATTGATTGAGGGCTTGTTTGACTAGGGCGGGAAGGAAAAGGAAAGGAAGGGAAGGGAAGGGAAAGGAAGGGAAATGAGAGTAAATAGGTGTTTGGTGGGAAGGGAAGATAAAAACAGTAAAAGTAAATTGGTGTTTGGTGAGATGGGAAGGGAAGAGAAATGAAATGATAGGAAATTAGTATTTGGTGGGATGAGAAAAGTAGTGAAGTGATGTTTTTTTATTTAAAAATAGATATTTAATATTTTTAATATATCATTTTATATTTATTTTATTTATTATTTAAATAAAATTTAAAATCTAATAACTTTCATTATCAAAATACTTAAATTTCATAATCGTTAAAAAATGAAAATAATAAATAAAAATAAATGGATAACATCATTTCTATTCTAAAAAAATATCATGACTTTTATAATAAAGATTAAGTTTAGAAACTCAAAATGGAGATGGATGAGATAAAAAATAAAATAATAACTAGTTTAATTATTTTGAGTATCATATCTTAGATTTATGTAATATAGATTTATATTTGTTTTATAAAAATGTATGAGTTTAGAAAAGTTTAAAATAATAAAATCTATATTTATATATATTCATGTGTGTGTGTGCACGCGCGCGTGTGTATAACAAATTGTAAATGCATACATTATTGATAAAAGTCAAATGCATGAAATAAATATTGTTTAGAAAACATGATACATCTAAAAATAATAATAAATATTGCATTTTAAAAGAAAAAATGTACATAAATAATATAAACATATTCAATTGGACGAATTGGTAAAAATTGACAACCTTACATTTTTATTTAAGAAAAAGTTGAAATTGAAATCTTAATTTTGGCAATTTAATTTTGAATAACTATTACAAAAATATAATTATATATATAAAAGTAAAAGAAGTTGATTTGGAAATTGAAAAATATAACTAAAAATTAGGAAAGAAAAAAGGAATGGAAAACTCAAATTAAATTGGCCATAAAATATATAAGGAAATAAAATTTATTTGGAAATTAAAATTAATATTAATACTACTAAAAAAAATGAAGTAGGAAACTTAAATTTAAAATTAAAAAAAAAAACTGAAGGAAAGGAAAATAACAGAGAATGAATTCTTCAAAAAAAAAAAAACAGAGAAGGAAAGAAAAAAAAAAAAAAAAACGCTTGGGGTCCACGCGCCGTGATATTTGGGCGCGTGGGACCCACGCGCCGTGTTTGGCAAGGAAATTTCAACCTTGTTGGCCAAACGCCGGGAAGGAACCCTTCCCTTCCCTTCCCGGCGGGCCAAACGCCCCCTGAGAGAGTTAAAATAGTTAAGAGTATTTAATTAAACGTCAATTTAAGCCTATTTAACTAGTTAAATATATATATAATTATTAACATGTTGTAGACTTAGTAATCAAGAACACCATAATTTGAGTGACAATTCTTAAAACTCCATAAATAGGCTCTTATTTGATAACCATATGATTTTTGAAATCTAAGTATATTTTTACCCCAAATTTCTACAATGTGTTGCATTTTTTCTACAATCTATTCATCTTTTATTAAAAAAGTATGTGTATACTAATAAAATTTCAAAAACAAAACAAACTTTTAGAAATTACTTTTTTTATTTTCAAATTTTGGTTTGGTTTATAAAAATATAGACAAGCTGTAGACATAAAAAAAATAATAAAATAGTTATTGTAGACTTGAATTTTAAAAATCAAATGATTATTAAATGGGTCAAGAGATTTTAGGTTTGTAATAAAAAAAAAGGTTAAGAAATATATATAAAACAAGGAAGAAATCCATTCAATTCATTACATGTGTGTGTGTTTTAATAAATGGTCATTAAGTGATTTTCTTCTTTTTTTTCTTTTTTTTTTTTTGAGAGTGTTTAAATTTTATTATTGTTATTATAATATATTTATTTATTACTATTTGAGAAAATGAGTAAACTTATAATTAACTTAGTTTGTTATTATTTTCCCAAAAAAATGAGTTTGTTATTATTTTAAAATGAAAATTCATGTTATTTAATTGAGATTGTGATTGCCCAAGGACTTTTGGGTGTTGTGGGAGGACCAAGTCGCCTTTGACCTATCTCGATAACTATGTATATGAAAATTCCAACCTCTTCCATTTCCCTTATTTATATTTTTAAAATTCAATATTTGCACAATCTTTTATTCGTAGAAAATATCAATTAAACAGTTTTTTTTTTTTTTTTTTTTTTTTTGTATATACAATTGTGACATTTACCTGAAAGATATCTCCAAATAAATTTAGAAAGTGAGTTGTATTAAGGAGTGGAACTTATTACTATTTTCACATCAAAGAAAAAAAAACTTATTATTATTTTTTTAGAAAAGGAGTAAACTTATTTAACTTATATGAACTTGTTCTTATTCTACAAAAAAACAAAGAGTTTGTTATTACCTACACTATTAACGAATTAATATAACTATTTAAAAAAAAAAAAGAATGATGAATGCTGTGGCCTTTCATTTTAAAATTAAAATGGGTATTTGTTCTAAGTAATTCAATTTCAAATTTGATCAAGTTAAATAAAAGAAATAGATCTAGATGACCTACTTAATTATTATTAATTGTATTTTATGAAGCTAGTTAACTCTTGCCACTAAATTGACAATTTGTCTTTTTTTTTCTTCAATCCTACCTCATAAATCATATAACTCGTATATATATCATAATATTGACATTTACCTAATTTTGGTAACAACGTACTCATTCATTTACTAAGATTAACGGATAAAATAATTCTAAAAAAAAAGATTAACGGATAAATTAAAATAAAATATATTATTTTTATCATAAAGTATCTTTTAGAAGAAAAGGGAAAGGCTATTTAGAAAGGACAAGCAAGTACAACAAAAAAGAATGTAATTCAAAAAAAAAAAAATCATAAAATATATAATATAGGTCCTTCCAATGAGGCTCCAAAAAGTACATTTAATTTTTAAATAGAAAAACTATATTTATAATTCAACGAAAAAGAGTACATTTAGAATCACTATTTATAGAGTTAAAAAACACATTTTAATATCAAAAACTTAAAAAGTCATTGTCACCCCACTTCCAATTGGATCCAACTAAAAAAAACTCTAAAATAAACCATTGTAAAGTTGGAATGCCAAAATTAAAATTAAAGACAACACATTTGTTTTTTAAAAAAAGGGTTAAATTTAAGAATATAAAATCAAATCAAATCAAATAAAACCAACCGCTGTACGAATTTTCCAAGAACCATCCGGTCTTTGAGTTCACCGGTTCATCCATTGACATAAAAAAAATATCATTTATTAATTCTTATAAAAATCAAAGTTTATACCTAATTCTCCGATCTCGCCGCCGATCTCTCTCAACCTCCCAATTTTCCGATCTACAATTTCTGTTTCTTTTCCGTTCCCAAAAAATTATCTCCGACATGGACAGATCCATGGAGATCAAGGTTGTCTCCGCCAGAGATCTCAACAACGTTAATCTTCTCATGAAGATGGACGTTTACGCCGTCGTCAAGCTCGTCGGCACCGACGGCGGAGCCAATTCAAAATCCGATCAGAAATTCAAAACTCCGGTCGACAAAGAAGGCGGCAGCAACCCGATCTGGAATCACTCCGTCAAATTCGCCGTCGATGAGGCCGCCGCTAGGGCCAACCGCCTCACCCTCGTTTTCGAGCTCCGCTGCCAGCGGAATCTCGGCGATAAGGATATCGGCGAGGTCTACGTTCCGGTGAAGGAGCTTCTTGATTCCGCCGCCGACGGCAAGGCCGATTTGATGCAGCATCTCAGTTATCAGGTTAGAAAACCCTCTGGAAATCCACAGGGAGTCTTGAATTTCGCTCTCAAATTTGGGGAAAATTTCTCCGCCGGTTCAAGTAAGCCAACCCCCGATCCGTCGTACAATCCGGTTCAGTCGTATAACCCGGTTTCCGACTACCCGCCGCCCCAGCCGGAGCCGAGTTCGTTCTCCGCCGCTCACGCGGCGTCTTTTCCTCATCCGCCGCCGCGTCCTCAGCCGGAGTTGGTTTCGTTCGCCGCCGCTCACGGTGGAGCTTATCCTCCGCCGCCGCGTCCTCAGCCGGAAGTTTACCCTCCACCTTCGAATTTGTACCCGGTTCTTCCGCCGCCTGTGACGGCGCATGAGATTGGATATGGCATTTACGCGCCGCCGTCAACGGCCGTTGGATACAGCGCGTATTCGCCGGCGCCACCGTATTGTTCGTACGCGCCGGCACCGTCGTACAATTCGTACCCGCCGCCGCCATCCCAACCAGGGTATGGTTATAATCATCAACCGGCGCCGTCTACGGCGGCATATGGGTACCCACCGCCACCGACGTACGGTGGATATCCGCCTCAGCCGTCGTATTACCCGCCGCCGCCGAGTCGGAAAAATAAGAGCAACATGGGATTGGGATTGGGAGCTGGGTTGGCCGGAGGAGTAGTGGGCGGGCTTTTGATCGGAAATATGGTCGACGGCGGTTTCGGTGACGGATTTGACTTTTGATTATAACAATCTCGGTTTGTATATCTTTTTTTTTTGTGCATTTCAAAGTTGGTCAGCATTTTGGTTTGTGGAAAATTAAATTCCTCGACTTTTGTTTTTTGTAAAATAAGAACACGAATTTGTATTTGTTTTTTTAATTGTTGGTTATGGATCGTAAAGGTGATCTGAATTGATGAACACTATGTTTTCGACCACTTGAATTGATTGGTAGAAAAACAGAAGTAGAATCGTGGTGGGGAATTTGGATACGGATAGTTTTTATAACTGAAGTTTTGTGAATCAATTTTTGGATTTTAATTTTAATTTTTTAATTTGTGATCTGTGTTTGTTTCCAAATTTCGCTTTAAGGAGTTATATTAAAAAGTTATTTTAAATAATTAAAAAATTATTTTGATCTAATTTTTGTGTGAAAAAATTAGAGTTAAAACTATGTTTAAATGTAAAATTTAAATAAATTAATAAAATTGAGCTCTTAAAAATTATTGAGTAATTATAAATCAATTATTAGTAATTAAAGTTTTTTTTTAAAGTAAGAAAGAAAAAGAGTTAAAATTTTGATAGTTAATAAAAGTTCAATTGTATATATATTTTACAAAGTTTTTAGGAGGAGTATATAAATCTTCAACTAAGTCTTTCTTAAATATGACAAACAAACATTTGCTAACACTAAATAAATATTTAAAATTCGAGATTGCCTTTTCTTATGCCTACGGTTATTGGATTTTTCTTTTACTTCTATTGGAACTTTTTGTTCAACCTTTGGAAATATAAGTTATTTTCTATATGTGTGGAAGAAATATCATGGTTTACTCCACAACCACGACAGTATTTCAACAAATAGGCATATAATGAGTAAGACATCATAGGTATTTCAAAAAAAAAAAAAAATGCAAGAGATCATAGTTCAACGAATATGTATATGAACAAGAGATCATAGTTTCAAAATCTCCTCTCCTAAATTTGTGGTAAGTGGCGCAATGATTTTAGTTTCATTATTGTTTGGTTGTAAACTAGTTCAATACCAACGTCATAGGTTCAAGCACGAGAATTGGTATTTGTCCCTCACTCCTGATATGTATTAAAAAAAAACTACAAATATAACCGTTGAGTTTTATTTAATGTTGTTTTTAAAACAATAAATATAGTTAATGCCACTTATCTGTTATTTTACTATTTAATTAAGGTAAAGAGGAGTTTATGCTAAAATAAACGTGGATCAACCAACATCGTATATTATATATATATATATATATATATATATATATAATGGATTAACACCAGACAAGATTACCATCTTTGTTTGAATGACTATTTGGTGAGGCTAATATATTATTTTAATGAACAATATTTTTTCTTTTACATTTGTGAATGTGTGTTTGGATTAGTTCCTAAATAAGTGATTATCATAAAATCAATTTTACTTAGATTTTTTTAGTTCTAAGTTTATTTACTTTTGAAGACATGAATTGGTACTATTCACAAATTAAAGCCATCGAACATTACACATATCTTCTTCTTTTCTTTACATGTGTATTGGACCTACCCCTCTTTTTTTCTGATTGTTCGATGGTATTAGTGTACATCTAATAATTAATAGATCTGGTTCGAAACCATCATCCCAATAATTGTAATCTCAAAAAAAAAAAAAAAAAAAAAAAAAAAAAAAACTAAAACTAAATTATAAAACCTTATCTCTTTTATATATATATATAATAATAATAATTTAACCTAAAAGTAAGATTGAAAGTGAAAAACTGACTAAGATACAAATAGGGGAGGAGGAGGAAGATGAAACAACCATCAAATTTGTAGAAGCAATATTATTAAGTATGTATATTATTAAAGGACATAATACATATATCGACCGTTGGTTGAAAATTATTTCATTGTTTGTTGGCAATTTACTTCAATATTATGGTCATAGATTTGATCATGATAATTAGTATTTGATTCTCATTTATTTAAAAATATATTATATTTATACGGTTTTGGTCTCCTTTCCCTAACTTTTCCTATAAAAAAGAGACAAAAATATACATATAAATGAGAAATTGTTAAGTCATAGTTGAATTGAGAGAATGTTTAACTATCATGAGGTGGTTCAATTGGTCAAAAAGAGTCCTATAGTGCATAAAATGACGAGTTCTCATCACCAACAAAAAAAAAATTGAGAGAATGTTTGAAACCATGAGAAGGAGCATCTAGAAGACATCATCTTTTGACTACTTCAACTACCTTCTAAACTTAGTTTTCAACAGTTGGACACTATGCCATAAGACATCATTTAAAAAACTCTGCAATTCCATCAGTATTTTAATACAAATTTTGGGCAATTAATACATATATATATATATATAAAATCTTGTACCATCTCTTTTAAATAAATATATTTTTTTCTCAAAAAAAAAAAAAAAATAATAAAAAAGAAAATATTTTTTATTATTAATAAAATATTTTTTTTTCTCAAGATTTTATATATATATAGTTTATTTTTTAAAAAAGAAAAAATTACGAATTCTAAATTAGGAACTAAATTAGAGATTTAATCATTCCAAATATTTTGAAAATATAGAAAGGGAGGTTTCCTTGGACCATTTATTTCAAAACCACTAATTTAGACCGTTGACTTCACACACCTCAAATTCAAATTGTTTTGCTTATGCCAACAACCATCTCAAAAACGTACTAAAAAAAACATCTAAAAAACTCTAGACAAATATATATATATATATATATATATATATATATGTTATTATTTATTTATATCATATTAGAATACTACTTAATTATTATGACGTTTATTTTTTTTAATACCATTCATTCACCTTAAAAAATTAGCATTCATTCACTTAGAGTGTGTTTATTTAAGGATGAGAATAAGGTGATGTAGTCCAACATTTTCTTTATCACTTTTTTAGCCCAAGTTGTAGTCATCTCATCTTAACTTCTCTATTTTTTTTTTATTTCATTTTTCTTAGATTTGATATTGAATATGTCGGTGACACGATTAGTTATCTAGTTTGGTGTTAATCTATTTCCATTCTACGGTCACAGATTCGATCCATGAAATCGGTATTTGTAATTCCCTCCCCCAATTTATACTAAAAAAAACTTAGATTTGATACTATTAAACTTATCATAATAAATCAATAAATTAATTTAAATTTGCTAGTAACTGATCATAATTAATCAATTTAAATTTGCTAGTTTATGAAACTCAAGTACATGTCGATTACAAATACCGATTTCAATGATTAAACCGTGATCGTAGAATGAAATGGATTAATACCAAACTAGATAATCAATCATACCACCGACCCATTCGGTAGCTCACCTAGTTCACAAAAACTAAAGTAATAACATAATAACAAGGCATGTTGAAATAAACGCTTTTGTACATATACTTCAAATTTGTAATGTGATTAATTTCAGTTATTGAAATTACATAATTAAATTTATATGAATAGAAATGGATCAATATAATGTTTTAATTATAATTATTTATTTTTATTTTCATCGAAGATATAATGGTGCACTCAAGTTAAAATAAATTTTTTAAAATTTATCGTTCATGAGTGAAAATCAAATTTATTATTATGGTTGAAAAGTTGTATCGAATGATATTCTCACACATTAATTATAAAAATAAATAAATTATAAAGTAATTACCTTCATAATTATGAATATATTTTAATATTGCAAATTATTATTTTTTGATGGATTTAATACTATAAATACATATTAATATTATGTTATGAATATTCATTAATTTTTATTATTTAAGAAAGTATGTGACAATAGTCAATAATATTAATAATTATATTTATTAACTTTTATTTTAATGAGGTACTTTAATTATTTTTTAGATTGGATTAATCTGATAAGTTTCTAATGAACTTTGTTACTTGGTTCATTTTATGGGCTTTCCTATAATCGGGCCTGGGCTTCGCTTATCGTTCTTCGTTCGTGTTCAAGTAGGGTTTCTTCAAACTTTCCACAGAAAAACCCTAAAAACATAAACCCTAAAACCTCCAAAACCACCGCGCCACCGCCAAATCTCCCTGCTCCGACCGGCGACGATGAGGCCCTTAGACGAGAAGGAAACCACCACCGTGTTCGAAAAGCTCCACAAATTCACCGGAAACAACCTCAAGAACATCGTCGACAATCCCGCTCACGAAGGCCCCGATTCAGATCCCGGCCGCTACTGCTTCCGCCTCCACAAGAACAAGGTCTACTACGTAAGCGATTCTCTCGTCAAGCGAGCCACCAACGTATCCCGGACCAACCTCGTCGCTCTCGGAACCTGCATCGGAAAGTTCACTCACGGCGGCAGTTTCCATCTCACGGTTCACTCGCTAGGGCTCTTGGCCCCCAATGCCAAGCACAAGGTATGGCTTAAACCTACATCTGAGATGTCGTTTTTGTATGGTAATCATGTCGTGAAAGGCGGGTTAGGACGGATTACTGAAAACATTGTTCCTGGTGATGGAGTTGTTGTTTATTCTATGTCGGATGTGCCTTTGGGATTTGGAGTTGCGGCGAAGTCCACTCAGGATTGTAGGAAGTTGGACCCGAATGGGATTGTGGTTCTTCATCAGTCGGATATTGGTGAGTACTTGAGGATGGAGGATGAGCTTTGAATCAAGAGTGGAAATGAGTTGAGCTTTTTGGGTCTCAAATTTCTTGAGCAATTGTTGTGAAATGCCCATTTCGATATCCTGCGTCGGCATCAAGTCGAATTTGTAAGTTTTTCACACCTTGGTGTGGAGTTTTGTTGCTTTAAGTGAGTGTTAAATTAGGATGAAATTATTGCCCATTGCAAGCTATCTAATACAATTGAGATCCGTCAGTGTTTATTGCATTCTTGCTTACCATTGACCTTTTCTTTTTATAATTGTATTGAAGATTTTCTTTGTTTTTTTGATAAGGAAGATTTTATTTGTTAGTTCACTTTGATGAGCATGTTTTGTTTAGTTGTCGCCAAGAAGATTATAGAGCACAGGTTATCATGGGTTTGAATCCCTCTACCAAGATGTTGTTGAATTAAAGTAAATGTTTGGTCTAGTTGTCTATGATATTTGTTGTGGTATGATGATAATTTGTCTGGCATTAGTCGAGGTGCACGTGACAGTCACGGATATCAAAAAGATGATAGTTTCTCTGAATTTTTCTCGGTTATTTGTATTTGCATGTGAGACAAATACATTTGTCTGATCATCAAACTGGTGAATTGAGCAACAATGATCATCACTGGAAATGAGTTAGCCTTAAGGAGGCTTGGGTTTTAGCTAGTTTTGTTTATATGGGTGTTGGTTTCTAATGTAGTAGTTGATTGGAGCTTTTCTTCTTTCTCGATTTCATGGACACAGTTGTATCATCTGTAGGATAGATCCTTGAAAGTCTTCTTTCTTCTCTGGCATGAGTTTATGTTTTGGTAACAAAAGTACTTTGTTTTGGACCTCATAAATTGACTCACTTGCAAAGACATGCACTTCTATTACCAGTAAGGTACTCGTTGTTCAAAACCACTAGTGAGTTTAATTGTGAAATCCCTTGTTATTTCCTAAGTTTGTAGTGGGGTGAAACTGATTCTCGCTTACAAAAGAAAGTATCTATGTAAATCAATAATTGACGATGTTATTGATAGTGCTAATAGTGAAAAAGTAGTTACCATTTGGTTAGTCACAACCTTAAAAATGGAAGCTCACAGTTGTTTGAGAAATTATTTGTTGGGGTGCTTTTGTATTCCACCGTTGTAGATGTAAAAAATATTCTTAGAACTAAGTGTACTTAGAGATCCATTTTTTGGTGGGGCCGGGAAATGACTTATCCGTCCCTGTCCCCGCCATAAAATTATGTAAACAAGATGGTGTACTTGTTATCTCTAGAATTATGTACTACAAGTATGTGCACATACATGAGAGTAACTATGACTAAAAATTATGTAAACAAGAGAACAACCCATGAAAATACAAAACATCCAAAGGATGTTCTTACTTCATTGTTTCTTCTCACCCTTTACGAAGCTCCAAGTTTAATAGTGCATTTGAATGAAGATTAATTTCTAACTTTTTATATTTTTTTTTTTTGAAAGTAAGGGGAGGAGTTTTGAGTTTGCATCTTAATTACTTGGTCATATATGACGTTAATGATTCTATTAATATTGTGATTCTTGACCATTTTCTAATGACGTGTTGGTTAAATAATGATTAGACTGACTTTTAACGTGGACCAATTTACTTAAACTTCACCGATAATTTAAGTAGATAAGATTCAAAACTTTTTAACTTCCTAAGGCCATGTTGGACTTTGGACATGAAGACTGGCTCAACAACCCCTCCTTCGCATTTTTGTAGTAAACAACTACTTTTCAACCACTTTTAACTACTTTTCAATTCTCTTTTAATCACTCTTTAAATTCTCTATCAAATCTCTATTTTTTTTAAAAAAATAATTTTATTAAATCTCACTTTAAATTTCGTCAAATTTATCTTTTAATATCGACTAACATCAATATTTAAATATTTCTTTCTAAAAATAATTTTAACTCTATCGAAAAAGTCAATAGCGTGTTGGATTAATAGATTGGTTGTAATTTAATTTAATTTTACTTTCGAAAATTCGATCTTAAAATGAATTATTTTAATTCATAAAAAAATTTCATTTTTTTTAATAAAACATTTGATGTAACCATATTTCTAAAATTTTGAAAAAATAATAAGAAAAAATTTACAAATAAAATATAGTAATAAATTAACAACAAATACTAAATTCTAGCTTTATTATCGTTATAATAATTAAAATTTGATATTTAAAAATAAAAGAATCAAAATAAAATTAGAAGTACGTAGACTAAAGGGAAATTGTGCTGCATAGTCCAATTTCACAAAATATCTAAGCAAATTTGAAAATATTTGCATCCATAATAAAAAATGCGGTATGGTTAATATTCATTGTATAATATAATTTGGGATATTATAATAATACAATATTATATGTTATTAGTACAATATTGTGTATTTATATAGTATTATGTATAAACAATACCGTATAATGAGTATTAATTATACCGTAAGTTTGACTATGATTGCTATTTTTTTTTTGAAACAAGAAAACCATAATATCCTAGTACTTTCTATTTCTTTATTTTCTAGAATAATGTATTTTTACAAGTTTCATGTAAATATATTTTTATTATTTCTGTAATAATTCACATTCTATTCAATTGTAAATTTAGCCAAAATTTTTAAAATTTATTTTTGTTTGCTTCATTCATGTTGTTCATATGTTTAGCAACAAAATATAAAATTGATTTTTTTTTTAAAAAAACAAATATGATCAACTATAAAAATGTCTTTTAAGTTCAGTTAACAACAATTGAGGTGGTACTAAAAAAAACAACAACATATAATTGTTGTTATTTACTCCAACCACATTTTCAAAAAAAAAAAAAAATATCAACCACTATTAACTCCAATCTCCAAACAAGTAATTCATTATTCACCACTATTAACCTCAATCCCCAAACAAGTAGTTAACCACTACAGACTGCTATTAACCACTTCTTTCCGCTCTATACTAAATCCCTCCACTCTTTTCTACCAAAAACAAACACACCCAACAATGGATTTTGAGAAGGTTTGCTACTGTTTTTTCCAAGAAAAAAAATACCCAATGTTATGGGGACAAAAGTTAAAATATAAAATTTGAATAGATATAAATAATTGCATATTACCTTTAAGATAGAGTGACATTTAGACTGTATCAATTATTATAAATTATTATAGATTGACTTAATGATAAAAAGAAAGAGTCTTGAATATTAAAAAGATTATAAGTAATTTGCCATGATCATCTATGTAAAAAATCTATTTTATTTTGCCACTCTCTCTATATATATAGGTTTATGTTTTGAAATGTTGATATTACCATTTGTATTAGGTGTGAGAGAGGGAAAGGGCAAAATGAAGGAAGCATTGGTCCCCATTTCCAAATTAACTACTCTTTTGAGCATTAATGTTAGCAATCGGTTGGAAAAGTTAACTATTTGAAATTGATATTATTAGTATTTGAGGTTATTAAGAATGTGTTTATGAGTTGGTTTTGGTAGTGGTTTCGCCATAAATTTGATATAAAATTTAATGGAGGGATAGATAGTTAAAGTTGATTGTTTATCACCAACTACAAACAAATGATTATGAAAAGGTGGGTGTTTATCACTATTATTTTACCAAATACACTTTTATTAGGAGATTAAAATATCAATTTGATTCTCGTGGTTTAGATTTTGTTTCATAGTCTACATACTTCACATATTTAATTTTAGTTCATGTGATTTTCTTTAAATTTTAAAATTGATAGATAAAATTAAGTTAAGTGGTTAAATAATAATAACTTTAATGCATAAAAAGACACCATGTAAATATATTTCTAAAATTTATAGAAGAAGATTTAATATAAAGTAATTTATTAATCAAAGGTTAAATTTTTTGGGGTAAAAAATTCGAACTCACAATTTTTTAGTCAATAAATATACCCATTATACTTATCTATTAATCTTGTTGGCAGTAGATATTACAATTTATTAGAATGCATAAATTAGTCAATAGAAATATAGTTTGATGCATGATTTAAAAAAAAAGTGGTTATTTATATGCCAAAGATATTGCGGTTCAAAATGAACAATCATTAAAATGACATAATGGTTAAAATGACTTAACTAAAAAAAGATGATCCTAAGTTCAGTTGATAGTGATCACTAATTTAGAAAAATATTATAGAACTTGATTCATCGAGATGTTTCAATCAGTCACGAATATAAAAATAAAAATAAAAATAAAAGAAACTTAGATTTCCCCACAATATGGGCTACACGTTGACCCATCAGGTCCTCTTATCGTCACCCCTTTGTGATGCATGCACGTTTTCTGTCACCTCACCAAACCCCACATTTTATCAATTGTCCCTTCGCTTTTATTTATTTATTTATTTGTTTATTTGTTTGTTTGTTTGATATTTTTCTTGAGCTTCTGATTCTGCATGGGATCCATTTTCTTAGCTAAAATCTATTGCATGAAAATTTATGGAAACCAATTCTTAAACCAAACAAACTGCTACATACCCACTTAAAGAGACAATTTTTTCCAACTAGATAGGAGTTTATTCAAATCATTTTTCAATTACAAAGTTATACAATCATATCATTTGAATGGTACTCTATGTGGCTGTTTGTTTGACATATTTAGGTAGGATTTAGTTTTAAGATTTATTTTCTCCTTAAAACTCTACATTCAAACGAATTTTTACTAATTCCTCATTATTTTTACTTTTAAAAATAACTCTCGTTTCTAACTATTCATTTATAATTATTCAATCATTTCTAAACTACTCATTTTTAGTCATTCATTTCAAATCAATAAAAAAAACTCATTTTTACCACTCACTTTTAATCATTTCTTTTTTAACCATTAAAATTAATTACTCATTTTAAAATTATATCCAAACAAAGTTTTGACTTTAACTTCTCTACACAAAAACTATATCTAATCGAGTTTTTGGCTATAACTCTCAATTTTTAATTACTCAACATAACTCTTCAATATAACTCCTTTGGCTAAATCGTATCTAAATATGTCAAACAAACAACCCCTTTTGATATTAAAGAGACTTAATATTGATTAATTTTCCTCTATAAATTATTTAGAAATATTTATGTTCAAGTTCTTTCTTATATTAAAAAAAATTGAGCGAAAGTAACTTTAAATTTACTATATAGACTAATTTTAAATTTTATGAAAAATACAATAACTAAAATTAAATATTCTAAAACAATTGAAGTGAAATATATTTTCAAATCCAGAAGGAGATACTATTCCATTAATGCAGTTATAGGAGAGCACCAGGTGGGGACTATATCCAGCTAGCTATAAGCCAATAACTAGCTGCCAAAACTCCACGCACCTTATATATATATATATATATATATATATATATATTTTATAAATAAACCCTATTTATCTACGTGTCAACTCCCCATGCCTGTTTTCCAGTATTAATAACTTTTTCAATGTTAAAATTATAAGCGTAATTGCCAAAAAAGGAGGGGGTTAAAATCGTACATTTTGATCTATGTAATTCTAAAAGTTCAATTTAGTGTTTGTATTTCCAATAAAATTTTAAATTGATTGATATGATAAATTTAAAGTTAGTTAAACCCAATAGTATAAAAAATAATCCAATACTAACACATTTCTAGAATTGATAGAATAAAATTAAGAAGAAACTTATAGTTGAAATTAATTGTAAGAAACCCTACAAAAGAGTGTATATGCTCTTAAATAAATGAATGTCAAATATCAATTATCGAGATCGAACTCATGATCAAAGTATTGAATTGAATTTTCAATAAACAATAGAACTGTCAGGCCACCAACTAGCTTTCGGTGTAAGTTTTTTTTAATTCAATAATATTTGAGACTACAAACCATAATCAATAGGTTACTATGTCATACACGATACTATCAAAGTACTCTTCATTTTTTATGATTTTAAACTTTATTTAAAGTGCACCGGAGATAATTAAAATTACTAAAAATTTGAAAATACATAGAACTAAAAAGACCAAAATGATCCTTATAAACCAACCTTTAATCTCATTTTCATATATATAGGTTAACTTCAAGAAAATTTCATCAATTAATATATATATTATCATTAATCAAGAGCTGAAAATCTGTTCACTCTTACAACACATTGAACTAAAAATGACTCATTCTGATAAACACCTTTGGCAAATATCACAATTTGGTTTTCGCCACACACTTCAACTAAAAACATGCCTTTTCCTTCGGATTCTTATAACCACATTCTTCGATAAACAAATATTATAAAATTAAGTGATTATCTTGTGAAATTAGTTGAAATATCATGTATATGTGGTTTGATTCAAACAAAACATATATTTTATATCAAGAGGTACTAAGAAATATTTAAGTTATACTCCAACATAACCTAAATATTAAGGTCACTTATGTGATCTAATATGGACCACATTATATTTTTATTTATTTATTTAAGTTAGAATAAAATAGAATGTGATATATTATATAGGTGAACATCAATATTTAGATTATGTCTTGACATGACCTAAATATTTCTCTTATCTGAAATTTCCACGTAATTTTTTTTTTAATTTTAAAAAAATGTATAAATTTAATTCCAAGAGAGAGAAATGTAAAATAAACCCCAAAACGTGTAATTTATGATGTTCATTAGGAGAGAAATGTAATTTCAACACAATACAAGTTTACATACACATCAAACCACCCTTACATATGTAATGCTTAAAAAAAACACACAAAAAAGAAAAAGATAATGGATCAAACAAACAAAGTGAGAACTAAAAACGACATGTCGTTAACTAGTGAGACTGCATGTCCTTAACTTGAAAAAGATTACGATTCCTAACGACGATGTCGTACAAGTGCCTGGCCTTGATCTTGTTAAAGTCAATAGGAAGAGAAATGAGGTCAACCGAACAAGGCTTATGAAACTGAACAACCTCCGAATCTTCATAGTAAACTTCCCATCCTAAACTCGAAAGCTTGTTTTTAAGCACCGCGTACGACGTCATCTCCTCGTTCGTCGGCGTGTACACCAGAACCTTCCGCCGCCTCGGGCTGCCACTGCTTCCTCCTCCGCCCTCCGCTGCCGCTGTCTCCACCGAACCCGGCCTCTCCACCAGCCGGATTACGCCCTTGTCGAATATCCAAACACCTGACATGTCTCTTTTTGAAGGGGAGGATGGAGATTAGGGGTGTTTGGGGGATTGGGTGTTTGGAGGGTTTCATTATATATAGAGAAATGATTCTGAAGGACTGAACTTTATTGCCATGTTTTTTTTTGGGTGGATATGGAAGCTTATGTGAAGTGGGGTCTTGCCCAAAAAATTTAAAAAATAAAAAAGTTTGGTAATTTTATTCTTAGATTCGAAAAAATAGAGGCCACATTTGATTCTCGAACAGAAATTAAATTAATTTCTGGGCAGATAAAACTATATGGATTGAATTCATTTTTCTTTTTAATATGGAAGTCATTTTTTGCCTTTTGATGTGATTACAAGTTTAAATACAATTTTAATGTTATTGATTGAGTATAATTAGGGGTGGAATGTTATTGATTGAATATAATTATGTGTGGGATTCGAATTTTTTTATTTATTTTATAATTCGAAAATTGAGATTGCTCATCTACAAACAACTTATTTGCTTAATATAGTTGATCTCACTACATGTTTATCTCACTACTTATTTGTTTAAGGCTTTGAAGAAACTACAAGATGAGATTTTATAATTAATTAAGCTTATTCTTGTGTGTTTGGAAAACATAAAAAATAACATATTTGTGAAACACCAAGCTTCTATCGATAAGATCAGTAATATTAAGTACGTAGAGTTAAATATTTCTATGTAATTCCAAATAGAAAACTTGAAGATGAATTTCATATTTAGTCTCAACAAGTTACTGAACTAAAAAAATGTGATTAAAAGTATTAATAGAGTTTAATTATTTGTTTATTTTAGTACAACAAATGTAGAATTTCTTCGAAAGGGTTAATAACGTATTGATTTCATTGTTTGGTAGTAATGCAATTCAACACTATAGTTATGAGTTCAATCACGAAAATTGATATTTTTCTCTCGTTTATTCGAAAGCAATAATACCCTTTATATAGAATTTGTGGTCCACTATCTTCAATTTTGACTTAAAAAATGTACTTTTGAATTTTGAACTTCTAATATAAAGAGGGAGGAATAAATGTCTTAGCAAAATAGGGTACAATCTATTAAATATATAAAAAGTAATGGGAATTTAATCTAGGTCGGCCTCTTTCTATTTTTAAACATTAAGCTTTAGGCCGCCTAACATTTAACCCTTTATTTATTTTTTTTGCACGTAGCATATGAGATTGAAGGAATACGAATTTTACGATCCACATATATGAGAAAAGGAAGAGAAAAGAAATTTCTCATTGTTATTAAATCTAATAGGGTATTTAATTATCGGATATTGGGAATCATTTTACATAACAAAAATTCCAAAAGACTTTGAAAATAAAAAAGAAAGAAAAAGAGAAGTCATTTTCAAAACCCCACGCGTGGGAATCTTTGTCTTTTGTGTGTTTGTGTGAATTCCCTCAAGAAGGGCTACACCAAGAATTATTTTTCCACTTTATGTTTTTCGCTTTAACATATATGAATTGTAAGAATATTACACCAAAAATCAATATATATATATATATATATATATATATATATATATATATATATATATATATATATATATATATATATATATATATATATATATATATATATATATATATATATATATATATATATATATATATATATATATATATATTGATTCTTTCAAACTTAATCCAGGCGAGCTTCCTAATTCACCATTACATTCATCCATGCCATTCTCATCTCAATTTTTCATCTAACATTATAAAAGATTCTTACAAGATAGTTTAAAAACCTTCTAAAAAGACTAGATATATAGATAATCTATTTCAATTTTTCCGTCATGAATCTGATTATACAAAATTGATATTTAATTCTTATCTTGTTTAGACTAGATTTGTGATCTTTTC
Source organism: Sicyos edulis (assembly GCA_036507275.1). Lineage (NCBI taxonomy): Eukaryota > Viridiplantae > Streptophyta > Magnoliopsida > Cucurbitales > Cucurbitaceae > Sicyos > Sicyos edulis. The sequence continues at coordinate 48,885,708 of CM071847.1, read as the reverse complement.
CCTAGATTGAATTAAAAAAAACAAAACAAAACAGATGAGTAAAAGTAATTAAAACGGAATATTTCCAAATAAAAATAACATATAAATTTGAAAAGCAAAGACTTAAAATATGACTTTAAAAAAAATAAATATATTTTAATAATCTAGAATGCAAGAGAGAAACAGATTCCCTTTTCAAATTGAAATGCTCCTTGCGAATCAAGACTATGCATGAAAATATTTCATATTCCCCCTCTCTTTTTTTTCTTTAATTTTAAGAAAAAATATATCGAAAAGAATATGTGATTTTAGACAATATATTCTGCACATGTACTTGCAATGTTATCGCGATTCAAATGGCAATATTCGGAGTTTGATTGAGATCATCGATCAAGTTTGTCTTCCAAATTTATCATAAAAATATATGATATCCTTTTTAAAAATAGATCATACTTAAAATATGATGTATTTATTTATTTATTATAATTCAACAATAATCAAAATTCGAACCCATAATCATATATTACATGATGTCATTGTAATGCTGCTTACTTAAAAAAACCAATTCTACTCATATATATATACATATATATATATATATATATATATATATATATATATACATATATATATACATATACATATATATATACATATACATATATATATACATATACATATATATATACATATATATATATATATATATACATATATATATATATATACATATATATTCTTCGACCATTCATTTTCACCCACAATAATTTAAAACCTCCTACACTTGGAATATTAGGTTAGTTTGAGCACCCAAAAGTTCCTAGTTTTTTAAGAAGAATTCTAAAGAACAAATTATTTGATAAATGCTAATTCAATTCTGTAGATAACTACCAAGTAGGATAGAAGTCTTAGCAATTATCTTCAATCTAATATATAAATTATATATGAGTTTAGAATTTATATCTAAGAATAATATCGAACAAATTAACGATCTCTTCCAAACTCTTTTACCTACACGTACTTAGTCTTAAAAATCTACTAGAAACGAACAAACATAAACTAATACATCGATTTCAAATATATTCTCTCACATGTGAATAAAATAGATTGAAGGTGGGAAATGTCGATTCTTATAGGAACAAAACAAAGCCCTAAGAATTAAAAGGTGTCATTAAAAAAAGGCAATATATTGATAAAATAGAGAGATCATATTCCAACACCCAATTTGAAGATTAAAAAAAACATGGACCAAAGACAATAGAATTCTTTTTTGTTCTTACAAATGGCTGTGTTTTTCTTTTTGTGGGATTGAAATGTGTGGTGTGTGAGAGTTTAAAGGACAAAATATATTTAATAATCTTTAGGCCAACAGCCTGAATCTGGTCATAGTCTTTGTTCATTTTTGCTTCTTCTTGAGGTGTCTAAATGGTCCAATTTTTTTTATTTTGCTCCCTTTTCCACATCTATTTCTTTGCTTTCATTTGTCCATTTGTCAATTCCTCTTTACCCATTAAAACCCTGTCCCAATTCCCAATTATTCCCTCTCAATATATCTTTCTCAACTTTATAATTGGGACCACCCACTATATGTATTTATATAAACATATGTTATTAAAATGCTTAGGGTCATGCAAAATATCCGCTATGTATATTATTCTTATCGTATGTCATAAAAAAACTCTTCCATGATGGAGATATTATCATGATGGAGTAGAAATTTAAATATTAATGTCATAGAAAATTGAAATTGTAGTTGCGTTCTTAATTTTTGTTTTAATTTTTATTGTTGAGGTATGAATTTAGAGTTCGTTTGCTAACATTTTTTTTTTTTTGAAATAAGAAATATGAATATGTTTGATAACTATTTCTATTTATGATTTTTTCTTACCAGCACTATGAATAAAAACAAAACTTTCCTAATAGCCATTTTTTGTTTATTGATTCTTTTTTACTTTTTAAATGGAGTGAAATAATTTTAAAAATGGTATAAAATGCATTAAAAACATAGTAAAGGCAATTATTAAATATGTTATCCAATACTAATAAGTCTCAATGTAAATATATGAAGAAATTTGTTATGCAAGACCAACTTTTACAAGTAATTATTCTTCTAAAATAATTTTGCGTGCAAAACTTTTTATGTCTATAATTAATCGATCATAAATTTAAATTTTTTAAAAATTCCTAATTAATGTCTATGATCAATTGATTTCGAGTTTGAATTCTTTTATTCTCAAAATATGAAGTTTCGAGCTCTACGTTTTAATATTGGCTCTTTTTTAGTATGAGTCCACTTTGTATGGAATTGGAATCCCTAAAATGAATAACTTAAAGTACTTGATATAATTAACCTTGCGTATTAAGCTTCTATAGATCATATATATATATATATATATATATATATAATATAGACCTACTATTCGTGGTATATTAGGTAAATATGCAGCATTTAGTTCGAAATCTACGTAAACATATATTATTGTCTATTTTTAAAAGTTACTTTTACTTACTAATAACTTTTTAATGCTTCACTTTTTAAAAGGTACTTTAAAAATCATAATCCAATTTCAGATGAAAAAAATAGTAAGGTGTCAGCTTATTTTTTTGATATTCCAACGTGTAACTTTAATGTTATTAGGTTGTACAAAATACTGATAGAACTCTACTCTTATTAATAGAGGCTATTTGATTACAAGTTTGTTTTAATTAAAAAAAAAGTACGAAATACTTCAATTTAAATATACATATTTATTTATCGTTTCATAAAACTTTCTAAACACTTTTCATTGTTTGTTGGAAATGTAGTTCAACTCCATAATTATAGTTTGATCACAAGAATCCGTATTTGACCCATAATTATTTACAAGCATTAGTACCATCTTTAAAGGGTTTAGGGGTCCCCCTCCCCCAACTTACACTAAAAAAAACTTTCTAAACATTATTAGTAAGGACATTTGGAAGTTTGAGTTAAACTAACATTATAATATACCAAAAAAAAAAAAAAAAATTCATGAAAGGAATGATAACCTTTTTTAGTTCTTCAAATTTAACCTTTTTTTAATATATGTGATTTTTCGTATCAATGTTTGCGCATATTTTGACTAATATTATGGTTGAAGAATATATTCAAAATTTGATCATTAGATAAAGAAATTCATTGTTAAACTAAATAAATATTTGCTTACAAATGAAGTTACAAATTCAACTCCGATAATTTAAATTAAAATTATAATGCAGAGACCATAAACCCTAGATATACTATTAAGTTCATGATTGAACTCGTGATGTTCATGTTAAATTGGATATAATATTAAACCATCAACTTTTTCGGTCTATATTGATCTGAATAATTAGAAAATTAAATCATAATTGATCAATTATTTCAAAATCTTCATCAAAACTTAATTTTATTTCTCTAAACTTTCTTACAATAAACATTTTACTAGCTAATATAAGTTTCTCCTTTTCTTTTTATTTTTATTTTTAATTTTAATTTTAATAAAGTTATCATACATATTGGCTTAACAAATATTTCATTTATATTCTCAAAAAAAAAAAAACAAATATTTCATTTATGTCTAAAACCGACCAACTTTCACAGCCATGGCTTTGCTTTAAACTCTAAATTATGACTTTTTACAAAAATCCCTTGACATGCCCATGTGATATACCCCATTACCCACATCCTCTCTGACCACACAAAACCCTAAATTCTAATATTTCTATTTTAAACCAAACTAGCAAAATATAAATATTTTTTTTTTGTAATTTTCCTTGTGTGATCACGATCCATATAATTTTTCTTGCATTTTTTTTGTTTGAATTTCAAATTTCTCATATAAAAAAACAATATGATATGTCAAAATCAATAAAGAAAAACTCTTTTCTTTTGTTTTTCTCTTTTGAATGACGCCATTTTTTTTTTGGTAATTTTTCATAATGAACTTAGCTCATCGAGTAGAAATATATATTCTAAGCCTTTGAATATATTCTATGTTATGTTTTTGTTTATTTTTACATATATTCCTCACGTAACTATGTAGATCAATATAGACTTCGCTCAGCATCAAATGTAGACTTTAAAGAAAAATTGATGCAGATTTACGGAATGAAATTCGATATGAATTCAAAAAAAGAAAAGTCTTGTTTCTCATTTTAAATAAGAAATTCATCAACTATTTTGAGCTGGGGAAAACTTGAATTCATAACGTCTTAGTTATAACTTATAAAATCATAATGCCATATGAGCTCAATTTATATTCCCAAAAGAAATATGTTGTTGGTTCTTGAATTGTTTGTATTATGAAAACGACAATCAACAATCGATAAATGAAGTTATGAAAACAGATAACGATAACCGTGAAAGACGAAGAAAAAAACAACACGCAGAATTTACATGGTTCACTAACGTTGTGTTGGCTAGTCCATGGGCAGAGAGAAGGACAAAGTTTTATTAAGGAGAACGAAATTACAGAGTTTACAAAATGAGTGTCATAAAGGGTTTAATTCGAGCTTATATATAGACACTCTCATTAAACTCTATTACAGAGGGTGTAAATGTAAATTAGAATGCAGATGCATAACACGCTGCGTAAAGAGAATGTTGATGCGCAAATACATGTGGAACGCATTCGCATTGCAGCAATGCGAGATGCGTTTGCACGCGGGAAGTGCTAAGCGAATACTGATGCATTCATGCAAACGAGACCCCCGACTACTAATAGCAAGACATTAATGCATTCAAGACATTACTCAACAGTTTGTTATTTAAACTTTTTAACTTTAATCTAATATGAACTTGCGCCTTTGATATTATACAATCCTAGATCTGTCCCCCATTGAAAAGTTAATTATCACATGTGTTAGAGAAATTTTCTAAACTTGTCAAATCTAAAAAATTATTATAAATACAATTACTTAAAAAAAAAATATTAATAAATATAAATATTGGTATTATTGATTGTCATATACTTTTTTATAATATTAATATTAGTGAGTATGTATAATAAAATGTATGAATAATTATGAACTTGTGTCCTTCCATACCAAATTGAAGATTGACTTGTGTCAATGATTGATAGTTAATATAGTAGCTTTCACTATTCCCTTCAAATTATGACAAAGTGATCTAATTTTTAGAGTTTTGGAGAATATATATAACAACTATGCTTATTGAATTTATTTTATTTCTCCAATATTTTCTCTATACTTGTGCTAGGATGTGACCTATTCTTAATAAAGAGAAATGTAGAGTTAAGTAATCAACTTCCTAACTTGCTTTTGTTTTATATAGTTCATATTGGAAAAATTAAACCATAAATATAACTTTTGCAAAAGGAACAAACCTTAAAAATAACTATAAACTAGAAACATATAATACAAATTCAAATTTATTATATCATTTATTATTATTTGAGTTCTACCATAATTAAAGATAGAGGTATTCTTTTTTTTTTTTTTTTTGAAATCTAAAGATAGAGGTATTCGAATATATAATTTTATGATTCATAAAATACATTAGTATTATTGAGCTATATTCATAAATTACTCTTATGGCAATTCAAATTTATATTTATGTATAGAGAGAGTCATTTTTCTACCTAATAGCTCATAAATAGCTCTTTCCAAATTAAAACCACATAGAATCTTTTATTTTTATACTAATTAAAAACAATTTATTGGGTTCCTAGAACAACACATCATAGTCTCTCAATTTTAGGTTTAGGGAATCTTTCATTCTTAAACAAGGAAGAAATGGTTCACAAGACTAAAGCAAAATTCTAATCTAATTGATTAAAGAGCTTTTATTTTCTCAAAAATGGGGTTTATGCAATGTTTGCAAAAGGGAATATTGTGGAAATTTTTAATATGAAAGGAATCATGTAAAAATCAAATTATCCAAAGAAAGTGGCTGATTTTGCTGGTTTGCCTAACTTTTTCTCTTTTTTTTGGTTAAAAACAGATGGATCCAACCAAGGCTTTGAGAATAAAGTAACTTAAGCATAGGATTTAAGGATATATTCCATTCCTATAAAAATGATAAATTCTAATTTTTTTTAGTATAACAATAATATTGGATAGATTCAAAAGTACAACAAAAATGAATAAGTTGAATCAATCTAGATCAGTTAATAAATTTCTTTTGAATTCGTTTGGTTGCCACGGGTTTATTTTACAATATAAAATAGATTTTTTACATAGATGATCGTGGTAGATTACTTATAATCTCTTTAATATTCAAGACTCTTTCTTTTGATCATTAGGTCAATCTATAATAATTTATAATAATTGATACAATCTAAATGTCACTCTATCTGAAAGGTAAATATGCAATTATTTATATCTATTAAAATTAAAAAAACTAAATTTAATTGATTTGACTTGATTTTTATTTCAAAATAAATACAAAAGTCGAACTGAAAGTACAAATCTAACTAATTTTTCAAAAAAAAAAAAAAGAAAGAAAATAAAAAAATTAGATCAAAGCAAAAAATGAATCGAAAAGATAGGAAAAGAAACTAAAAAACAAAAAATCTAAAAAAAAAGCTAAAAATGAAAAAAAAACTTTTAAATGAAAACTAGGGATCAAGCTTAAACCAAACGGATGGTTTTGCCTTCAATTTGGACATCGAGTCGGTTAAGTTATTTTAAAATCGAATGGTTCCATTCAATTGCCACCCAAACCATATCGAGTTCATCCATACTACCACTTGATCGATAATACATGTCAATTATGGTTGGATTTGGTATGTTTTAACAACAATATAATATTCCAATTAGATGGCAAAACCTCAGAAGTTACATTCACGTACGTGCTAATTAATACGTATGAATAATGTAGATCTAGTAAACCTACCTACACTATTGTAATTTCTATAAATAATTTGTACAAAGTCTTTTTTTTCTTTTGAAATAAGGTAACCACGCCCGTTCCTAATCATTTCATTTTTTAGTTTTTGAGTTTTAAAATTTAAGTCTACAACAAGTATTTTATCATATATTTTTCTTTTTTGAACATCTACATCTTATCTATATTTTTAGAATAAACTTAAAATTTGGGGAAAAAATGCATCCAAAAATTTGTTTTGTTCTTTTAAATTTTGTTGTCATGTTCTTAAAAAACGAATGCATTGTAAAAAAGTTGAAATACCAAATTTAAATAAAAATAAGCTTAAATCTTAAAAAGCCTGGTTTGATAATCATTTTGTTTTTTATTTTTTGTTTATGAAATTTAAACCTATTTTTACTCAAATTTACTACCATGTGCTTAATCTTTCCTATAATATATTCATCTTTCTTTAAAAAAGTAGGTGCATACTAACCAAATTTCAAAAACAAAAACAAGCTTTTTGAAGCTATTGTTTTTTGTTTTCAAATTTTGGTTTTGTTTATTAAAATATAGATAAAATGTAGATATCCAAATAAGAAAAAAAGTATAATAAGATAGTTATTGTAGGCTTAAATTTTATAAACAAAAAATAAAATAATTATCAAATGAGACCTTAATAATTGAAATTGAATCTTAATAATTGAGATTCATTTTTGCACTACTTTTCATAATGAGTTTTTTTTATTCCATATACTTCGATTCGTGCACGTTCGATAACGCCACTTTATCCATGATTTTACTTTATTTAGAATGTGAATTGATTAATTTTATTTTTAATGTACTTTATGATTTATTCGATATGTATCATAAGCTTGATAAAAAAGTTTTACAAGATTTAATAATATTTATAGAATGATCGTTCATTGCAATGAAGCAATTGACAAAAAGAGCAATAAGTATTAATATATACCTAATAATCAAGAGGTCACCATTTTGAAAACCTAAATTTTTGTTGAAAATTCAAATCCAACTTACTCTTACTTCATATGTACTTTAAAAAAAAAGTAGTCTCTATATTTTAAAATGTTATCACATCAACTTTTAAAATAAAAAGTTTAGTAAAATTGATTCTTAAGTTTCTATTTAAATTGAGTTTGCTTTTTTTTTTTTTTTTTTTTTTTTTGTAAATACGAATGCATTTTAAATATTATTTTTTAAAAACAAGGATATAATCATCTTTGTAAGAAGAACGTACCTTCAAAATCTAAATTTTCAACCAGTGTACCATTCTTGGGAGACGAATGCATTTTAAATATTTTAGTCCAAATTTTATCTTATGAGCTACTATGGACTTCATAATTAGAATCACAACTTTATTTCTAGCTTGTTTTTTTTTTCTTCTCAACTTAGAAGCACAGTTAATTATATGCTCGATCATCTCTTAAATATTCTTAAATAAAAAATACTAAACATTAATATATGGTATTGTAACTTGTGAAGCTACTTTTCTCAACAAAAAAAAACTTGTTAAGCTACACAAGGAAACACTGAGGCATGTTTGGAGGGCTGTTTTGGGTAAGGAAAGTAAGGGTTGGATTTTTAATTTTTGTTTGGCCAGCTAAGATAAAATAAATTGGGTGGGAAGTTTTAAGTGGACGCGCCAGACAACCAAACGCCAATTAACTATTATATCAATTTTCTTCTCATCCCACCAAATACTAATTTACTCTCACTTTTCTTCTTTTCCCTCCCCTTCCCTTTCCACCCTAGCCAAACAAGCCCTAAACTTATATGATTTTTTTGAAACACTAAAATTTACAATTAGATGGAGGTAATCATTTTTTTTTTTTGAAAAAAATTAAATAAACTACAGAAATACAACGTTCAAATTAATGTAACCACATACACATTATTATTATTTTGCTTCATTAAATAAAAACAAATGGTTAATTATTCATAAAAATCCAAAAAAGATCATCTTTCTCGAACACACAAGAGAGGGGTTTGGGTTCAAATTTCAAATTCCGAATCCCATCTTCTTCGATTTCAATTCTTTCTTCCATTCACTTTCTCTTTCATCAATTTCTCCGATTCCCATTTCGATTTCACCCCATCTGAACCCTAATCCCCAATTCATCAGATTCCGATTCTTCTCATTTACCCATTTCGAGCCGATTCGATCCCTGCCTCAATGGCGGACGCTGATTCTTCCACTCCCTCCATTCCTTCCCCTGCTCCTCTGTCAGCTGTGAGTTTCATCCATTTTCTTCGTTTTTTGTGTTTCTGATTGTGGGTGATTTGTGTTTTGGGCTTATGAACTTTTAAATTACTTTGGGTTTGCTGTTTTTATCTCATACTTTTGTTTTTGTTTCTCTTGTTGACAGAGAAATTCGAAAATCACGGTATCATTCTCTCATTGTGGTTTTTAAATTTTTTAGTACTTAACTTCATTTATGTATTTTTAGTGTTGATTTCGTTGCTGAGATTGTGGATTTCGATTGTAGAAAAGTTGAGGACCAAATTGCTTATTATTTGAAGTTAGGAATACCAACTGGTTAAGACTCTGCTTTCTATTCTGTGTATGTTCTGTGACTTTTCAGATAGTGAATAGATGAAGAGTGTTAAGGATATATATAGCAGTTATTATTATTATTTATTTTATATATATATATATATACACACACACTATATTTGGTGTTTGGGGGTTTGAATTTGGACCTCCGATTCGAAGATACATGTCAATTATTGTTAGGTTCTTCTCACTTTGATGTTCGTATAGAAGATTAAATATACTTGAATCTATCAGCTTTAAGTTAAATGTTTGAATCCAGTAGTAGTTTAAAATTAACACGCCATCAGAGAAGGAAAGCCTAAGTTCAAAACTTTCCTCGAACTGAAGGACCCAAATGTACAACCTATAGAATAGATCTTGTTCAAGTAAGGTTGCTCAAATTTCAAAAAAAAAAATTCAGGTGAGATTTTCTCCCGGAGGCATATAATGTCTACTTGTTGGGTTATGTGCTCATCTCCAAACTTGGGAGGTCCATATATATAAAAGATTCTTAGCGGGGATTAAACAAATAATCCATGTATAATGTATTATCATTGCTTCTAAGTTTTCTGGATTCAGGATAGGATAGCCGCAATTTAACTTCAATCATTTGAGCTTTAACATGTTCTTTCTCAGGAATTGAATGAATCAAGATCGGAGCTGGTTAATAGAATTCAATCTCTTAAGCAGGTGTGTGTAAACGTCATATATGTGAGCCTGATTAAGTCGGATGTACTTACTCATTTAGTTGTTTCTGTCATCTGATTTTGTGAACTTTCCTTGTGTTTGAGCACTTCAGGATCTCCAGAATTGGAGGTCAAAGCTGGACACTCAAGTTAATACCTATCGCAGTGTAAGTTAGTAGTTGTGAATTTTGTATTATTTGCTTGTTTTCTTTCTCTATGTTCTTTTCTATGATTCATATATTTCTTGAAAGTAACTTCACCCTGTCAGCATGTCATGCTCTAAGATATTTGTGTATTAAGTTTTCTTTGATGGGTCTACATGATTCATAAACTAGTTGGTCATAGCTAGGAATTAATTATCCTATGGTTTCCTTGACATTAAAATGTTGCACGTCAGGCGATATTTTCCCAGACAATAGTTGAGGTGCACTCAGCTGACCTGGATAGTCACGAATATCAAAATTAAAATTAAAAATAAACTAGTTGGTCATCCAAGTGGCCTACACTAATCAGATCTTGTGTTACAGCAGGCTTGAAATGATGTTGATTAACTCAGTTTTGGTAGTTCAAAGAGATTTCAAGTCTGCTAGTGTGTCCAACTTAGGATATTATCCCTCAATACCTGGCTTAGAAGAAAAAAATAGTAAACATAAGATATTGATGTAATGAAAATTTTCCTATCGGATATTCCAATAGGAATGCCCTTAGAGTGATTTAGAGATATTATAGGGGCGAGTTAGCAAACAAAAGGGAGAGTTCGAGGAAGAGAGGAGGTAAGCAATATTTTGATGAACGACTTGGGGCTTGAGAGGGTGTTCTCAAGACAGAGGGTCCAAATACCTATCAAAATTTAGCTGTCTTATATTTTCTTATATTCATATTTCAATATATAGTTGAATTCTATCACATTCCTGTTCTTTTTCGCTTTTGTATTCGTATATTCGAGCAGCACTTGATGTATACCTTCAATTTTCGTACAGGAACTCTCTGAACTCAAGAAATCACTCAATGTCGAAGTCGAACTACTTCGAACGGTAAGCAATGGTTTGTGTATTGAATGCGGTTTTATACTTTTGGATGCCATATGGAAGGAAGGGTAACAAATTTGTAACAGGAATTCCAAGAACTACGGACTACCCTTCAGCAGCAACAAGAAGATGTAACAACTAGCCTGAGGAACTTGGGCGTAAGTTCTAATTATGACCGACCCGCCCCACCCCACCGTATATGTTAACTGATATTGAAGAAAATTATGAATTTTGGCAGCTCCAAGATGTTTCTGTGGACGGCGACGATACTCAACGTCAACATCCTGTAGTGGAAAGCAGGGACAAGGAAGACGAAGACGGGGTGAAGAAGAATGGAGGGGAATGAAGCTTAAAATGAAGAGAAACTTTGTAGCACCCACGTTGTAAGTTTTTCATTGCATGAGAAAATAACTTTAGAGCTGCCCTCTTGTGTTCGTTATGTCTAGATGGATTTGCTACATTTTTCTGTTTTGCATCATGCTCTATTCTTATTTTAATCTGTGTAATGGGATTCTTTCAATATTTCCCATTGAGGTTTTATGCGAATCTTCATTAACTCTTATAAACCAGTGTGTTAGAACAAAAATCCCTAAACGCAACTTTTTATTTCTTCTTCATTTTGGGTTAGTAAAATTTATATGTTTTTATAATTAATCAAGAAACTCTAAAGTACAAGCTCAACGCCTAGGGCTTCACAAGATTCAAGACAAGGTACTAGATCTATGCCTTGAGCTGGGGGGGTGTTTGTTTACCATATTTAAGTAGGATTTAGCATAAAGAGTTATATTGAAAAGTTATTTTGAGTAGTTAAAAATTGAGAGTGATAACATAACAAAAAACTTGTTGGAAGGTAGTTTTTGTGTTGATGAGTTAGAGTGAAAATCTTATTTAGATGTAGATTTAAAATTGTAGATTTAAAATGAGTAGTTATTTGAAGTAGTTAAAAAAAGAATAATTAAAAATGAGTTATTTTGATTTATTTGAAATGAATAATTAGAAGTGAGTGGTTATAAATGAATGATTATAAATAAATTGTTAAAAATGAGGAGTTAATTTTAAAAGTAAAAAGAATGAAAAGTTAGTAAAAATTCGTTTGGATGCAAGTTTTTGAGAAGTTAGTAAATCCTTCATCTAAGTCCTCTTTAACGCTCCCTAGAGGTGCACTAGAGAGAACATCATTGGTCATCATAAAATTGAAGGAAGAGTACATTTTAAGTTTTTAGGTTATAGGTGTAGTTTCTACGCCTTGATGCAAAAATAACTTTTAAAAGAAAACATGTATTAAAAGTAAATTTAAACTAGAAAATCTTTCGATGTACGTCAAAATGTTAGGCCGGTCGAAGGGGGTGTTTGATTTTAAAAGAAAATGACCAAATAAAAATTACACCACAAGACTAAAAAGTACATTTTGAAACCTATGCTATTGCTAGTTAGGTATTTGCTACCGGGGCTTGAACAAAGGGTCCATTTGAAATGGATTTACAACTCCTTTCAAAATACTTATCTACCATTAAACAAAAATAGTATTTGCTACCTAGTCTGTTTTTTAATTAAAGAAATCTTATGCTCATCTCGATTTGTGATGATTTATTGGATGGTCACAATAACTTTACTTCTAATTTTTTTAAATTTTTTTATTAAAATGATTGTTTTTAATAATTAAAGGTGAGTATTCAAGTTCAATTATTGGTCATTGTTGTGCTTTAATGCTATTGAACTACTATTTTTGTTGACAAATTAGTAGTCATCTTATTTTCTTATTTTACTTGGAAATAGTCTCATAAATGTGTTAATTATTTTCTCATTCTTTCCCCTAAACTCTTTCTTCTTTCTTTTTTTCTTTGAGAATTTAGAAATATCAATATGTGGAATGAAGAATTCAAATTTTTGGTCTCCAGGTCGCAAGTATTTGTTTTATATCTTTTGAATTTTGTTCATTTTGACAAAAAAAAAACCCATCTATTGGTAACTCAGAGAACAATTTCTAGAAAGAGAAAAAGTATCACTCTTTCAAAAAAAAAATCTACCTAAAACTCAACATGGAAAATTGGAGAACTGAAAATTAATATTATAATATTACTTTGTAGATGAATGAACTAAATTGATAATTTTCATATCTGTACAAATTTTATAAACAGCTGAAGAAATGGCCAATTACTAAGTTTAGATTGCAACAAATTAGATTTTGGTTCAATTTTTGTTCTTAGAGGATTATCAAATTGTAGTCTTTCAATTCTTAAAACCATCTTTGAAATCTTAGAAACTTAAATTTATTTAGTTTTTATCATTGATCTTTCAAAAGTGTATTTAGTTTAAAAAAAATTATTAATTTTTAAAAAAATTTATGATGACTAATATGTAAATTCAAACATGTCGTAAGTTATTCTAGAAAGTGTGTTTAGGCTTCTTTCTTCCAATGAGTGTGTAATAGGCTATATAGCATGTTGATTTGGATAAAAGAGCCCCATTTTTTTTTTCGAAAAAGAATTTCATAAATCAACGAACCAAATCATTGTAATCAATCTCCATAGTGGAGCTAATGTCAGATAGAAGATTCCTCCTCCAAAAAAAATCCTAGTCCTTATAAAAAAGAAAATGGGATACCCACCTAAAAGAAATAGGACTATTTTGTTTGGCTAACAAATCAACCATATAATTACGAAATTTGCTACAATGAAAAATGCTAACAATTCTTAAGCAAACAACTAATTGCTTTACATCAACAATAATACTGTTGAATTTTAAAATATCAGAAGAGTCATCTTCAATGACATTGATGATAACTGAAGCATCGAACTCCACCAGAATAAGGGGAGGAAAAGGATCATTTAACCCAATCAAATGATTGAGTCCTTTCCGCATTACTATACCCTCCAAAACCTTAACTGTCTGATTCTTGAAATTAGCTCTCCAACCTACCAGCGTAACTTGACTTTTCCAGTCTCGAACCACCCAACCAATACCTCATTCGCCAATATTAAGTCTAACAGATGCATCAACATTGAGCTTCCATGTTCCTCGAGGAGGAGCCACCCATTTAGATTCAGTAATATCTCTTAGGCATGGCCGAATAGACATAACGAATAAGTATTAACAACTTTTTCAATTAAAATTTGAAGGATATGAAACTTTATGGGGCCTTTTTAACATATTTAGATAGGATTTAGTTTAAAGAGTTATATTGAGTAATTAAAAATTGAGAGTTGTAACAAAAAATTCGTTTGGATGTAGTTTTTGTGTAGATGAGTTAGAGTCAAAACTTTGTTTGGATGTAGATTTAAAATGAGTAGTTGTTTTTAATAGTTAAGAAAGAAATTACTAAAAATGAGTTATTTTGATTGATCTGAAAGGAATGATTAAAAATGATTAAATAGTTATAAATAAATGGTTAGAAATAAGAGTTATTTATAAAAGTAAAAATGAAAAAGAATTAATAAAAACTCTATGAATATAAATTTTCGAGGAATTGTTAATAAATTCTAAAACTAAATCCCATATAAATATGTCAAACAAACAGCCCCATAGGTTGATTGAAGGCCAAAAAATTTCAAAATAATAGAATAAAATTGAAAAAATGAAGATAAATTTGAAATTCAAACTTCATCATTAATTAAAGCAAAGGTCAGTGGAAACAGTTTAGATTCATAAGTAACTATTAATTTTTGTACAAAACTGAACATATTGAAAAGATTTTGGCGTAATAAATAATTTCATTTTCCAACGAAGGAAATACGTATTTACATTTTACGAAGCAGGGTTGGTGGAATCAGTTAATTTTGTCATCAAGTAAAATATGAATTATTCTTTTTCTCAACCAACAAATTTGGCCACTCAAAGGCTCTTATTTATTTACCTTTCTTGGTTCATAAGTACAGGTGGCTGGTAAACGCTGTGTTTATTGCCAGATGCTAACATTATTATTGTTGTTGTTATTATTTTACAATATGTGGTTGAAGTCGATAATACAACATTTGTCATAATTGAGTTGTGCACATTTTGGGTGCAAAGGAAACATAATTGATAAGTGATTTTAATGTTTTTGAAAAATATGAAAGGATAAAAAAAATCAAACAAAATATAAATAAGAAATAGGGGTTTTTGCATGTATATTACAAAATGGATAAAATATTACATGAATAGTACAATAATGAAAATATTTGCACATATAGCAAAAATTGTAAATTGATAGACTGAATATTGATAGATTCTATCGATAAAAGGTGATAGAATCAATTACTAATAAATAAAGTAAATTGATAGACTTTCATCAGATTTTATCAAGAGTCTATCAATAAGAATCGATAGAATCAATCACTGATAAAATTGATAGACTTTCATCACTAGAAAATGATAGATTCTATCAAAGTCTTCTATAAAAAAAGGTACACAATTTTTTTAAAAAAAATTGCAGAATTTACTATAAAAGAATTATTTTTAAAAATGTAGTAAACTGTGGTAAAAAAATTGGTATACAGCGCAAATTCCCTAAGAAATAAGATGTATAAAAAACTTTGTCAAATGTAACTTAAAAAAAAAAAAAAAAAATCTGAACTTTTGTTTTTAAGAAGTTGAAGAGTGATTTTGAAATCTTTCAAAAGAGTACAGGGAATTTATGATAATGTTTAGCCAACCATTCATTTTATCTTTCTTTTTGGAACAACACAAAAATAATAGGGTCCTAACTATTACCTCCCTAACGGTTTGAAATTTCATAACTTATTTGAATGGTTATTTTATTTTTAATTCATGTTTAAAAAAATTCAAACTTGTAACCTCTTCATTATCCGTTCATACATTATAACAATTTATCTTAAATAAAAATCTAGTATAATTATGATTTATTTTTGTTCAATGAATTAATTGAAATAATTTTGTTCATTTAATAATATTTTGAGAATAGTAAAATTTAAACTTCTAATCTGTTGATTGATATTTACTCGCTAATCAAATGGGTCATTGGATAAGTGGATTAACTGAGACTCAATTAGAAATAAAAAAAGGTCAGTCTAAGCAACAAAAATGATAGAATATTGCCCAACCAATAGTTCTCTTATTCAATATTTGTTTTGTATGATTCATGGTATTGGTTGTCCAAGGCTTGGTATTTTCTATTCACATGGAGTTATATGAACCCAAATGGTAGAAATCTAGATTTTTATAAAATTCACCTTTTAAGCTATACATACTCTTTTAACAAATACCAACATAACCAAATACAAGCCAAAAGTCAAAGTACTTTCAAAACCTAGCCTACCACAAGTAAGACTACAAATTTAATTGAGGCTAGGCTACCAAACTCCAAATCAATGAATGTTAATGACTTGAAACATATCATGTTAGAGATTTGAACCTCCCCAATTCCTACATGCTAAATTAACAAATCAACAAAACCATGCAAGAGAAGCTGACATCATGTTGTGCCCCTATTGGTTAATGAAGGATTTCAAAAAAAAGAAAAGAAAAAGCATCCTATATTTACATCATCAATTCAAAGAACATATAATAAGTATACACAACACAAAAATCCAATAGAAGAAAGTTGGGATATGAGAAGTGAGTAATGCTGAGAAAGTGCAGATTTGGTGAGAGAGAGAAAATGGAGAAGGAAGTAAATATGAGTGCATACATAAAACCACCTACCATTTTAATGTCAACAAGACTCAGCACAGAAAAGCTAAAGGCTGTTTGCTGTTTTCATCTACACATTGTTAATTGTGTTTTTTGTCCTTTTTACCCTTATATATTTCCTTTCTCTGTAAATCAAAAAAAATTTGATGTTGCGTAAACATCTTACCATGGCATGGAGAAATAGGAGAGCTTGCTGTTCTTTTTCTTTCATCCATTATTTGTATAATTTCACTTACTGGTGGATGGATGAATTGAGTTGTCATCTCCTTAACTACTTGCCTTTACTCGAGGCTCATGGCCGCGCGTTTACCTGAAAGGGATGGCCTTTTTTTTGTTTAGACATAGAAATAATGGTTTAAACAAGGTCATATTATCTGGCATAAGAAACAATTGTCTTTACTACTATGCATTTATTAATCATATGGTACGACTGTAGCTTGGTTGGAGGTGTTTGGAGGGATTAGGCACGGGCAGGGGTTCGCCGGATCATTTGTGGCTCATAACCGTTCAATCCAAACGAGTGTTTTTCTATCACTATCACTTGTAGTTCATCAATTCAAGCAAGGTTTTATTTTCTTCAAACCACTCATAACCCCTCCAAACAGCTTTTTTATTGATGTTTTAGTTTATTTTATTATCTCAACGACTAAAAGTGAGCATTATTGAAATTTCAATGATAAATGTGTTCAATTTTAAAAATGTATTTTTCTCTCAATTTTTTAGTACTACATTTTGCATCTTTGTTCTAGAGAATGCAAGAATATGATAGACTATCTATCTTATATACGTGAATGTCTAAACTAATTTATATGCATTTCGACTATTTTTTATGGGATAATTATTTCAACCTATTGCATTTCGTTATCAAGGAAACTTGAAGAAAAAAACTTTCTAGGTAGGTGAATCTATCGACCCTCTTAACTTGACACTAGGCAGCATGATTGTTACCCTACTTAGCTAACAATTTTGATTTCAGCTTCCTTTGATTAAAAGGTATATTATGCTAGGATTTGGCTTTTGAAATCTTAACAAAAATCTAAAACCGAAAACAGGTTCTTTTGGATAAAACCTGCTTTTCCTAGTCTCAAAAGTTTGAAGAATTTAAAAAATGCTTAGGATCGTAGATGACTATAAAGGCTAAGAGACCTAATTTGAAAACCAAAATGGCTATCAAAACCTAATCTAAAATGTGGAAGAAAAGAAATCTTAGATGCATGTGGCAAAGATTTCTCAATTTCCACACAATGAAACCCATCATTGGACAGTCTTGGTTTTCTTAGCTCCTATGAGCCATTCTCTTCCTTATTACCAAAGACAAGAGGCAACTGGGAGGAGACAATAGTATTATACAATGGGTCATGGAAAGAGAAGAAACAACAAATCTTGAAATGTGATACAGAGGAAGATTAAATAATGGGGTCAATCTAGATTAAAGAGGGAGTAGTTCAGCTAATTAAAAAGACCATTAAATGCATGATGATGATTTTAAATTGTTACGGAGTTTTATAGTTTCCAGGATATTTGTTGGGAGAGAGTGAAACCTGGCATCCTGCTTTTAAATTCCACTATAATTACGGGGATAAAGCTAGGAAAGCTGCTACTCTTTTGTCATTTTCTTGATAGACCAGTACTCTTTTTGAACTCCCTTCGTCTATATTATGTATATAACAATGCCATTGAGTAATGGCTCCTCGACTCTATAGTTTCACTTTCAATCTCCCTCTCTCTTTCTGAGCCAGAAGAGTTTTGGTCATTTACCCCTTTTTGAACTGAGATTTTCCCTCCAATGGCTACGGTATGTGCTGAAGCAGCCTCACAACCACTTCGAGCACAGGTAATTAACATGTCGTTCTATTAGTAAGTTCTTATCTTTCTTCTTCTTCTTCTCCCTCATGGGTTCAACTTTCAAGCTTATCCCCTTTCTTTTGTCTACAGGTTTTGGACTTGAAAGTGTCTATTCACTGTGAAGGATGCAAGAGGAAGGTTAAGAAAGTTCTACAGAGCATTGAGGGTACCATTCCTTATTGTGCACTTTTACTGTTTTGGTTTTCAAATGTGTGAGGAAATTAACAACTGTTATTCATGAGCTTAAACCACTAACATCACCTAAAATGGATGAAAAAAGATCCACTTTATTTTTGTGCTAGTTCTCTTATTCTTACCAGCTGAACAAAAGATTTGGGTACTTTTACTAGTCTTTGGAAGTGATGACCTCTTGATCTTGTAGGTGTTTATACGACCATCATTGACTCTGAAAAGCAGAAAGTTACGGTCACCGGAAATGTCAGTTTTGAGACTCTGTCCAAGAGGCTGGCAAGAGCAGGTAAACACGCGGAAATTTGGCCAGAAAAGACGGCGGGAAAAGTGAAACAGATGACTACGATGTTGGCGACTGACAAAGGGAATAGCCAAGAACATGGAAGAAGTCCGAGTACTAACAAAGCTTCAGCAAAGAAGGTTGAGTTTAAGGTCAGCCCTGTCAAGGATAACCGTGAAGAACAGAGTGAGAAGTCGAAGAATATTGGAAGATCTCCCAAAAAGCTTCCGGCCGGGGAGTCGACGGCGGCGGCGGCCGAATCCAAGGGCAATACGACTGGACAAGTGGGTTGTTCTCCAGACAAAAACAGTGTAGGGCAAAGTGGTGAAAAGAAGAAAAACAAGGGGCAACCAGGTAATAATTTCCATAGTGATAAAACAGGTTCAAGCCCCCAAAATGGACATGGGACACTTGGTGTGGATCCAGATATGGGCCTAAGAAATGGTAACCCACTGGCCCAACAAACATACATGGGCCCAAAGGGTTATTACTTTCCTCCACCTAATTTGGAGTTAAATTACAATGCGCCACATTTTGGCAATGGTCCTGAGTTTCATTACCATGTCCCACCGATTCCATTTTCCTATTCGAATGATCAGATTGGAAACTATGTGGATCACTCAAAGCCACAGACCTACCTGGATTATTTCAGTGAAGAAAATGCCCATGGGTGCATCATCATGTGATCTACTAGGAGGTTAGAAAATCCAAATCAAGGGCCAGAGATGATGATTTGAAGTGCTGTTTTTATGTATTAAAGCAGTGGGGCGTGAGCGTAGATGTACATGAGTGAGATCCCGAATGATAGGAGGTTAGCAAGTAGGAAAGTTTTGAAGGGTTGGGTGCTTCTGAGTTTTGTGGGAAAGAACTTTAGGCTGTGCTCTCTATCAAATAAGAACTTTTTTAAAAAGCTCTAATATGACTCTGACAAGGAGTTATCTAGAAAATTATTTAATTTCAAGTCCATCTCCAAAGTTGATTTAACATTTTTCTGTCTGGGATATTGTTTCTACTTTGAACAAAATGAATTCATACTACACCATGTAAACCGTGTACAACTATACTTCAAAACTTTGGACAGCACAAAGCGTTTGTGGGTTTTTTACACAAGCATGCGCCACTCGAATCCAAACCCCCATCTGACATAAGCATATCCAAAGCAAACTCGGCAACCAGTTTGCGTGTAAAGTTTATTTAGAAAACAATACGGGTGAAGAAACATAAATTACTATTCCCCGTGTAAAAAACAAATGATATTAGCAGGCGAACTTTACAAGGGAGAAATATGCATCAGAATCACTCGTGAAGCACATGTGCAAACAGAGGTCAATGCCAGAACATGGAAATGTTCTTAACATCAAGTGACTAGTAGGATCCTAAACTTGGTAAAGAATTCATCAAAACAAGAATCAGAAACTATTGGACCCTTAAACGAAATCCGTGAGTTGCATTTTGTTTAGTTCGAACAATATGAGAGTGGGAGGTCGTACTTGGAAGATATGTGATTTATACACATTACTAAGTCTGGCTAGTTGCATATTAAAATTAAGCATATTAATTGAAAAGAGGTAGTATAACATTATCTCAGAGATTGACCACTATGAGAAGAAACGATGATAGTTGTGATTAGTGTTTACAGTCATATCGGTCCAGACTCACCGCTGAAATAGTTCTTTGTAGTTACAACCAAACTCTCAACTATCTTCCATCTTTCAGCAAACTCTCTAAGAGTTGAGGAACCTTCACTATAATTAAAAGGTTTTTAAAAGGTAACTAAAAGGTATTTTTATTGTAAGGGTTCAAGAACCTGATTCGAGAACAAGAGGTTCTTTCATGAGATTTTGAGGTAAGTAAATGACAAGGAATATAAAATCCTATCAAAATCCATTGTTTCTCACTCAGATAAATATGGTATGAGAACTACTACTATAGAATACAACTATGGAATAAAAATGAGCTAAAGCAAGGTGAAAACAGCCAAATTTAAGCTTACACGGTAGTGGATGCCCTTGTGGTGCGTTGATTTGTTCCAAGGATGATTACAATAACAGTTACATCATCATGATATTTCCTTCTTCTGCCGGCTGGAATGGTAATCAATTCTTCCTTGCTAAAGCCTGTAAAACATAATTCTTACATCATCAGCACCAATTACAAACAGCAAACTGAAATTTGAAATTGTAAGCACAAAATTAGTTTACTTCTGAGCAATATTACTGGAGCCCGTATTTCAAAAAAAACAATGGCGTATGGGTTTCATGAACTACGCAATCTAGCACTATCTTCAGCTCTTTTTAAGATGAGGAATTTTTCGAGGTTGGGTTTGACTTTTATACAAAGTTCAATACTTATACTAAAGACTCCGTACGTATCTAATCCTCTAAGAAAATATTTAAAACATGACAAAAATAAGCATTGTACCACCACTATTAAAAATAATTTAAATTAATTGATAGTCAAAATAAGATGAGTTCAATTTCCCCAGCCGGCCAAACGGCAGAATTGAAGTGCAGTGTTTTCACTGAACCTGTACTCAATGTCAGTATCCTTCAATAGGTACTAGAATTGTGATAGGGTTGGGTCTTAGTAGAAATAGGAATAATATAAGGGTATGTTAGCAATTACTTGGGGAGTAAGTTGCAATTACTTGGAGAGTAAGTTAGGGTATTTTATTATAAATAGAGAGGGTTAGCCTAGGTTTGAGGCATCCAATTATTGAGTGAGTTATTGAGTGATTTATTGTAGGGTTCAAGAGATTCTCTTGAGAGGGGAGGTTCCAAGACCTATCAAAACTTGACTTATCTTGTATTCTTTTACTTTTGATATAATCTAGATCCTGGATCATATCAATTGGTATCATAGCCGTTCGATTCTTGGTTGTAGAGATGGATCGAGAACTTCTTCTTTTAATTCAAGAACAGTTGCAAAGTCTTAGAGAAGACCTAAAAAGATGTTTTAGAGAAATCAAAGAGGAAATTAAATTGGAAAAAACGACGGCTAGGGTTTCGACACCACCGCCGCCGCCTCCGCCACCACCTCCTTCGTTGCTGCTGCCACCACCGCTGATGTCACTATTGCCACCACGGCTGTCGCTACCTCCGCCGATGATGGCCCACAGCCGTCGCTACCTCCGCCGCTGTTGCCATCATCACCGTCACCTCTGCTGCCATCACCTCCGTCGCCACCACCACCACCATCATCGTTGCCATCGACGCACCACTACCATTGCTGTAGCTGCCACTGCCGCCGTCGCTGCCGCAATTGCCACCGCCGTTGCCGCCGCAAAAAAAAAAAAAAAAAACTCAGAATTGTTTTTTTTCCGTAGTTATTGTTTACCAACACCTTGAGGACAAGGTGTATTTTTTTAGGGGCCGGTAGTGATAGGGTTGGGTCTTAGTAGAAATAAGAATAATATAAGGGTATGTTAGCAATTACTTGGGGAGTAAGTTGCAATTACTTGGAGAGTAAGTTAGGGTATTTTATTATAAATAGAGAGGGTTAGCCTAGGTTTGAGGCATCCAATTATTGAGTGAGTTATTAAGTGATTTATTGTAGGGTTCAAGAGATTCTCTTGAGAGGGGAGGTTCCAAGACCTATCAAAACTTGGCTTATCTTGTATTCTTTTACTTTTGATATAATCTAGATCCTGGATCATATCAAATTGTATAATAGTAAAGGACAGTTCTCCAAACAATATCCTTAGCCCTAGGTGAGAACATCTAAGAGGATACTATTTAAAAGCAGCAAGGGTGCCGTGCTCCAACCTCAATTTGTTCCCACAGTATAAGTCTTTCTGTTGGGAATTAAATGATAGCAGTAGTTCTTATTTCTTATACTTATCTTTCCCAATAGTGTAAAAAAAATGGAATTTTATATCCTTTTACAAAGAATTAACAATCACGGCTTTCGTTGAAGGGAATATTTAACTATGATAGCTTTTAAAAAAACAGCTTAACTTTGATAAGCAACTTTTATCGTAGAAAGTTAACAATAAAACAACCTGAAAAGTTGACTTAGCCCTCACATCATAAATGGCTAAGTTCAGCACTCTCGCCCATGGTCAAACATATGACAACAAATGTAGCTTCGAAGTTGTCTTAGGGGCGTTTGAGGCAAGAATGAGAATGATCATGGAGAATATTGAGAATAAGAGGAGAATGATTATTTCCATTTAGGGTGAAGAAAATGATTATAGAAGAAATAATTACTTGTGTTTGGGGTACATGAAATGATTTTGTGGAAAATCATTCTCTATGTTTGGGGTGTAGATATGATTATGGGGAACAAAATAGTGAGTATGAGAAGAATCAAAAGTGTTAATGAAAAGAATGAAAACTGATTAGAGGAAGACTGAAATGTGCTTATGGGAGGAATGAGTTTACGGAGAAAGGAATAGTGATTATGAAGGGAATAAATAGAAATTATGGAAGGAATGATTCTCGGTGGCCCATAGGTGAGTAAGTTATTTCCCCATAATCATTTTCATTCTCCTTACCACAAACACCCTCTTCTTTTTTAGTTGAGTATTCACGATATTATCATGTCAAAGATAAGACAATAAGTAGTAAACTTTTACTTCCATTAATATAAATTGGGAAACGATTCAAACATTTCACACAAAACTATCTTTCACCTGCACAATCAGCTGCTTTCAATAAGAGCTGCTCCAATAAAAATTTTGCAGGATCACCAGTTGGGTTGCTCAAGATATATGAATGGACAAGGTTCACTGCCTCATCATTGTCAAAAAAGTCAAATAAACCATCACTCCCAACTATAACAAAGCAATCTGATTTTGATATCCTATGGACAGACAATGCTGGTTGAGTGGAAATATAGGGAGGGCTTATTAGGTTACGAACTCGAAGAATACCCATCAAAGCATCATTAAACTTTTTCTGCAGAGAAATAAATATTGAATAGTCAACTTAAGATGGACTAAAATAATTAAGCAATGCAGACAGGTGGTATACCTGGTTCACTCAGAAATGAATACCATTTTTAGCATGGATACCACATCAACTTCGTCCTGAAAATTCATGTCCTATATAATAAAGTGGTCATGCATATTGATTTTTCTGTCCAGAGCTGATATGGAGCAAAATAGATAGAATCCTTACAAGTAGCGGTTGGGGTGGTGGATTCATATAATAATATGCATGGTTAAGGAATAGCTATCGTAAAATATCAAGCTTGTATTATTGGTTAGCATGAGTGCTTGCCAGGAATATTTTTCTTATAAAATTGGCCAAAAAAAAGTTACCAAAACTCTATTTCATTTACAAACAGCACATTTTTTTTCTGACAGTAGCAACCTGCATCATTACTAGCATACTAAAGACAATGCTGCTATTTTATTTACAAAGGGGGTGTTTCGGGCAAAGGAATAAAATGATTATGGTGGAATGGGAATATGCAGAGAATAAGGATAGAATGATTAACATGAAGAATAATCTATCTGTGTTTGGGGTGAAAGAAATGGATATAGCGAACCGTTACCTGTGTTTGGGTGGAGAGAATGATTATAGAGGGAGTCATTACCTATGTTTGTGGTGAATATTGCTTATGGGAGAATGAAAAATGGTTATGGAAGAAATTAAAAGTATTTATGAAGGAAATGAAAAGTAATTATAAGGGAATGAATAGTGATTATGAGAAGAATGATCGTTGGTGGCCCAAACATAGTTAAGCAAAATTATTCCCCATCTTCCTGGTTTTATCTCCTTGCCCCAAACACCCCCTAAACAAGTTTCTATACATGGCACAAAACATAGAAATGATTTCGTGCTATATGATGGTCACACTGACAGGCATGCAATGTATTAATCACGTACCGTCTTCAAGTAGCCAACTCCAAAAGCACGAGTAACCTTCAGTTTTCCTTTGACTTTGCCACCAACAACGATTCTAGGATCATCAGGATGATCATGTTGTAACTGTGCTCTTTCAAATTCATTATCCACTGTGTGAATCTCAGTGAGTTGCACAGCTTTCAGTCCCTCATTCCCTCTCATTGTACCTTCCTCAATGGTAGCTAGTACTGCTCTACTATCACCCAAATTCAGCGTATACAAATCCTTTCCATAAAGAAGAACGACTAAAACACAAGATCCAACAGAAACTAAATCAGGACGATCTTCCATTTCTTGTTCAACCATGTGCAGAAAATCATTCTCCGTTTGACTAAGAGCACGCTGTAGGCTATCAAGCACCCCATGCCTTAGAGGATAGTTTGTCATTCCTACTTTGTCATGCGAATGGTTCTCGAATATATTGCTGGTATTTGAAAGACATTTAATATTTTTTTTCAAAGGAGAAAATCTTCCCTGAGAAATGCTACTATCATCAATAAGATCTGAATCCATGTCCAAATTGTCCGAGGTTTCATGCTTAGCTTCCCAATCTAGTAGGTTAAAATAAAATACGATGGATTCGTACAATGTGCCAGCAAGAAAATCAGCTGCATCCCTTCCATTAAAACCATCATAAATTGCACAAAATAGCCATCCATTTTCTTCAGAACAAACAGCTTGGACCCTATCCTCACCGGCAGCTCCACCTGCCACTTGCACTTCCTTTACATTAAGAAAACTTTCACCTCCTGAAGGAGCACTCATGGATTTTAACAAGTATGAATCATATTCAGATGTTGGGGTAGATGGACTGCAGCTTAAGTTTGACAGACTACTCTGCAGAGATGATGACAATATATCTAATCTTGAAAGAGTAGGCGATGAGGGAACCTTATGGAAGGAGTTAGGAGAATCCCAGGTCGGAAGTATTTCTTCTCCTATCAACCCATTGCATATATTTGTGTTTGCTAGGGTGGCATTCGCACTCAAGGCAGCCCCAGATAAGCAAGAAAAACTACTGATCCTTCGAAGTCCAGGCTCTATCTCGAATTTGTTGGAAACCTCATGAATTCCATCTAGGTTATCACTGCATTTATAACCAAAGCTAACTTCAAGTTCACCCTCAGGTTTTGTTGAAGTTTCTTGAAGCATACTATATCACTGTTACAACAAATACATTTCATATTTAAAAAACTTAATAATAAAAATGACAAAGTTAAGTTACCATGCAGCATTTACAAATTTTAGTCAGATTTGAAAGGTCACACTCGATTTCCTACCACCAAATTAATCCAAAGATACTTCAAAACTACGATTATGTACTGTAAAGATTGTTTTAAACCCAGCATGTGTAATAAATATCAATCAATTGCCTGAAATTGATGTGTGCATCATTCTTGTTTACACATGCAAACATCTAATTCCATATTTCCTTTCACGTTTACCTCATATTTCACTCACATCATTATTTTTCCTTGGAGATCTTCACAATCCTGAATCCACGTGCTTGGTGTCTTTTGTCAAATTCGAAAATTATTCGCAACCCAAAAATCCTCAATACATCAACGCGAAAATCTTATTCAACTTATAGAAAATTCATCTCTCTTTTAAATTCAATTTCCCCCCATGAATTTGTATAAAACAAGTCGTGATTACTAAAACTTCTATTATATTTCCTTTCCTTCAATTTTCACAATCTAAATTCAACCATGCAAGGAACAATCAGACAGTAACATAATGGTAGAGTTCCGGAACCTACAAAATCATGAAAAATAAAAACGAAACACCACAACCACGAGAACAGTTCAATTCTTAACTTGAATAACAGCCACGAACAGACGGATTAAATTTTTACTTCAAAATAAAAGAAAAGAGAAACACAAACTCAACAAACTCACAGAAATCAACAGCCAGCAAAACGAACAATCATACTTACAGCACATAAAAAACAGACAATCACCACACAGAAGAGAAGAAACAAATCACGAAACAAGCACAAACGGAGAAGAAAAACCTCAAAACAGAGCAAACATTGAATCAAACACCAATCCAGAGAAGAACGAAGAAAAAACCTAATGATAAACGCCGCAAACACCAACAACACACGCTTCAATCAAATAAACAAAACAATTCAAAAAGGCACTTGCAAATAAAATACTGCAACAAACAAACAGACAAACAAGCCGCCGGTATCGGTATTGATGATTGAGAAGCCATTATCGAGCAATTTCAAACTGATAAACATAACAGAAATCAAAATCAAACGAAAATCAGAGAGGAACCTGAAGAGCAAGGAATCCGAAGCGAACGGCGATCAAGAGAGGCGAAAGCGAGAAGAAGAAGAAAACATGGAAGAAGAAAAAAAAAGAAAAAGCAATGAGTGAAGCAAAGACAAAAATGGAGAATCTGAATCAGAGTGGCACGTTAAAGGCGAAAGCATTGGATGGCCAGGAAGACGCTCTGCTATATTTAGAGTTTTTTTTTTCCTTTATTTTATACAGCCTTTTCCTGATTCATTGTTGCGCTTTTTTGTTTAATATGTTACTATTTGTTTTTAAATAAAACAACTAATATTTTTCTCATTGATTCGCCTTACTTAAATATTTTGTTTCTTTTTGGGTATTGTTAGCAGTATGCTAAATTATAAAAATATTTACAAGTGAAAAAATATATTTAGCAATCACAATTATACTGTACAGAAAATTAATACATAATATTATATTAATATACAATAATGCGCTAATAACATATAATATTGTATTAATACCCTAAATTATATAGGGTGAATATTAATTATATCGTATATTTGACCATAGATGCAAAAAAATTCAAATTTACCGAATGGGACGGTGGCGCGATTAGTTATCTGGTTTGGTATTAATCGATTTCCATTTTGTAATTCCCCTCCCCCAATTTATACTCAAACAAAAAAAAAATCAAATTTATCTAAATCTACAATTATTTTGTGAAATTAAATCATGCACAACAATTTTCCTTTTTATCCTACCTATTTTTGTTCTTTTTTGTCTGTTTTTTAAACCAAATTTTTTTTTGTTTGTTTTTTTGTCCTTAATATATTCTATTAGTTTTTCAAATGTTTTAACTATTTTTTTTAACAATTATGATTGATTTTTTTAAAAAAAATCAATTTTAGATGAACCATTAATTTTTAGAATGGTGTCTTATACAATAAAAGTATGACGTTGGAATTTTAGATGTTTTTTCGATGGTAGGTACAGTTCAAGTTGTTTTAAAAAAAAATAAAAATACAGTGCAAGTTAGGTTTATAAAGTTTAACCTTCTAATTATGTATATTTATATTTATAGAGTTAAAAATGCTTGTATATGTATAATTTTGTATTTGAAAAATAAGTGACAATATATGCCAAATAAAAAATCTTTTAACTACTTGGGAGTAGAATCAAGAAAATATTTTAACTTCTTGAGAGTGAAATAAAAAAAAAACTTTTAATTTTTTTTTTAAAATAATGGTAGCACATGTACCTAGGCACCTAGGCCAAGCTTCAAAAACATTGAATAAGTAATATCACAAGTTAATCTCAAATCTAAGATTTTTAGAGACATATATTTTCAAGACTCAAAATTTCAAGCACTGCATCATTTATTGCAGACAAAACTTTTAATTTCTTGAGACTAAAATCTATATAACATTTTTAATTTATGGCGATTTAAAAAAAACATTTAAATTTTATGGTTATATATATATATATAATATCAATCTAGTTTTTTTTTTCTTTCCTTTTTTTTCCAAACACTTTTTTTTTTTGAGAAAATTTCCAAACACAATTTAGAGTTTGTTTTTTGTTTGAAAGATATTAATTCTTGATTTTTATACATGCATAGATTTAACAAAGATTACGAAAATAATAGCGAGAAATACTGGGATCGGATTAAAAAAAAATGAACATATTTAGTTTTTAATGGGTAGAGCAATCCAATTAATTAATAAAATAATAATTAAAAATATTTTAATTTTTAAATCATTAGTAAATTTTGTATTTTAAAAAATTTATAATAAGATTTTAGGTAAATTGTGTTTCATAGTTCAATTTCAAAAAATAATAAGTAAATCTAAGCAAATTTAAAAATATTTGCATTCATAATAAAAAAAAAAATACTATAGAGTTAGTATTCTTTTTTGTTTTGAAAAGTTAGGGTTAATATTCATTATACATTATAATTTAGGGTATTAATATGGTATTATGTATTATTAATACAATACTATATGTTATTAATATATTATTGTTTATTAATATAGTATTATGTATTATTGTATAATAAGTATTAATAATATCATATATTTGATTATGATTACTATTTTTTTTGTCTAGTATTATAAATACTTTTCCGATTTTGTCTATCACTAAAAATAAACCCCTAGATTTTAAGTGAGCCAACAACAGAATGAAATTGAAATGTTTAAAAGAATAGATCAATCCCAATTAAGAAAATAATTGGAGCACTGCCTATCAAATTACATATTTGGCCTTTCATTTTAATTTAAAAAACTTTATTTGTCTATTGATAATTTTCTCTTTAAAATATTTTTAAAATTCATTATAATTTTTTTAAAACAAAAAAAAACTTGATTTTTGTATAAATTTTAATTAAGTTTTTTTTTTTTTTTTTTGAGATTACAACAATTAGGGGTGGGGGAGACTCGAACCTAAGACCTCTTGGTCGTTAGATGTACACCGGTGCCATTTGAGCTACAACTCGATTGGCAAATTTTAATTAAGTTTGGAACCACACACTTGAATTTATTAATTTTAGTTGCCCTTCGTTAAGTGTAACGTAGAGTTCTTCTCAAAAAAAAAAAAGTGTAACGTAAAGTTTTTTCCTCTTGTTTTTAATACAAAATGTAACAAAGAGTTTTTTTTTTTTTAGGAACAAATGCAACCAAGAGTTACATATTTTACATAGTATTATTATAAAGATTCTGTTTAATTAACTTGCACTGATAGCAAATATTAGTTTATTTCAATATCCATGAGTGTTTTAAATTACATACATTCATAAAAATAAAATAAAGTAAAATAAAATAAAATTGCTTACATGTAATTTAACTAATTCTATGGAACAATCACATGTCTCAACCATAATTGATGGCTTAAAACTTCATAAAAAGTTACTTTTTAGGTAAATAAATACTACGAATGGAATTTATTTTATTTTATTTGTGATGCTCTAATATAGACAATGATTGTAATCAATGTGAAATCATGTGTCAAAATGAACTGATTATTTTTTCTTAAACACTATTAAAGTAGTTGAAATAACAAATATCGGATTAAAAAACATCATCTAAAGTTCAAAATCCTTAACCCTAACTACTTTTGAAAGGGTGTGTTTGAATATAGGATTTTGGAAATGAAGGTAGTATTAGTTATGAGAGTTTGGTGAAGATATAATAATAATAAATCTTGTTTAAATTTAATTTATGAATTATGAGTAGGCTATGATAATAACTTTCGTTTAGAAAGAGTAGTTATGAATACTTATAGTAAAGAACTCTTGTTGGAATTATACAGTGATTATAAAAAGTTGTAGTAAAAAAATCATTTAAATTAAGAGATTATAAATGTTGAAAGTAAAAGTGATATTATACTTTATACGTTTATATTTATTTATGAATATAGTAACTAAACTATATGTGTACAAAATTAAATGAGATTTTTTCTTCTTTTATTCATATAAATTATATAGTATGCTCTCAAATGATTGAGCAAATTTTGTCACAACTTCACAAGTACCTACATTATTAAGTGGATTATTATTATTATCTAAAAACAATGCAAGCTTGTTAATTCAAATTCTAAGACATTATTAAAAATAAAAATTAAAAGAAAATGTCAAATATTTTCATATTGGCCCCCACTAAACTACATTTGAATTTTGAAGAGAGGAGCCAAACTTGAAATGGAATGGCTTTTCAGCCACTGAAAGAACCATTAGTTTAATATCAACTATTTATGTATAGTTATCAACAATTTAATAAATGTGAAAACTAAGATGATAAATATAAAGATAATGGAATTCTAAGAATGGAAAAAGCTTGAGGCTTTCATCAAATCAAATGCATCCATCATGAACATAAAAGAGAGATTTTTCTTACTTTTTTTTTTAAAAAAAGAAGAGATATTTTTATCTCCCCTCTTTTTTAGTTCAAATACTAATTTAGCCTGTAAACTTTTTTTATTATTATTAATTTTAATCATTGTGTTTTTAAAATGTTCATTTTTTGTTTTACTACTTTTGATTTTGGTTCACGATTTATTGAACTCCAAAATAGTTTATTTTGATCTATATACTTTTAAAAGAACTAATTTTATCTCTACTTGCCAATTTTAAGTGTTTGAAATCTCATAATACAATTTTATTTTTAATTACATTTGAAGATATTTAGTAAGAAAGATTTCATACTAAAAGTATGAGAAAAAATTAAAATAGAGTAAATTGTTCACTTCTTAAGAATAATGCCTAAAATAAACATTGTCCTCTAAAAAAAAGAGAATAAAATAAACATTGTAAAAGTATACAGATCAAAATCAACACAGATAAAATATATATAAACTAAAATAAAAATTTTGAAAATAGAATGATAATCATTTTTTTAAAAAAAAATAAGGGGACAAATACCAATTCTCGGGATCGAACAATCAAACAATGAAACTAACGTCACTAACCCATTTGGTAACAATGATATTTTTAATAAAGAAAAAAAACAACTACAATAAATATATATATATATATATATATATATTTTGTAAATCAAAATAGAAGATTTAAAATTAAATAAAAGTGGACCAAACCAACTATATATTTATTGTAAATCAAATTTAGTTCAATCTTTTATATTTGTAAAAAAAAAAAAGAAGAAGAAGTGTGGTTCACATTTATTCAATGTTTGATTGGTTATAATCGATTTTTCAAGGCATATATATGCTTGAAGAAGACATTTTTAAAACCAAACATCAATTTTTTTAAGATTCGTTTTGGGAAGAAAACCATTTTCTTCCATGCACTTTTTTTAAGACTTTTCTTCCATACATTTAGTTAAAGGATAAAGTTTTCTTTTCATCCAATTAAAAAAGAGAATCTAATTAGAAAAGAATATTGGGCGGTAATTTTCTTAATAAGTTGAGTTTATTTTCCTTTTTTCAAATATTTGTAGCCAACTAAAGGTAACAAAAGTTAACAAACTAAAAATTTGTCTATTATTTTTAAAGTTGTACTAAAAATATATATATGTTTTCTATGAGAAAGATGAAACAGTGATAGAAAATGGATAAAAACAATGTTTGAAAATGATGTAAAAGTAATCATAATTTTTTAAAACAAAAGGATTATTAAATTGGACATAAATCTAAGTTTTAAAGAATATAAAATAAAGTTCTCTATTGAATATTGAAATTCACCACAAACCATTTTATGAAATGGATATGAATGATTTGACTTATAATAAGATGTGAAGAATGCAAAGAAAGTGACAAGCAGGCTTATGCTTACAAAAGCAAACCTATACTAAGTCAAAGGTATTATTAGATTTTGTGTTTTAAATAAAATAATAGATTTAGAGTTTTACAAGCAATGCCATATTCTACTTGATTGATGAGGTCTCCTAAAATCAGATAACTAACTGCGCTACTGACCTCGGCTTGTTAAAATTACTTTTATAAAGCTTTTTGCAACACATTTTTAAGGTAGAATACCATTTTAGTTTGAGAAGTTTGATATTTGTTCTATTTTGATAATTGAATATTAAAAAAGGTCCACCAATTTTGAGATTTGTCTTAATTTAATTTTTGAACTTTTAAGCGTTTAATTTTAGTCATTAAATTTTCTTAATTAAAAATAAAAATTCAAGTGACCTAATTAGTCACTTAAAATAAAAAGTTTCCTAATTAGCTACTTAAAATAAAAATCCAAAATAAATAAATTTAAAATTGGTTCTTAGAACTTTTCTATAAATTTGAAAAATATATTCAGAATTTTTCTATAATTATTTATTTTCCTATAAATTTTAAAAATATATTCACATTTTATCTTTAATCATATTAAAATTATTAAACTAATTACGATTAATTGTGACTTCAAACTTATTATATGAATGTCCCCAAGGGGCAGTCCAGTGGTTGAGGCTAAGGCTTCAAAACATACTTCATTGAGAGATCTCTAGTTTGAGACCGCTAAAAAGCGTTTAAACTAGAATACTCAACCAGGACGACAATTTTTTTTAAAAAAAGTATAAAGATTAAATTTGGACTTTTGAAAGTTCAATAAAAAAAAAAATAACAAACGTCAAAATATAAAGACCTATCTAAAAAAGTTGTTAATTTATTTTTAAAAGTGATTATATTTATAATTATTTTTTAAGTTTTTTTAAATTGAAAAGGTCTTTAAAAATTAAGAGTTGATAAATTTAATTTAGGATGACTAATTATCTAAAAATTAATTTCCAATAAGATTTTATATCATGTAAATGTGGGATATTGTTCTTTAAAAATAGTCAAGGTGTATCTAGAGAAATTCGTCGCCAACGAGGAGCTATCAATCAATCAAACGCTTTAATGCATCCATATCATATCAATGTTACAAATTAATATGTTGTGGCTATCAATTTGCATTCCCAAGTGGATTGCCGCTCAATGTTGGAGGAGATTCTCATCAACTTTCCCTTTCATGATAAAGGAAGAGTCGCGTGGTGAACTCGTTTTCCTTTTTTTCCCCCCTATTTTTGTGGAGGGTGTATTGGTAATAACACTATTAGAAATATTATTAGGGGTATTTTTAGGAATAGGTTAAATTGAAAAAATATTTACGATACTAACCATATATATATAGTCATCATAGTCTATCGTACACAAATTATACGATAAAATTAATACATAATATTATATTTATATACAATATACAATACTATATTAATAATACAAAATATTGTATTAATATCCTAAATTATATCGTGATAATTAATATCATTTATATTGTATATTTGACTATGAATGCAAAAAAAAAAATCAAATTTATCTAGATCTGCAATTATTTTGTAAAATTGGATAATCCAACACAATTTCTCATATTATAAAGGTGTGTTAAAAAATAGAAGGGAGTGCGTCAGTGAAGTTTGAATATACATAGACGGTGGAAAAGGATACTGGGGTGATTTAAGATCTGGGCGATCTAAAATTAGAGAATCTAAATAGTAAATACTACTAAACAAAATGTGTGTGTATATATATGTATGTTATCCATAGACTATCCAAGCAAGTTTGTGCGAATCTCGACTAATGTCATGGACATATCGCCTAGTCTTACAATATTTAAATGTCAAGAAAATTTGTTGGAAATTAATTTCCAAGCATGTACTCACCATGAATTAAATTCATTACTTTTAATTCTAAAAAAAAAAACTCTATCACTTTTAAGTACATCAAGACTCTATTGACCACTAATCCACTCTATGATGGTTTACTTGATTATATTGTATTTTGGCTATACCAAATTCTATCAATATCTCAAGAGCAATACTAATTTTTTTAAGAGGTTGGAGGGATTATTGGAGTGAAGTTGCCTGAGCACATGTGGATTGTTATATTTGTAATTAATCTTTTGATTTTCATATTGAGGAGCGCACACTCAAGCCAATTTAAGCACACTTCAACTATTCCTATAAGATAACTTAACTAATTATACAACATTTAAATATCAAGAAGGTAAGAATAATATTTAAATAAATGACCACCATAAATTAAATTCATAACTTATTTATCATTCAAAATATTCTTAATCACCAAGTCAATCCATCATCCCTCATGTTTCTTTTATTTTCACTTTTTTTTAATAAAATTTGGTTTCTAATAAAAAGTAAATTTAAAATTAACCTCACTAGGGTAAATCTAACATAGAACCACTCTATGGTATTTTAAAAATAATAAAAAAATAAATGGAAAATCATTTTAACAAATTTCATTCACCACCTTAGTTTTGTTCTTTTTACCTATCAAAACATGGCTCAGGTGTTGTTGAGTTTGCAATTCAAGAAAAGTTTAAAATGTCAAAAGAAACTACTTAAAGTATGATAGGTTCTCAAAACTATATAAAAGTGAATCTCTATCCTTGAAAACTTTGATATAGAGATGAAACAGAACAGCAGATTCATCTATTATTGATGAATTTCAACTTTTTTCTTCTGCCAGAGCCGATCCAGTGCACTGTCAGCATCTCCCTGTACAAAATAAGAGAAACCGCCATAAGTACAGCAATATATTATAATGGATAACTAGAGTGCTTCATTTTCCCTGCGGGTACCCGCTCCTAACAGGGCAGGAAACGGGGCCGGGAAGAAAAAATTTCTCGTGAGAAAAACGAGGCCAGGGACAGAAAATGTATTCCACAACTCCGTTTCCCCGATCCCGCCCTGTTTACAATTTTTTTATTAAAAATAATTTTTATCTCATTTAAATATTTTTTGGTGAAATTATATATTCAAATGAACATTTTTTTTCTTAATAGTTAATTATTTAAGATTTAATTCAAAAAATATTAAAAAAAAGAAAAAAAAAATCGAATAGGGAATTCTCGCCCCAAATCCCCGCAAAAAAAAAATTTGCGGGGACGGGGAATGATTTTGGTGACGAGAACAGAGAAGCCATTTCCCATCCCCGCCCCGTGGACATCTCCATGGATAACTAGTTACACAACAACTACCAAAAACCAAATGAACATGAAAATTGAAGATTAGGAGCATGTATTTTAGATAGTATGGGGTGAGGTTTCTTCTTGAACTCAATTGACAATGAATAGACTAGTTCATATATCTTATAAATGCTAGGAAGTCTTCTCGCATTTCCGACGTCTTTAACACTAAGAAATATGTGGAACGCAATCAAGAAGGCCAAATATACAAGCAACAGCAAAAGACATGGAAGAAAGCATCAATCTCATATAGACGACAGAAGCCTCAGACATCCATTAGGAGATTCCAATTCTTAAGTATAGAAATCTTACAAAAAAATTTCGTCTCATCTTAAGACATTTAGATGTAAAGAAGATTCGTAGGAAATTATTTCTTAAGTAAGTGGCTGTCATGGATTGAATTCAAGGAAACTAAAGTCAACCCACAAATCGTTATTTACCGACATAAATATTGACAGCATCAATCTCACATTGAAATAAGTCTTAAACTCACTATTATGGAGTGGCCTAATGGTCTTGACCTTGGACAACTAAGAGCGAATGAGTTCAATTCATAATGGTCACCTACCTAGAAATTAATTTCTTAAGTATTTTCTTAGCAATCAAATGTTGTAAGTGAGGTGGTAGTGCATGCAAGCTGGTTCGGCAAGTCATGGATATCAAAAAAAAAAAAAATGAACTCTCATCAACCCAGATTCCAACGTGTGGGGACAGAAATATAACAAGATTTGACAGGAAAAAATTGTGCACTTAAAACCTGCTTACTCTCCAATGGCTTCTCTTACCATTCAAGAAGTTAGGGCTAATGGAGACACCAAAAAATGCCTTTGTGGACTGATTTTTTTCAGATTTCTTCCACTTCCTTAACTTTCAATAAGGTTTTCTTTATTATTATTGTCTATGAATTCAGGCTAGCTATGTTCAATGTTTCTTCTCTAGGACTATGATTTAGTCGACCTATAACTTCTTTGTATTCTTTATTTTGGCGTCAAAAATTAGTTTCAATTAGTTATCGCAGCTCATAAAATAGGATTCACACTCTGAACAGAAGAATTGCATACGAGGCTGAATAATCCATGTTCAATAGCAAATCACAACGTGAAAATAGTCGAGGTGTGCGTAAGCTGGCCTACATACTCACAGATATCAATAAATTTACACACCCTTTTCCAGGAGAACAAACATAAAATAACCAAGCATGCTCAATTCGTCGGTCTGAAACAATACTTCAACACAACAAATTGCAACAAAAGTAACTGAATTGCAATTTGCATCAAAACAGAGAGTAAAACAGAATGTCTTGGGTGTGTTTGGGACCCGTTTATGTAAACGGCCGAGTTGATTATAATAACTCAACCGATGTTTGCCCCACTATTTATTATAAACGGTGGTTGTCTAAACCTATGTGCCCATTTATCTAAACTTACGTACCTATTTATCTAAACCTTACATATATTACTTTTTGTTGCGTAACAAGCCTCTCAAACACCGTTTATCATAATAATAATAATTTGCCCTTCAAACACCATTTATAATATCCCACCATTTATCATAACCTTCCGTCTAGCATAACCAAATCAGTGCTCCAAACATACCCTAAGATATTAGGGATTACACAGCATCCTATCGCTACAAACCCAACAAGAGAGAAAGACAAAGAACAATCACCTGGGCCCGAATGAAACCACAGAGAGCAAAAGTGGAGAACTGGCCCGTGTAGATACCATTCTCATCCAAATGCCCAATGTTGATCTGAACAGAGGCATGGTCCTTGGAAGTAATCAGCCGATTCGTGGCAGAGCTGTATCAAAGACGCAATAAATCATAAACAATGTTCACAACACATGAAAATTTGCGCAAAATCATCAAAAGCAAGATAATATTACGAACCATTTTCTGGGAATGTAGAGCTCTGTGATTTTTCCCTCTTCGTTCTGCATCTTGGTGATTGTATCGAATAATTCTTCCGAATTAGAGAACCTGCTTGAACAGAAACGATTAGTGGTTCATACGACGTACGATTTTGATTACTGAAAATACTGAAATCCCTAATGAGACCGAAAATAGATTCAATTTGAAGAGCTTAAAGAGCAAAAGATTATTCGACTACGAACCACAGCTTACCAGAGGAAACGAGCTATCCGAGACGAAGAGACAATCGCGTTGAACAAACCCTAATTTTAAAGAAGCCCTAGTTTTTTTTTTTTTTTTTTTTTTAATATAGGGTAAAATTAAAATTTGAATGTCTTTTGTGAAAAGAAAAAAACATATATATATTAAGAAGGTATGTCCGATAATTTTTTTTTACAATAATAATATTATATTGGGTCATGTGCTTTGATAACCAGGGGTGGTGCATGAAAATGGTGTTCTATACAAAATTATAATTTAATCAAGAAGTTTATAGACTAAATTTATAGTTTAATTAAAAAAAATTATTACTATTATACTATAATGTTGTTTAAATTATAAATTTAGTCTATGACCATTTAGATGAATGCACATGAAAAAAAGATAAGATTTCATCGTTTTGTTGTAAATCAGTTCAACACGAATATCACAGGTTTGAACTCAAAAAATACTCATTTTATGTATAGAGTTTGTAATCTACCTCTTCTAATTTTTTTTTTTTTAAAAAAAGAAGACTGTACTTTATTACATCACTTTTATCAAAACCATGGTAATGTTTCTTTCATCAAATTTATAA
The DNA here is from genome assembly GCA_036507275.1 of Sicyos edulis. NCBI lineage: Eukaryota > Viridiplantae > Streptophyta > Magnoliopsida > Cucurbitales > Cucurbitaceae > Sicyos > Sicyos edulis. The sequence continues at coordinate 48,847,412 of CM071847.1, read as the reverse complement.
TTTTTTAAATCATAACACACATGTATATGAGTTGTGTTAAGTTTTTGTTAGTAGAATTATGTTTTGAAGCCTTAAAAAGATTTTTCTTTTCTTTCTCAAAAACAAATTGATTTTTTTTTCTTTCAGTAAGTAATGAAAACTAAGGCCTCGTTTGATAATTATTTTATTTTTCATTTTTTGTTTATAAAATTTAAGCATACAACAACTATCTTATTATACTTTTTTTCTTTATTTGGATATCTACATCTTACCTATATTTTAATAAACAAAACCAAAATTTAGAAGAAAAAAAAGTAACTTACAAAAGCTTGTTTTTGTTTTTGAAATCTGGTTAGTATTCACTACTTTCTTTAAAAAAAAATATAGATATAGATATATTGTAGAAAAGATAGAGCAGAAATTTGAGTAGAAATAAACTTAAATTTCATAAACTAAAAACAAAAAATAAATAGTTATGAAAGAGGGCCTAAATAGACAATTTAAGAAAAGTGAGAGAGGGTAAATGAAAATTTGTAAAAGAGTGAGGACGAAATTGCAAAGGAGTAATTGCGGCCATGCAACAACGGAAGGCCCTTCTGAAAAACACACCTGAATTCGCTCTAAAACGCTCGATCTTCCTTTAATTACCCTCCAAATTCCCATTCCCCCAATTTAGCCCTAATTTCCCAAATCCTCTCTCAAAAAAATTCCTCCATTCAGCAACAATGGCGTCTTCTTCTTCGAGACCAGAATCCAAGCACGCCAAGGCCAAGCGGGCGCTCCGATCCCTCGCCGTCTCCGTCGCCGTCCCTCTCTCCCTCTCCCTCGCCGTCATCCTCCTCTTCGGCCGCCATTTCCCCATCCGGAGCCGCCCGGCCTGGGTGGCGCCGCTCTGGCTCCTCCACCTCGCCTCCCTCGCCTCCGCCTCCCTCCTCGGCCTCGCCGCCTGGCTCGTATGGGCCGACGGCGGCTTCCACGGCGCCTCCAACGCCCTCCCGCTCTACATCGCCCACCTCTCCCTCGGCCTCGTCTGGAATCCTCTCCTTCTCGTGCTTCGCGCTCCTCTGTTCGCCTTTCTGTTCTGCCTTTTGGATTTCGGTACTCTCTTCGCTTGTTATCGGACCTTCAAGCGCGTCAATCCCTTCGCCAAGGATCTGATCAAGCCTTGCCTGGTCTGGACCGCTTATCTCTCTGCTGTTACTTTTTTCTTTATTGATCTTTGATTCTGAATTTTGCAGAACCGATTTGTTCATCACATTGTTGTTCATGATTTAGTAGAATTGATTTGTTTTTTTAATTTTATGAGAAACAGAGATATAGAGAATTTGTTATAGCAGTTTGGAAGTTTGTAAAATTAGGGGCAATTGGTTTTTCAATCTCTTTTATCTTTAAAATTTTCATCATATATATATATATATATATATATTTTATTTGTGTTTTGGATGAACAGTTCTATAAGTTCTTTTTTTGTATAATGTGTGTTGGGATGAGATTTTTTTTTATATTTTTTTTCAAAGAAAGTAATATATTTTTTTTAAAAAAAATTGTATATACAAAAATAATAATTGTGTAGCACTACACTGCCACATAAACTTTTTTTTTTAGTACAAAGAGAGGGAAGGGGGATCGGGACCAGGACGGGGATCAACAAACTTTACCTAAATGACACAACTACTCCCAAATAATATGAGAATCAAATACCGATTTTCAGGCTCAAATTTATGACCGTGGAGCTGAAATGTATAAATACCAGACAAGATAATCAACCGCGTCATTAACTCTAAATCACTACCACATAAACTTTAGAGCAAAATTTACTCACTAATGTTATATTATCTAAATCTTACATTATGTTAGTAAATATGAATTAGATCCTTAATATAAAGTGTGTAACTATACTATAACTTGAACAAAAGTGTTTGGGGGCATAATTTAAATAAATCAATGGAGAGATGTCGAGGAACTTTTTATTGTTTAACTTAATTATATAATGATACCATTATATAATTAACTCATAAACTTGTAGATATCTAAAAGAATAGGGTTTATGCAAAAGTATAACTTCTTAGGAAAAACCTAATAGATACTTCTCGCCATTTTGTGAATAATAATGATCATATTTGTAATCTATTATTTATCTCTAATTAATCAAATCATCAATTATTTTATTTATTTTTGTTGCATTTTTTATATACTTGCATTACCTTATTTTGCTTCTTAGAAAATGTCGAACTCATTAAGATCTTATTTGTATAATTGTCGAAATGTCTACGATTTTTCTCATGTGTGACCAAAGTTCAATTGGCATAAGTTCGTGTATGACCTGATAACTAGTAACAAAATTTAATATAATAATAATAATAATAATAATAATAATAATAATAACTGTGGATAAGAGTTGGTTTTCTTTATAACAATAGTTAGTTATTATTAATATTTGAAAAAATTACACAAAACAACTGTAAATTATAAAGTGTGTTATAATTATATCTCTAAATTTTTAATTTAATCATCTACACTATTGACGTTTGATAACTGTTGACAAAACTCACGAAGTTAACGTTTCAAATTGTCGTTTTGATAAAAAAAAAAATTGTTTTGTTGTTTTTTTTTTTTTTTAATTCTTCTTCCTTTCTCTTCTTCTTCATTCTTTTTTTCCCATTTTTTTGCAAAAAAAAATAAAAATAAAAGATAGATGAAGAAACCTTTTTTTTTCAAAATGACAATTTTTATCATGAATGATTCTATATATGTATATTAATTTTAGGATTGATTAACCTCATTAAAACATTATTCTCGAAGTTATTATTCAACATGATCTTTCCAAATTTTTACTATTTATACACTTCATAAACCTTAATTGTAAATACTCACCAAAATTAGTAAGATTTCCTCTACTTCAATTTTCCCTATTGATCTTTGATTCTTCAGAATTATTTTCTTTCTTTAATTGAAATTTTAACATGGCAAACCGCGATTTGTGCAATATTCTTTTTAATTTTGTTTCATACTGTTTTTTTAGTTCAATTTCATGTTTTTTTTTCTAAAAACCCCTTGACTTTTTCCATACTCAAAAGTCAAATACACATCAATTATTTATTTATCAATGCACGTCATTCATGGACCATAACGACTTTGGTTCATGGTCACGAGTTCGAGCCCGGAAATCGGTATTTAGCTCTCATATTATTTGAGAGTAGTCGTGCTCTCTATATAGGGTTTGTTGGTCCTCCTTCCCCCACTATGTACTTAAAAAAATAACGACTTTGGTTAAATGGTCTAGTAATTAACCAAATCCCACGTTTGGATGGAATAATTCAGAAAAGCCCTAAAAAAACCTTCCTCCAAGACACCACAATAACTTTCATAAACCTCCCAAACTATGATATTACTTTTACTATAATCACTTATAATTCTTTTATCCAAACAATAGTTTTTGCCACAACCATTCATAATAGAGAATATGCATAATTATTCAAAATTCATCTATTAAAATGATAATTTCTACCACAATCACTATTCTCTACCTAAACAATAATTTATTTTCCCAAGATCATTCATTACTACTTTAGTTCGGACTGCTAACCCATTTATAAATAAAAAATTTCATTTTTTAAATAAATAAACACGTTTAACTCATTTAATTTTGAATTCAACACTAATTGAGATTCATGTGATACATAATATCATTAAAGTACTACTTTTGACCAGATGTTTATCACTTACCTTTCAATAATATTCAATTTTGGTCCAGTTGAGTTTTGTTTTTTATATAACTCATTTGTTTTAAAAATAACATTTATAACAAGATTAAAATAACTATATCATCATTATAATCAATATTTTGTAACCATCATAAAAGAGATTTAGTGATAAAAGAAAATCTTTGAATAATTAAAAGTGATGAATTCAATCTGTAGTGATCACCTATTTAACTGATGTGATCAATCTATTTGTGATCCTCCTCTTTCAATTATTAAAAAAAAAAAATCAAAAGACCAAAAAGGAATTTGCACTTAAAATGTTTAAAAAATAATAATAATAATAACGACAATAAAATGGGTCCCAATGGAGAAATTCAATTCACGAAGAACAAAATGAAAAATGTTGGAATAGAAGGAACCGATTTCTTTGTAAAAAGCTTTGTCGATCCTTTTCTTTCTCCTTCTCTGTTCTTCACATTTCAGATTCAAAATCCAAATCTCCGCCACAGCGCCGTCACCCTCCTCTGCCTCTTCCTCACCGTCGTCGTCCTCCGCGGCACCGTCGCCGCCGGAAAGTTCGCCACTCCGGACCAGGACTTCAACCATTTTGCCGTGTTCTCGAAGAGGCTCTGCCGGAATCGACCAGCGCCGCCAAGCCGGAGGATCAGTCCAACAACTACGCCGCATTCGACATTTCGAAGATTTTGGTGGATGAAGGTGAGGATGAAAAGCCCGATCCAGGTAAACCCTATACTCTTGGCCCTGAAATCTCCGATTGGGATGAACAGAGAGCTGTTTGGCTGAACAACAATCCCGATTTGCCCTAAATTTTATTGGCCCTAATAAGCCTCGAGTTCTTTTTATTACTGGATCTTCGCCGAAACCGTGTGAGAATCCTGTTGGTGATCCTTATCTTTTGAAATCGATTAAGAACAAGATTGATTAATGTAGGCTTCATGGGATTGAGGTTTTTTTTTTATAATATGGCGCTTCTTGATGCTGAAATGGCTGGTTTCTGGGCTAAGCTGCCATTGATTAGGAAGCTTTTGCTATCGGAAATCGGGTTCTTGTGGTGGATGGATAGTGATGCTATGTTTACTGATATGGCTTTTGAGGTTCCATGGGAGAGGTATAAGATCATAACTTTGTTTTGCACGGATGGAAAGAGATGGTTTATGATCAGAAGAATTGGATTGGATTGAATACTGTGAGTTTTCTTCTAAGGAATTGCCAGTGGTCGAAGATTAAAGATGATGCTGGGAAGATCTTGACCCGAGAGTTGAAGGGCAGGCCACTTTTCGAAGCTGATGATCAATCTGCAATGGTGTATCTGTTGGCTACACAGAGGGATCAATGGGGGGAGAAAGTTTATCTTGAGAATGGATACTATTTGCATGGACATTGGGGCATTTTGGTCAATCGATACGAGGAGATGATCGAGAATCACCATCCAGGGCTCGGAGATCACCGATGGCCTCTCGTCACCCATTTTTTCGGGTGTAAGCCGTGCGGGAAGTTCAGGGATTACCCGGTTGAGCAATGCTTGAAACAGATGGATAGAGCATTCAACTTTGGGGACAATCAGATCCTACAAATCTATGGCTTTACACACAAGTCACTGGCTAGTAGGAGAGTGAAGCGGGTTCGGAACGATACGAGCAATCCGCTGGAGGAGAAGGATGAACTCAGATTGCTTCATCCTGCATTCAAAGCTGTGAAGGTACAATCATCTTCTTGATAGCCATGGAAATGCTTGAATTTATAGGGCTTGATTGATGGCTTTTAGGAATTCAATATAGAGTTGGATTTTGATGGGGCTGTTGCTTGTTCATTGGAAAGGGTATAATACAGTGTTCAAAATTGTATGGTTTTGGTATTTATTGATCAGTTACCCATATCATTGGAGTTTTGTTAACTTTGAAAAAAGAATTCCGTTGCCGGGACTTGAACCCGGGTCTCTCAGGTGAGAGCCGAGTATCCTAACCAACTAGACTACAACGGAATGGTTTGAAGTTCTAAAATATTTTTAAAAATTTATTATAATGCTAACAATGTGGAAGAAAAAAAAATTCCGTTGCCGGGACTTGAACCCGGGTCTCTTGGGTGAAAGCCAAGTATCCTAACCAACTAGACTACAACGGAATGGTTGGAATCCTTTTAATGATTTATTTTGATTATCTTATTATAATGCTATCACGAGCTTGAACCCAGGTCTCTCCAATGAAAGTCGAGTATCCAAACAAACTAGATTACAATGGAATGGTCGGATGTTTTAGGGTTTAGGGTTTTAATTACCATCTTTTTTTTTTAAAAGCTTATTTTCATCATCTTATTATAATCCTTACAAATGTGGAAGGAAAAAAAAAAATCGTTGGCGTGACTTGAACTTAAGTCTCTCGAGTGCCTTAACCAACTTGACTACAACGAAAATGTTAAATATTTTACAATTTTTTTAAAGGTTTTTTTTTCATCATCTTAATATAATGCTAACAAGAGGTCCCCAAGGGATGGAATACTTGAATTTTGAAAGAATGCTCTCCTCGAAATCAAATGTTCAAAATTCACTTGTGACATTAATTTTTAGGTACTTCTCATGTCTCTATTCTTTTTTTATGTCTCTCAATGTCACCTAAGAACGGACATAGTTACTCTAGATATAGTTATGCAAACTTTGATTTCCTAATTTAAAGTTCAACAAGAGCATAATTTAAATGACTTTATGTATGACTTAATAATTTGAAGGGAATTTGCGATGTATAGCAACTTTTTTACTACAGTTTACAATTATAGCACATTTTTAAAAATAATTCTTTTATAGCAAATTCTGCCATTTTTTTTTTAAAAAAATTATTTACTTTTTTTATAGAAGACTTTGATAGAATCTATCATTCTCTAGTGATGGAAGTCTATCAATTTTATCAGTGATTGATTCTATCGGTTCTTATTGATAGACTCTTGATAGAATCTGATGGAAGTCTATCAATTTACTTTATTTATTAGTAATTGATTCTATCACCCTTTATCGATAGAATCTATCAATATGAAGTCTATCAATTTACAATTTTTGCTATATGTGCAAATATTTTCATTATTGTGCTATTCATGTAATATTTTATCCATTTTGTAATATACATGCAAAAGCCCCTAATTTGAAAGGTAAAAAGATAACGAGTTTCTTAATAAAAGATAAGATTTTACTTTTTAAACTAATCAAGGTTAAAATTAAAAAACAATATTTATATTGTTTTTAAAATAATCAAGGTAAAACGAATATTTACAATTTTTTTGAATTTGACAAAAAATTCAAATATTTTCGCAAAAATAATATACCGCACAAGCTTTCTTTTATTGATATAAATGGAACTTTTAGGTTTAGATTTTTTTTATTCTTTCTCGGTGGGACTTCTTTTTTGTTATTTTTTTTCAAATGACTTAACTAATATTTAGTTCAATAATTTAACTCTAAGCATTATTTATGTAGTACTATTAATAAATACTAATAAAACATACTGGAGTAAATTTCAACTGAATCGACATGATAATCAAAGCAAGCGTAACCCCCAATAGGATGGTTTTGTATCATTAATTTAGACTTCAAATTTCTATATTATTGTACTAAAAAGATTGGATTGACATGATTGAGTTGAACTAAAAAAAATGAGAAATAAAAAACAAAAAACAAAAATATGAATAATTAACCATGCCATTAACAAAGATTAAAGAACATTATTTCATTCGTATAATTAAAGTCTGAGCCTACTACAAAAAATGCATTATAATTTATGCCATCAAATACAATTTAATGGAAAATAATATACAACATCATCTCAAAAAAAATGGAAACCACCCATCATCTCTTCTTCCCATCTTTGCAAGGGAGATAAGTACTGGGTACAAAGAATGGCACTGTCATCAAAATTGATACACAATCGAGCCTCATCCTTGGGAGTCTCAGCTGGCTGACGCCATAGCCGGTTCCGGGTGGCCAGCAACGACATCGAAACATCGCTTGCAGAGGGTGGGATGTTCGGGGAAGGACCCGACTCGTAGCGAAAAGTTCCAACATCTTTCACACTTGGAACCTTCAGCACGAGACACACCAATCCAGACTTTGCTCCCTTCAATGAGGCACTCTCCAGTGTGTGGTATGTTCTCTATCCGCTCATTCTCTATGGATCGATGCACCTCGACCTGCACACGCCATTTTCATAATTCATGGATATCAAGATGTTTCTCGACATTTCGAAAACTGAGTGGTGATGTTACAAACTATTTGTGATCTTTAAGCTAAGTGACAATTGGATGGAACAATTGCCAAGTCAACAACTTCAGGGTTACGACTTATGAGTTATGACAATAAAAACAAAGTTGAAATGCTGTAAAGAACGTTCCTCCCGAGTTTTTAAAAGCTCAAAACACACTAAGGTACAATAGTCTCCAAGGACTCCAGCACAATAGCCTGCCGGGACTCCGGCACAATAAAAAGTACCAGCTTTTCTTGAGGCACACTAAATATAAGAGCATTCCCAAAGAAAAGATAGCACAGTTGAGGCAGGCATATTAAAAAAAACCTAAAGAGTTAGTAAATGGTATTTTTAATTAATAAAGAACAAAAAAAAACCCTAAATCCAAATTTTTTGGGTTTAGAATTAGATGTTTTTAGTTGATAAAAATGCCCTAATGCGCAATTTCAACGCCTAAGGCTTCACACGAAGACGTCCTAGAGCGCACCTTTTATCATTAGGCCTTGCTTATTAGAGGCGAGGCGCCAGACCTACGCATTGTGCCTAGGTGCACGAGCTAAGACTTTTAAAATGCTGCATCTATTATGACTTATACTTTTTTTTTTAAACAAGGGTAACCATGCCCGTCACTAGGCCAAGTACCGGAGACATCGAAGGAGTATGTCACAAGTGAGTCTCGAACCTAAGACCTTGAGGGGAGCATACCCTCAAAACCCAAGTGTTCAACCATTGCTTTACCCCTTTAGGATTTATTCTTTTAAATACAATAAATCATTGGATTTAAAATACAGAGACAAATTGTTGTAGTTTATGTCTTTGGTAAAAGAAAAACAATGTTAGGATACCTGAGATGTAATAAATATTCTTTGCAAAGTGTCCGCGTCATGGTTGGATTCACACATTTCCCACAACTTAGAAGCCATGCCATCTCCTGAGGTATGCAGATGAACTTTAGCCTCTAAGCTTGAACCAATCAACTTTCCGGTTCGAGCAACTTCCAGAACTTTATTCACCTCAGTTCTTAGCTGATCAAAGTGCTCAATGGTTAGCAAATCATCTCAAATTAGAGGTTCTATGGATTATAGTTCATATACGTCAACATATTGCGATAATTGCAATCTTAATTATAAATACATTAACAGAACTTCTGTAACTGTAAAAAAATTTAAATACCTCGAGAATATTTTCCCAGAAATCAACTTCTTCTCTGGGAAGAGAGAGCCTATTCTTGTTAAAGCTTGGCCACCTTGATTCAAAGACGAATTTGGCAACAGAACCGTCATCGTTTATATGATCGAAGGGTAGATTCTGCCACACATCCTCAGCCAAATGAGGCAATATTGGAGCAATTATTTTTGCTATGGAAACAACATGAGCTGCAAGAACTGTTTGACAACTTCTCCTAGTAAAGCTCGTGGATCCCCTGAAAAAATTTCGACAAAATGAGCATTTTTCTTAGGAAAGGAAGAACAAACCTTTGGCATAAGGACTAAATAATATATTAAATTGGATTCTTGTAATCAACTTAAAGAACAGTATGCAGCTGCTTTAAAATTTGATGAAGAACTATAGTTATATGAACAGAAGGCCATGACAATGATCAATAAACAGTCGCAAGGAAAGAAACAACTGCCGGACAAAATGACAAAAGGAAGCATATAACATTTTCTGTTGATCTATGGGAGAGTAGAGAGAGTCAGCTTTTAAGGATAAAAGAAAACTTACCCAACATATAATCGATCTTTCGCAACATCAAAGTAGAAATTTGATAGATCAACAATCACAAACCGTTGTATGATCTGAAAACATGAGAAGTCCCATGGTCAAACTTCGATCAAATATACAAAATTACACAGTACTCATTCTTATCTCTAGAAAGAAAAATATGTTTCAGAAGACCACAAAACTTTTACAGCATTTATAATTATGTAACAATCCATAATTTTAAAAAAAATCAACATTTTCATTGGGTGGCATTCTCTATGTATAAGGCCTCACAGATGTTAATGCCATTAATGTCATTGATATGCTGGAAGAGACATGAAATATAGATCAAGCCTTTAGGAACTACAGGCTCTTAAACATTGGTTGAATGACATTTTTTTCCAGGAAATCCGTTAAAGTTATTAATATAGGCTCAAATGGTAATGAAAATATAATTCTTCGTTCTTCCATAAAGTTGCAGCTGCTAGAAGAAGGTAGAGCTTTATGAATGGATTGGTTTCTAACTAATAGAAAGTTAAATGTTGATATAATCTGACAACACTGTCTGTTTATTTCCAAACCACCAAATAATGGTGGATAATAATTATAATTCAGTGCACCAAATAATAGGACCATCAATAGAAAATTCACCTGAAAGATCTTGAAGAACTGATAGCATTCATAGTTTTCTTTGATGTTGTTGATGACATTTTCAAGCTGAAACAATGCATGCTTGTCAATCTTTGGAAGATCCTGATATTGTACTGCGTGATCCTCCTGTCAATAGAAATATGGTCATTATAATGTAGAAACACAGAAATGAGGAGAAAGGGCTGCTAATTTAAATGGTGCTTCCAGAAAGGGCAGAAAAGAAAAACGAAGGAAGCACAAGTTCTCTGTCTCTCTCTCCCGTACAAGGCATAAGCTAAGAGAAACATAAATGAAGAAAACGAACTTACCGTCCAATCATGCAGATTTCCCAGAAGGAATCTTAATGTTCCTCGCAGTTTCCTATATATATCTGACATTTGACGGAGAACTTGAGAACCGATCATCACATCACCTGTATAGTCCACACTGGAAACCCAAAGGCGCAAAACATCTGCTCCATAGCCAGGGGCTTCCTGCCAAACAATAACAACGCATTCCAGGGATTTAGTTTAGCTACTTCTAAAATAGGCTAAGGAGGAATCAAATACAGTATATCATTTTGAACCTTTTGATTCTTTCCTCCTTCAATCACTGCCTTAGGGTCAACTACATTGCCTACAGATTTGCTCATTTTAAGACCTTTCTCATCCAAAACAAATCCATGAGTAATGACACTGGAATATGGCGCCCTCCCTGTTCCAAAGAAAGTACAAAATTTTGTATTGTATGGGATTAGCTCCAACAAAGTTTCTTCAATAAAAAGTAAAGAGTTGCATAACGTTTCCACAGCACACAAATAATAATTAATAAATAAATGAAAAGGATGTTCATAATTCGACATGACACCTTTTGTGGCGATGCTTGTCAACAAAGAACTTTGGAACCAGCCACGGTGCTGATCTGTACCTTCAAGGTACAAATCAGCAGGAAAGCTAAATCCATCTCGTGTCCCTAATATTGCTGCCCAAGATGAGCCTGAAATACAAAGATTAATAATTTTGAATGGTTTCCAAATTACAAAATTAACAGCCCTTTATGACTTTTGACTAGAAAGATCTAACTAGTAACCGCTGGTGCATTTTTTCTTCAGTGGCTTACTATAAGCAACTGACTTACGTTCTTGCTAATTACACCAAGAACTCGGTTGAACAATTTTAAATGCAAAACGGATTAAGAAGAAAAAAGGTTTCAACAACACAGGATATTGAGATATCGTTTGGCCATTTGTTTTAAAGAATTATTTCTAACATGATCAAGTGGACCTTAGAATCCACATATAAGAAAGAAAAAAGTATGTTGAGATAAAAATTGATAGTTGTCACTACTGCAAAACATACAAATTTGATCATTTCAATTATGTAACGCTATCATACCTGAATCAAACCATACATCCATTGTATCAGTCCCCTTTTCATATTCAGATGCAATTTCACGATATTTATCAGGTAGAAGATTTTCTACCGTCATATACCACCAAGCATCACTTCCCTTTTTGGCTATTATTGCTGCCAAACAATAGAAAGTAGAAAACTGAACAAGCAGTTACGCAGAAAATTTTATGAATTAAGACGGACAATGGCCTTGTTCTATTACAAGTAAAAACATATTTTAAGAAAGGAAATTGAATCATAGTAGGTCCTAGTAATAATATCTTACACTTGATATGGTTTATAGTGTCGTCATTCATAAGAGGTTCTTTTGTCTGCACATGATAAAAAACTGGTATTGGGACACCCCATGTCCTTTGCCGAGATATGCACCAATCAGAGCGACCGGAGGTCATAGCAGAGATCCTATTTTCAGCCTGGACAGCAGTCCATTCCCTCAAAGGATTAGTAATCAGATAGCTTAAAAAAGCAGTATGGCTTTATTATTGGTTGAGTAGTAGAAACAATGCAAAACAGAACTTCCAATTCAAAAGTACAGCAGACATTAATACATCAATAATCTATGTACAGTGGTTTAAATGTAAACAAATTTGAAAATCATGTCATGGAAAAACTAAATCCAAACTGGAGCAACATTTTTTTTTTAACAAAAGAGAGGTAAATATTAGAATCAAGCACCAACAGTTTTAAACAGGATAATGACTTAAACATGGATTTTCTAGTTTATGAATTCTAAGATACCTGAGGAGGTATCCACTTTACTTCACCTATAGCATCCATGGCAGCTTGGCGAAATCCCTCCACTGATGCAAACCATTGCTCAGTTGCCCTAAAAATTGTCGGTTTTTTTGTTCGCCAATCATATGGATATTTATGTTCTGTATAAGAAGAGATTGCATGTTGAAACCAAATAATTATGAAAGAAACCTGATAAGGATCAGAATTATAGTCTTTTCTCCTTTTTGTAGGCAACAGTAGCACCTTACCATATGATTCTTCCAAAATAAGTGAGAACTCATCATCCAAATATTTGACAACAGCAGTATTCCCATCCCCAAGTACATCAAGACCACTGAATTGGCCAGCTTCTTCTGTGAACTTCCCATCGTCATCTACAGGAGAGATCACGGGGAGTCCATACTTCAAACCAGTTGCATAATCTTCCTGACCATGTCCAGGGGCCGTATGAACCAATCCAGTTCCTGTCTCAGTTGTAATGTAATCTCCTCCAATAACAACTTGGCACTCCCTTTTTTCAACTGGGTGGATATATCTGACGAAAGTAATAGATATGATGGTAAGCCCACAACTTCACAGATAGGATCCAGAAAACAGTGAACAAAATAATTTACTGCATTTCTACATTTTTTCTAACTAGATCTAACTTGGTTTTTTTAGGGAAAAATGTACTTGATAAGCAGTGAAACTATCTGTTTTACTATTCCTTCTCATTGTTTAGGGAAAGAAATAAAAACCTGCACTTTTCAAGTTCTGAACCCAAAAATTTCTTCTTGACAAGGAGGTTCACGCCCCATTTAGCTTCCAAGGTTGGAACCAAATCAGATGCCACAACAATGAAAGGCTTTTTTTCCTCCTTTAAGATATTCCCAGGCCTTTTCTTTTTATTTCCAGACAAAAAGGAGTCATCTTCTGATGGTGCCAGCAATTCAACTATGGCATAGTGAAGCTTGGCATTGACAGCAACCGCTAATCACAGAACAGAAAGAGAAAAAGTTAGAATACATATTAACATAAAGCAAGACTGCTCAAGTTCTAGAAGAGAATAACTTCTAACTAAAAGAAAAAACATTGCCAGAGACCAATAATATGTAAGAGTCAAAATGTAATAGAGTAAAGCTAGTCTCAGAATGTGCAAACTGACCCAGCACTAGCAGACATTAAAAAATCAATGACAACAACTTTAAGAGTTGAGCATAATATACAATATAACTTGAAAACATATGGAAATAAGTTTTTTATCACATTTTTACCACTCTAACACAAAAAAAAAACTCACCAGCATTGGCCGGAATAGTCCAGGGAGTTGTAGTCCATATGGCCAAGCACAAGTCTGGGAGAAATTCTTGTAACAAGCTGCCTGAAGATGGACCTTCCTTAACCAATCTAAAAATAGCATATATGCTTCTTGACGTATGCCCTTCAGGGTACTGAATGCAATTTTCAAACAGGTAAGGCAGGAAAACAAACAGTACAGTTAAATTTGAGCAAATGATAGGAAACAGCATGAAATATACACTACATTTTACAACTGTAGTAACTTTCTGTTCTCGTTCTCAAGCTTGAACAGTTGATTTACCTCCAATTCAGCCTCTGCAAGAGCAGTTCGTGATGAGGGACTCCAGTGAACTGGCTTTCTACCCCTAAAGATATATCCTTGAATGGCCATTTGACCAAACACCTCAATCTAACATATAATCAATAAGACAACAGAACAATTGAATTAGATTCTGCAGCTTTAAAGTGCTTAAAGAAAGCAGATAGAAAGCAGAACATTAGAATACAGCAACAGTTACCTGAGCAGCTTCATATTCTGGACTGAGAGTTAGATATGGATTGTTCCAATCTGCCCATACTCCATAGCGCTGCAAAAATTAAACAACATTCACATTTTATAGATGAACATGCACATGTAGACATAATGTTGACATGAACTAAAATTATCATACACCGAATAATCACTTTAACATGAAGCTAAAAAAAATTGAACATTGAAATAAGGCGATGAGGAAATTGCCTTAAATGATGCCATCTGAGCTTTCACCGTAGCTTTAGCAAACTTGGCAGCCTTATCTCTCAATTTAATCGGGGTGAGATCGTTCCTTGCTTCTTTATCCAATGACTGCAGAACTGAATAACTCAAGATTACAGTTAAGTTTCTTTACCTGTCCCTAAAAACCTAAGTTGTTGCTCCATTAAAAAAAAGCTAATCATGGAGGCTAAGTAATGAAAAAGATACTTGCCTTTTAACTCAATTGGTAGGCCATGGCAGTCCCAACCAGGAACAAAACGAACTTTATAGTTTTGAAGAAGCTATAAAGAAACGAAGATAGAATGAAAAAGAAATACTAGTTAGAAAATTTTAAAATGAAAGTGAGGAGTTTATTCTTCCAAAAACTAAATAGCTATTACATCACAAGTTCAAAGTAGATGCCAACAATAACCAAAGCTGAATCTCAATAGAATTTCAGTAAGAGGCATTGGAGCTATTTACCAGAAATACAGACATACAATATTAACATATTCCTGCATTTTTTCCTGGTGCATGGTCTGATTTAACAATGTATGTCTAAGAAGAGGAAACCAACCTTGTATCGGTTAATTATATCCTTCAAAATCTTATTCAAAGCATGGCCCATATGAAGATCTCCATTGGCATATGGTGGGCCATCATGAAGAATGAAGTTTTCCTGAGACCAGATATCAGCAAATAAGTTCTTGTGAAAGAGAAAAAGAAGGAATAATATTTTGAGACTGATGAACATACTCCCGTATTTCTTTCAACAACTCGATTGAACACTTGCTGTTCATCCCATATTTTCTGAATTTCAGGCTCCCTAATTGAAGAATTTGCTCTCATGCCAAATGTAGTCTTTGGCAGATCAACAGTATGCTTGTATTTTCCATCTCCTTCATTTGTCTCTAAACAAACTCGAACAATCAAAGCAATCAGAAACTTTATTTTAAAATATGCACGAACTCATTCAAGAAGTCATGTAACTCATTAAAATCACAAGCTCGAGTTTGAATGGAAATGCTATATAATTGCCGAGGCTTCGCACCTTTAGATGCTTTTTTGGCAGCCATAACAGGCCCTCTAGACCTTCTCTTCGAGGAAGGTATGAACTCGTCATTTAAATATGTAGAGTACCGTGTCACACTCAAGAAAGTAAACACTTTAGCCGAAGAGCTTCCTCTAAAACAAAATGAAGAAATAGAACTTCTCCCAAGTGATGCAGAAATCCTTTGTGACAATACCTGAAAATACGAAACATGAGCACATCGACATAAATCATCTGAAATTCGCGTACAGAATAACGATAATAGATGGTTTGATCAATAAAAGCAAACATCAATTTCCATAACCGAACAGCAAGAAGTGCCTCTTCGTAGGAAATTTATCCCTTTTGCCCGACCAAAAATAAGAATAGATAAGTAATTTAAACGATTAAATAAGGCCCCGTTTGATAACCATTTTGTTTTTCGTTTTTTGTTTGTGAAATTTAAGCCTACGACAACTACCTTACTATACATCTTTCCTTATTTGGATACCTACATCTTACCTATATTTTAATAAACAAAACCAAAATTTGGAAACAAAAAAAAGTACTTCCAAAAGTTTGTTTTTGTTTTTGAAATTTGGTTAGTGTTCACCTGCTTTCTTAAGAAATTATGTATATATGGTAAATAAGCTTAAATTTCATAAACAAAAAACCAAATGGTTATCAAACGGGCCTAAAGAAACACACTTCCAATTTTTTTTACAAGATTGTAGTAAGCAATTACCCAGACACATAATCGATTATACAGAATCAAATGCTATTAGTGCATCAGAAATGAAGCAATGAACCAGATAATCAAAATTGAAACGTGATATTACAAGAAAACCTAAAATTTCAATTACAAACGCGCTCAAATGAGCAACTACACACTCCGAACTCGACAATCAGTAAATAAATGACTCAAATAGCTCCACACAACCTTATTTACTCATAAAAAAACGCGAAAAACAACACATAGAGATAGAAATCGAGAATCAATCGTTCTTGAATTTTCGAAATGAGCTGGTTCGTAATTCAAGCAGACTGGAGCCTACAGAGAGATGAAAAAAGAGGAAAAGGAATTGTACTGCGTAAGAAGATGATTGAATCAGAGATTTGGTGGCTTCTTTACACTTCAATGCCGAAGAGCTTGCGGCAAACGACGAGTACGGCGGCATGTTGGCCTCCATTCATTTGCAGAGCCTCTTGTTCTTCATCCTTGGAGCGATAGCAAGTATGAGAGAGGAAACTAATGTTGGGGTTTTTGTAAAAATGACGCGTTTTTGTTTTCTTGGAGAATTAAACTTTGAAATATCTTGAAAACTAACGCGGATTAATATCAAATGTCAATTTTTAAATTAAGACCTATTTATTTATTTTTTTTATTTTTTATTTTTAGTACATATTGGAGAAGAGGGACAAATACTAATTCTCGGAATCGAACCGTCTGGGGTTGAATTGGTTTACAACCAAACAATGAAATCATTGCGTCACTGACCCATTTGGTAATACTTTTTTCTTTTAGATTAAACTATCGGTTTGTTTCTATAGTTTTTTATTAGTTTTTAGGGGATTTTTTATGAATAGAAAAAAAAAATGAAATGAAAATCTATTGATATCAAAATTTAAAAATAAATAAATAAGGAAAAGTTGATTTAATCAAGTTGTATTAGGCACAAAATAGAATTAGGTGTAGCACTAAAGTATTGTTCTCGTTGGCGACATCAAAGATTTAGTTAGAGGTACTTTGTATTTTTAATTAATTTGATATTATACAGTTAGTGGCGCAGTTCGTTATTTTATTTGATATTAATTCATTTCAATTTCACTATCCAAAAAAGTTAAACTTCTATGTACTCAGTTTAAGGATACTATAGTGAATTTAATTTATCAAAATGAAGTAGAATCTCAATAACATCTTATATAATTCGATATAACTAAGAGATTATGGGTTTGAATCCATCCTTCAAAAACTATGAAATTAAAAAAAGTCAACTTAAATATTTACAAAAATAAAAAGTTAAATTTCAACTTCAAAATTGATTTTTTATATTTTTGGTTCCTCTTATTTCAATAATAAATTCTTTTAACTTTTGATATTGTATCTCCATTTAGTGGTCCAAGAGAATTTTGAAGATTCAATAGGTGTAAAGGATATGATCTTAAAAAATAATTTATTATGAATTTTTTTGACATTCAAAATATTATAAAATTAAATGGTACATTACATGTGAATAATCAAGATATCTTTAAGTTGACCAGAACACTCACATATATATAAAAAAAAAAAAAAAAATTGTTTTTAAGAAAACAGTACATCTACTTGTTTTCAATTTACCATATAAATGTGATATTGGGAAATTACAGGGTAGTGTTATATAGTTTATTTTAAGTTCGAATTTCCTAAGTAAAGAGCTTTTAATTAGTTGATATAACTTGGGGTTTTCTTTCATTGCATTAGATATACTTCAAAATAATACAATGATGAGAATGCGAAAAGTTAGTACCATTGGAACTATTGGTAATGAAGATGCGAGTTGAAAATATTAACTTCATATTGTTGGCACATTTTAAAAATATACTCTTAAACATCACATTAAATCTTATTTCCAAGGTTGATTAGACATTGATACTTATAAAAGTTGTTTTAATTCAACACTCCAATAGAGGATTCAAACCTATAACTTCTTACTTATTTGGTCGTACATCATATCAGTTAAGTTCAAAGTTCATTGAGTTAAACTATCTAGAGATTTCTAGTAATATAACTTCAACCAAGATGTAAGACTCCGGTGATATGGTTTTTGTTTTTAAAATTTTAAAAATATTAAAAAAATTCTAAAAACTAAAAAAAATAGCTTTTAAAAACAAGTTTTTGTTTTTGTTTTAAAAAAAGTAGGAAAAGAATAAGAATAAATAGTAAAAAACTAAAAAAATCCCAACAAAATGTGATAATTGAAAATAAAAAACAATTATCAAACATGTTTTTTGGTTTTTCATTTTAAAAAACATAAAACTAAAATAAGTGAACAAACCTACATGGTTTTTATTTTTTAAAACAAAAAACCAAAAACAAAAAATGAAAAACTATAAACAAAAAACGAAATGGTTAGATATTCAAATTCTCTACCTACATGAGCTAGAACGAAATAATAAATGCTCTAAAAATGCTCTCTATCATACGAATGTGCAATCTATTTCAATCTCTCTTCCACACCAGCAACGAATGTGAATCAAAACAAGAGAACCAAGAAAAATTTGTATACAGAACACCAATTTCTAAGAAAGATGTAGCAGCAGAACTCACCATGTAAAACTAGATGCATTCTCAGAACACACAAGTTTCCAAAACTAAAAAAACCTTAATCCATTCACTGCTATTGAGAAGAGGTAACTTTGAGCAAAGACTGAGCATGAATCGGCGACAGATTAGCTTGGCAAAAGCTTTGCCATGCCTCCTGTTTCTCTTCCTCTTTTTCTGTGAATGCTTTGAACACTCCCATCGCAATACTCCGAGCGGCTTCCCTCGCCTCGGGTAGCCTGCCGTTTAACAAATCTGCGGCCATTTGAAGCAATGGAACAATCCCATATTGGTTCATTTCATCCAGACCCTGATGAATTTCCAGCAACCCCATGTTAATTAACATACACATCAGGTTAGATCAGTTTTTTAACACAAATGAGAAGAATCATAGATAGATAAGGCAGTGAAGAAAAGGGAAATCATGATTTGTTATCAACTTTTACCATTTTAGAGACACAATTAGAGATTGGAATGGCGACTTTGGCTCTGACTCTGAAGTTTGAATGGGAAACATATGGTTGAAGTTTGTGTAGCAGAGGTAGAGGAGTCATGGATTGCACTAGAGCTTTCAGAGCCCTATCTGCTTCTTCACATACAAACTTCTTGTCTTGAGAAGCTTTGAGTAGTAATTGGAGCAGCTGATGATCCACAAAATCACATATATAAAAGTCTCCATCAGCGTTTCTTACAATCAAAACTTGATCAATCACTTAGAAAAAAAGCTCAAACATTTTTCAATTGTTTGTTTACCGTTTCCTCGATGAAAAGAGTGTCCAAAGTAGGGTTGTACAGAAAAAAAATCGACAATCCGAATAATTCAGATTACCTACTTCAAACTGTAAGGATTGAGTTGGGTTACAATTTTCTCTGAGTTAAATTATGATATTATGATTTTAATTGGTTGGGCCTATTCTTAAGTTGGCTAATTTTTTACTCCTTCAGCTCAATCTAACAAGAACTAAAAATAATATTTTATATGTATATATATCAATATATATGTTAAAGATTATTTTTGGAAGTATCTGCCTAAAATTAACTAATAAGATATGTTTGTAGCATATTGTTAAAGACCATACACTAATACGATAAGTAATCTGGTTTAATTATAGTATACTATATTTTTTCCTATATTTTTGCTACATATTATGTGTTATGACTTAAATCACTTAGGGGATTAACCCAACATAATGTTTCCATCCAACCCAACTAAAAATACATGGGTTGGGATGAATTACTCTAATATATAAGGTCGGACGGGTTGGCGGGATCAATCAACCCGAAAATTTAAATTAGTCCAAAACTTTCTTGGAACTCAATCCAACCCGGCCGAAACATGTACACCCATTCGTATGCTCCCGTATAGATCCCAAGTTCGAAATTCAAGGGATGACCTCATTGGTAGTGGGCAAAATTGTTTATTTAGGAACCAATTTCATTAAACTTCCTATCAGACTAATGATCAAAAAAAGGAAAAGACTAAACGAAATTAAATTCCAAGCTCTCACCAATTGATCAAGCGCATTGCCAGTGGAGGATTCAAGCAACCGATCGCCAAACGAGTTAAAAATGTCAAACGAAGCCATGATCGAGGTCTTAATCAGGGCACTTCTAGGGTCTTTCATCGATTTCATCAGCACCACCATAACTTTCTCTCTGTAAAATACCAACAAAGTAAAATTCACCACCAGAATTTCAAAAACCCTACACCCAAAAAAAACAAAGAATCATTCTACTTACAACGAGGGAAGCAAAAGATCAGAGTGAAACAGCGCAAGATGCCTAGCACCATTGAGCGATTCACAAACCTTCACCCAATCCTTGGAATCCAATCCTTCAATAAAATCCTAACACAAAAAATCAGATCTAGAATCAACAAGAAACAAACGCCGATTGAAAGGGGAAATGAGAAAAGTACATCAGAATCAGGATCGGTCAAGGGTTTCAGATTCTGGGAAGAAACGTAATCAATGGCGGCGTCTGTAGAAGGAAGAATCAGAGCCTGATTCTCGTCGTTTCGATTCTGGACTGGAACGGCCACTTTCGACTGTTTCTTCGGCCGTTCGGGAGTTACCGGCAGAGCATTATCGATGGGTCTTAGAGCCGTGGCCATGGCGGAGACAATATCGAGGAGAATTGCAGAGAATGGAATTGAAGATGGACGGATTGCAATCTTTGAGGTTTTGGAGAAAGTGGAAAATTAGGGTTTAGAAGACGGAGATTTGAAATTTTAATGGCGCCGTTGGAAAGAGACGTTGGATCGAAGATGTTGGTTCTGTAACGGCTCGTTTGAATTTGTTGGAGTAATTAATGGCTTGGCTTTGCCTTCATTGTGACACGGCGTCGTTTAAACGCAAATTAGGATATAGTTTAGGGGAAAATGGAATGAAAAAAAAGTAACTTTTTCAGCTAAAAAAAAGTAACCTTTTACTCGCAAAATCGGTAGGATGCAACCATTTTTTTTCAATAATTTCATTAAATTGCAATTTAGACGTTAAAAAATGTGTTATCAAATGCTTAATGCAAATGCATTCTTTTTAGCAAAACTTATGTACAAGTTCAAAATGTCAGATGGTACAAGTATAAACATTTGACCTTGATTGTCGACACGAGCAATAATTTAAGTAGCATCAATGTATACCTAATAACTTTAAAGTTATAAATTCGAATCTATGCATTCAAAATATTGTATATTAAAAAAAAAACATTAGAGCTCATTTTTTAAAGAATGGCTGAATCTAAGAAGAATTATAAAAGTTTTTTTTTACACGAACTAACAAAAAACTTAAATTTATGCAAAATTAATATTAAATTTGCTGAGTTTTTGATATTTGACATTGCATTTCGTGAAAAAAAAAATAGTGAGTAAATAAGCAGAACTCAATGAGAAGGTAAAAAATGCAACACTGATCAATTTGAAAATTTTCCAAATTTAGGGCACAAATTTATTTTGTCATTATTATTTTTCCGTTCCTCCTGTTTAAATTCTTTTTCCAATTTTGAAAAACTATTATTTTACCCATATTTCTTAACAACAAATCATTTTCTTTTCAAAACAATTGTTTTTTTAATTGATTAGATTTGATCCGTTTGAAACAAATACTAGTTTCGATTAAAAAAAATAGTTGTCAGTTGCCTTCATAAACTACATAGTTGAAAAAAATGTATGTTAATGTAGTTTGAATTCATTTGGTTAGCCAATGTTATTGAGCAATCATTCTTATTGAAATAAATCCATTCTACAATGTTCGACATTTGTTGTAAATAAATAAATAGTCGATTTATCTTGTACTTACGTCAAGTGATCATGAATTCAAATCTTTCTATCCTAATTTCGGTTAAAAAAGAAAATCAGATTCAAACTTTAGGTTCTGGCTAACAATCAAGCTGCAACAGAGACTGAATTTGAACTAAATTAAATATAAAATAGCGCATTCAAGGATCAAATTAGAATTGAAGTCAACTCTAACAAACAAAACTAAGTTCGAACAAATTTCCTTTATAAATACAATTTTATTTTATGGTAATAATGAGTATGAAATGAGAATTTCTAATATAAAATGAGGCCCGAATATTAGCAAATCATGAACTGAGGTTATGAAATTGATTTGTGTAACAAAATGCTATAAAATTACAGAAGCCGAATGGTAACCTTAAAAAGAAAAGGATTTAGATGGTTATTAGAAGGCAGAATCTCAGGTATACGGGAATAAGAACTCAGATCGTTTCGAGTCGAGAATCAAAATCTCAAGGCTGGAGATAGTTTACCAATGGAAGCATGAAGTTCCAAACGAACCAACCGCTAACGGGACCGAAGTGAAGCCTCACGACACGATGCAGGTGAGATGTGCCATCCTGGAAAGCCACAGTGAAAGCCATGAATGAAGACTTGCAGTTTGGCTCAGAGCACATAAAACTTCTTTGTTCTCAACATAAATCAAGGGATTATGTAAGAACATGCATAGTCCTACTGCTGCATAGATCTGATACTACGTCCAGGATCTTGCGGCATGCTGAGCCTTTGCGGTTTCTTTTAGTACAGCAGCGACAATCGCAGCCTGCTCGATGCACTCGGCCTTATGTAGTGAATCTAATAGTACAACACAAGTTTTCATGTGAATACTACAACCTTTCAATCGAGTTTCCTCAAATATTCTATAAGCATCCAATACCCTGTTTGCATAACTCAACCCTTCTATCATAGCATTGTAAGTAGCAGAATCAGGCACACCTCCCTTTGCCTTAAACTTCTCGAAAAGAGTGGTTGCCTCCCCGATGTTTCCCGCCTTAGCGAGTCCTGAGATCATGGTCGTGTAGGTGTATACATTGGGCATTAAGCCTTGCTTCTGCATCTCTTGCCAGAACACGAATGCCTTGTTGAACTTTCGAATCTTACAAAGACCATGAATTAGAATACTATAAGTTATATAATTAGGAGTACATTTCAAGTCTTGCATAGACTTAAAGCAAACAAGGGCTTCACTGATTTCCTCTGCTTTCACCAAAGCATCAAGCAAGCAATTCCATGAGTATACATTAGGTGTGAAACCTTTCTGCATCATCTCTTCCATGATCAGGTATGCTTCATCGATTCTACCCACCTTCCCGAACCCGTCGATTAAACTGCTATATATAACAACATTTAGATCTACTCCTTTCGACTTTACTTCTTCGAAGAGCATATATGCTTCATCAAGCCGGTCGATCTTTGCAAGTCCATCAATAACTGAACCATAAGAAACAACAGTGGGTTCATGACCATTTGTCTTCATCTCCTCCAGCAGTTGGTAAGCTTTGTTAACCTTGCCCGACTTGCAGAATCCATCAATAACAGCATTATATGCTCGAGTATCTAGAACACAACCTTGTTCCTTCATTTTGTAGAACAACTCATAAGATTCATGCGCAAAACCTGCTTTCACCAAGCCATGAATCAGGATTGAATAGCTCTTCGCATCCGGAATAAATCCTTGAGCCTTTATCTCCTGAAACAAAGCCCTGCCCTTCTCAGTTTCTCCAGCTTTAAAAACGCAATCCATGTAGGTATTAAGAAGCATCAGGTCGGGTGAACAACCGAGACGTATCATTTCGTTGTATATCTTGTGGCCATCCTCCTTCCTTCCACACCTGAAAAAGTTCCTTATGAGAGATGTATATACAATAACATTTGGGATCTGGTCGGAATCCAACATCTTTTCATACAGCTTGTAGGCATCATCAACTCTCGCATGCTTACCCAATCCATCTATAAGAGAACAATATGTTGCTGTATTAGGTGTGCAAGTTTTATGATCCAATCCTTCAAAAATTGAACAGGCATCATCAAGTCTTTGGGCCTTGCACAATTTGTCAACCATTATGTTTACTGTGATGACATTAGGGAACAACCCTGCATCTTTCATGGCATCCCGAACAACCAGAGCTGTCTCAAGTTTTCCAGCCTTACAAAGCATGCCGATTACGATATTATATGTTAATAGATTGGGAATGGCATCTTTTTTCATCTCTTCGAGAACATTTAATGCCTCGTCTACCCGCCCCTTCGTCCTTAAGCAAGTAAGAATGCCATTATATGCGACAACGCTAGGAATACATCCCTTTCTTCTCTGTCTATCAAGTAGACTGTATGCTTCATCAAACTTTCCAGCCATGCCATAACCAAGGATCATTGTATTGTATGCATATGCACAAGGCACTTGCTTGTTTTGATCCATATATTCAAAAAGCTCAACAGCTTCATCCAGTCTGTCAGCTTTACAGAGAACTCCTATCATGCTAGTATAAGTTACATCATCAAGCACCAAACCATTGGCTTTCATTTCATGAAAAAATTTCCATGACATATCCACCTTCCCAGCCTTCCCAAAGCAGTCTATACAGACATTATAAAGAACAACATCTGGTTCAAAACAGTTGCTTTTCAACTCATCCAAAAGAGAAAGTGCCGCATCAACTCGACCCTCTCTAGCGAAAACACGAATGAGAGTTGTGAATAATTGAACATTTACTTCATAGCCAACCTCCTGCATTTGATGAAATAGGGTGAGCATGCAATCAGAATTATTAGATTCAGATAGTGCACCAATTAAAGTTGTGTACGCCGAAAAGGCTGGGCGGAATTTGAACTTTCTCATAGTTTGTATGAATGTAAAGGCTTCTCTAAGCTTATGTGACTTTACAAGGCTGAAAACAATTTCAATACATGTGTTATTTGATGGGCCAAAACCTGCAATACTCATTTCTTCCAATATTTGTTCCAAGCAATCTAACTTTCTAGTTCTAGCCATAACCATGAGAAGAGAATTGTATGCTTCAGGGCAATGTGCTTGGTCTGTTACTCTCTCTGCCCATCTAAAGTAATTTACTGCAACATTTACATCCTTCAGCCTTCTTAAGACTCCAATGACCAATTGTGAATTTGGTTTTATGTCAAGCTCCACTAAAGCATTCTCAACTGAAGATCCCCAAGGACCAGTCTCCAAAATTTGACACACACCATCTAGGACTGGTCTCTTGTCCTCACTCTTTGCTGAATGCACTAGATTACCCCCATCCATAAAAGGGGGCCCATTTCTATTTGTTTGAGAAGACTTCTCGGTGTACGAGGATAACCATTTAACAGACAAATTAAGAGGGTTTTTGCACTTCAAACCAAGACAATAGATTTGTCCTGCACCTGAAATAAACATAATCTGTAATCAACAAAATGAAGGAACTTTAAGTCCTTCCATCCAACAAAGTGAATAATGAATAGGAAATTCAACCAAATTCGATGCAAAAACAGGAACTGGTCAGGGATACTGAAAATTTGAGATATATTCACGATAAATGAAAATGTTTTTTAAATAAAAAATAAAAAAGGAGAAGAGAACCGCAAATCTTTCAGTAGTACGTCACCAACTTCTAAGGGTTTTTTCTTTTTATATAAAAATTAACATATCAGGCAGGTATAATCACTAAGGCATGAAGCAATGGCCTCAAGACTTATAGTTCTCTCTTTGATTCTAGGCTAATCTATGGAAGTTAAAAAAAATTATGGTCCAATGCTACTTACTCTTTCTACACTTTTTTTTATATATATACACTATCTACACTCTTTGATCACTGCCAATGTTTTCTGTTCTTTTCTTAGAGCTTGGCCACTATGATCAAGTGTTACTCATTTTTCAAAGAAGCTGCTAAAGAACAAAATTTTGCTCCCACTGGCAAGTGGCAACTATGCAATCCAAATAGCCAAAAACTTTCCTTTGAGTCAGCAACTACCCTAAAAATATAATAGTAAAAACTTTAGAGCCCAACAAGTGAACATCTAATTCCCATGATACTTTTAGACCACAAGCAGGCAGAAGTTATCAATCAACATCCAACCTTGCCTCATGGCACAGTGGACTGAATCCAGAGAACCTAAGCTTTCCTTTGAACTACCAACGATCAGAAGGAAATATCAATTAAAGCCCTACAACCCATTGAGCCTAAAGGTTTAACAAGACAATTCTTGACTTCTAGTAGGCAATGAATCTAGTTTTCTGATCAGTCAATCGTCAAAATGATTATCACAAAAATACGACTCATAATGCACTGGTTACTTCTACTCTAGTTATCAAGTACTTCTTACACAGAGGATCATAGTGAATTCCAAACTTTCAGAATCAATCAACACAAACTCCTTTGCCATAAGCCTATATGATAAGTTTATATGCAGCTAGATGTAAGTACATGACTGGGTGGGGGAACCAAAGTATGGCTCTCAGATCAATTTTCACAGCAAAAAAATCAATTAGTGTAGTTCTTCAGAATTTTTATTCAGCAAAATATTATGAATCTGATTTACCTTTGTTCCTTAGAAGCATCTTCATGAATGCATGTCAAAAGCTGCCACTGAGTCAGCTATCCACCTGAGAATTAAAACCAGCGTAAGAATCCCCTTATAGGATAATTGATCTATGAACACTGATGATATAGATTGATGTAATGACCATCCAATCACAGAGAATCCAGAATGACAAAGTTGCCAGTTCCATTCCCTCATAAACAAGTACTTATGACAACAACAAAAACAAAGTTTCATATCAAGACAAACATAATTCATGAGAGAAAACAAAAAAAATAAGATAAACTTCTAAGTTTCTAACACAGAAAATATCATTTCATCAAAATGAAGAACAATCCACTCAAGCAATCGACTCCAATCCTTTGTTCAGATAATAAACCTCCATAAAAAAATGAATCCAAAATAGAATATGGTAAAAAAAAAAAAAAAAAAAAATTCAAGGTGCCCACAAAAAATAAAACCCATGGGAGGTGCTTGTTTCTAGTATTTAATGAACTATTACAAATGAACTTTGATAGCCCCTCTGTCAAAAATTATATACAAACAAGCTATTATAATGACTCATTTCTAATCATTCATTTTCAACTTCTCAAAAATAAGTATTCATTTTAAAACCACTTCTTTAACTTCTTAATCAAAATTCAAATCCAAAAGGGCTATAATGCAATTCCTCTATAAAAAGAAACCACATCCAAAGGAGTTATTGTATGCTCTACAAAAATCCATATCCAATAGAGTTATTACTACAATCTCAATTTCTAATCACTCAAAATAACTATTCACTCTAATCACTTATCCAACCAACACCTCCTATGTGTAAGCATAATGAGCTTAAAAAAGTTAATTTTACAAATTTCAAAACACTGAAAGTGAACATTACCTTTAAACCCAATGCCGCAATAAACAACAGTAGTTGAATAGCCGAACAAGCGGAATCAGAGAGTGAAAAATTGAAGATTTACAGTGATCAAATCAACTCAAAGACGAGCCGCTCGACCATGGAAGACAAGTGAAAAGCGTCGAGAGAGATCGCAGTCGAGTGTAACAACAATTTGTTGCCAACAAGGGTTTTGGAATTGGTTACAATCCCTGGTGGTGGTGGAAGAATGTTATAGACGGAGTGTAAAATCTCTGCAAGGACGCTACGGCGGAGACTGCGGCGGCGATCGAGCTAAAGAAACCACGGCGGTGACACCAACCTGCTGAAAATGGGAATATAGGGCGTGAAGGAAAAGAGAAGTAGAAGGGTTAAAATACCATTAATTTTTTTTGTGTTTATTTGTATAGAAAATTTCAGTTGAAAAATAGAAACTTAAAATTAATCTCTATTTGAAGTTAAAATATAAATAGTTTCAATAATAGCTTTCAAAAAACATATATAGTTTCAATAATATTAATACAAACAATACAACAAAAAAAAACTTTTTAAATTGTATAAAATAACAAAAACTTATCGAATGGATGTTTCAAAAAAAAAAAAACTTACCGAATGGGTCAGTAGCGCAATAGTTTCAGTGTTTGGTTGTAAACCAATTCAATACCAGCGTCACAAGTTCGAGCCCGAGTAATTTTAAGTTTTTTTTAGTATAGGCTTAAAATTAAACCTTTACTTTTTAAAATTGTTATCATTCTAATCAAATTTAAAAGCAAACTTTTTTTTTAGTATAAGTTGGGGGAAGAGGAATTACAAATACAAATTCTAGGAATTGAACCTGTCATCGTGAAAATAGATTAATACTTAATCAAATAACCAATCACGCCACCAAACTATTTGGTGAATGGTGTAAAATTTAAATTCATAATATATTTGAGTTTTGCTCTTGTTAATACGATATATGTAATAAAATTTAATTTTAAATGATTTTATTAACAATTTTTTAAAAACTTATACATAATTTAATTGATTACAACGTGGGTTAAAAAAATGATTAAAAAGTTAAATGTTTGGTTTTTGCAAAATAAAATAAATCTTAAGTATTGAATTAAAAATATTACAACTCTATATTAATAATAATAATAAAAACTACCAATCCAACGATGTCTCAAATCCTATTAAAAGTTCTATCAAAAGGATCTATGGCCTAATAATTTCATTATTTGGTAATATCAAATTCAACATCACATATTCGATTCTAAGAATTGGTATTTTGTAAGTTTTTGATAATTCGCAAGAAACAACCATGTGCTTGGGGCAACTTTTGGAACATGGTGCTGATCATCAACCTAAAGCTGGACCATACACTACAGATGTTAAAAAAAGCAAAATACAGGCATTTTACCATCTTGGATTTGTTGTTGCATTTTGCTTTATTTTTTCTCAATGAATAGTTGGTCTATGGTTACAATTAATTATTTAGTTCATCAATCAATTTTTTTTTTAATAGTTTGAATCTACATCATGACCCTGCAGGAACGTGCTTCATGGCCGTGGAACTCCAATAACACTATTACTTGACGTTATTATAAAAATAGAGATTCATTAAGCATATAAATAGAGTAAAGTTTAGCGCTCAGGTCAAAAACATGGAAACCTCAAAATAAAACCAAAACAAAAACAGACCATACAATCCAAATTCAAATGTTGTGAGAAAAAGGCAAATATGGTAGAAACTTAAATAATGCTACATGGAGCATTTCTGCTTCAATCTTTAATTCTTTCAGCACTTGACTTCCTTCAAACCTGGTGCAAGGTATAAAAATGTTGGGTCAGTGGCTCCTTCCCTGTAGTACGCAAATACAACCGACCCATCATCATGCATACTCTCTCCGACGAAGCTGCAATCGAGCGTAGAATATATTAAAAATCGATCCAATGATAAGAAAACTTGAACCAAATCAACAGTTCAAACCAAAAACGAACCAATTTTAACTTTTACCTGAGAAGTTAAGAGTTAACATACATGTGAATTGAGTTTATTAACATTGCTTTGTTGGTGTTTTGTATTTATTAGATATGGAATGACAATATATAGAGCGCCTAAACCAAATGTTCAGCAAAAGTAAATCTTTGGTTCAATAAAAATTGAGAATACTTACAATTGGAAGTCCTTCAGCCTTGGAATCAGAAACTTAGTTACGGCTTCAATGTTCTTCTTAAATGCCTCCTGTTGCTCCCCTTCCAGCTTAGGTGTCAGCAATTTAATATACCTTTTAATGTATGTGATGAACATCTTCTTGTCCATGGTAGGTTGCTCCTGGAATCCCAAATTGAAAAGAAAAATAGACTTGGGTCATGTTTGGAAATGATTTGAGATATATGATTATAGAAATAGATTTCAGGCATGTTTGGGAGTGTGATTTTGAAAATGTTAACACTTTTGTTGTATTCAAAATCATTCCAAAACATATATAAATAACTCAAAATCAATTTTTATGATAATAAAATGACATTTAGAAGGGTGAAATCGAACATTAAGTTCAATTGGAATGATTAAAGACAAAAGTGGTTTTGACAAAATCACTCCCAGATCCCAAACATGCCCAAGTCATGTTTGGGAGTGAATTTGAACAGGAAAAAATTAACTTTAAACATTTAAAAACCATTCATATACATTTGCTTACAATAATCCTTCAACATCTTAACCAGAAGGCATAACTACCTGAAGCCTGAAGGTGTCAACAATGTCAACCACCTTTACAGCTTGATCATCAACCCCTTCATCTTCGCCACCACCTTCAGCAGAAGGATTCGCACCAATGTTCACATCAACCGCTCCTTGAACGACCCACTGCAGTAAAAGGATGCAAGGAGTAAAGCATAGTGCTGAATGGTTCAATCGAGTAAACAATTTGTTTCATTAATTAAATACTTTGCAGCATTAAGATACATGAAACATCAAATCCTTTCCAAGAAAGATTGTTCCCACATGTACGAAAGGTAAAAGAAAATAACCCTAGTGGTCAAAAAGGGACTTGAGAATCCAAGATATTATGAGTTCAATTTCAACGCATGTAGTCAGTAGCCACCTACCTAAGAAATAACTTCATACGAGTTTAAGGAGAAAATTACTAACCTTCCCCTCAACTTCCCAGAGCATTCCATTCTCGATTTCCTTGTAAGGGAACGAATCCGAGAGAAGCTCGTCACCTGATATCAAAATTAAAATAGATCCATATATTACCATCACAACCAACGAAGAGAGAGAAGTCTGTATATCAAAATTAAAAATTTTTACTCCAGACATCAAATCATCTTGAACACAATCAATAATCAAACACAAGGAAGAAGACAACAATCAATCTTTCATGACTAAACAACACACAATATTTTCATATAAACACCGGACAGCTCTCAACGTTAGCAGGATCAGATCCTCCAACTCCAAAATACAAAACTCTTCAAAAAATTAAAAAAAATCTCATAACACACTGATTCAAGTTATAAAATCGGTCTCCAACAAAAGCTAATCAAAGAGCTTCCGCCCAGTTTATATCATCCTACACATGTAAAATCCATCATGAATCGGATTACTACCAGTAAAAACATAATCGATTGGTCTAAGCTATGTTCCAGATCCAAAAGTTAACCGATAAATCCATATAAATCACAGATCCAAAGAGACGACATGAAACCCTAACATCAAGAGATCGAGAGCCAACAGAACAGATCATGAAACGTGCAAAATCAGAAAGGAATTCGAAGATTTACCAGTGAGAAGATCCTGGTAAACCAACATGATTGCAGAATTAGCTCCCGGATCGCTCCTGCAAAGAAATTTTCTGGTCGAGTGTGTACGGCAACAAGGAGCGTGAGAGGGCTTGAGATAAGCGAGAGCTGTGAATTTATAGGCCAGGGTTTTGGTAAAGCACCGGGTATAATTCAGGGAATATAACGCTAATTTCCTATTTTCCTTTTTATCCTTTTCCTTTTCATATTAATACTCAATCATATTACTATATCAAAATATATATGCATAAATACTCTATATATGTATGCTTTCTCTTTTTTTTATCATTTTCCTGCTCTATTGGCATGTATGCTTTTTTTTAAACTATGTATATATGTTAAATTGTAACTTTGGTTTTGCGATTCGAAGAAAAAAAATTATAATTTTAGTTTTAAAGAAAGTTCATATGAGTTTTCACAAAAAAAAATAAAATAGTTCACATGATTTCATAATTAATAATTAGGTCCTTTATAATTTTAAGAAAGTAATAAAACCTAAAGTATAATATTAGTCTGGCCAATCAAATATGTAAATGTTATTTATCTTTTTTTAACGGCGAAAGTTATTTATCTTAATAATGATGATGTGAGTTAAATTATTAATTGAATAAAAAAAATATTTTTTTTATATGTACATAGTTTCTTATATATATTTAGTCAATCAATAATTATGGATAAAAAAACTTTTTTTTTAATCAAATATACTAACAAAAATTACTAATTTTTAGTTTTTATCGAATTCTATGGATTAAATTTTAGTTTTTAAAATCGTAAATTTAACTTTTTCTAAATTAAATTTTAGTTTTTAAAACTATAAAATTATAATTTATAATTTCTACCCACAATATGTATAATCTACCCCAACACATATATGATTTAATAAAGAAATGGATATACATAAAAAATTAATTTCTGAAAACTCTTTTGACTATTGGATCGATCTATGACGTAGAATTGATACTGATTCAATTTTCTTCAATTGTAGGTCAAGTCGAGAGCTGAAAGATCCAATAAATTTTATAGAAAAAAGGAACCGAACTAATATGTAATAAGAAAATAAAACAGTTGGTTTGGCTTTTCTCATTTTTAGGGCAAACCGAAAACTGATTGTATCCAATTGATTTGACAAAAAAAAAAGTCAACCAATGTCCAATAAAGACAAAATCATTGGCTTGATTCTATTGAATCTATTCCACTACGATTTAATTATTTTTTTACTATTTTACTTGTTATTTTACATCCAACCCCTGTTTAAAAGGTCGTTTCCTAAAACAATCTCAAAATTTATAATTAATTTAAATATAAATAATTAGTCACTTACCACTAAAAATTAAACTAACACATAAATAAATAAAAAATGAAAGTAAATAAATCAATATTAATTTGGTTCGAATTTTATTGTTTGTTACTTGTAAAAACAGATCAGATACAATAACTTTAAATAAATCGATTTAAATTATTTTTTAGTCTTGCCATTTAACTTTAAAGGTCAAATTTCATATCCATGAATCAAAATGGAACAAAATTCAAATTTGAATGACCAAAATGAATTTTTAAAAATGAATGTACCAAAATGTAGCAAATCTCAAAATTTAAAGAAAACATTGTCAAGAGTTTAAGAAGAAAGTTCTCTCACATGTGACCATAGAATAGAAATAAATTAATACTAAATCACATAATCCAATCGTGCCACTAACTCATTTGATCCAAGCAAAGCATCCCTTAATACATAACAAATCATAAAATGATAATGGGCCAGCCAAAATACATTAAAAATAACTTATTCCATAATAATATCCACCCATAGACCACGACCTTACATATACTCAATGGAATAGCCACAAAATTAATGACTTAAATTAAATAAAATTAATTACTTCAATTCAGATAACTTAATAAAAAATTCAATTTCAATGCAAAAAAAAAAAAAATTAATAAATAAATAAATTCGATGGAATGGATTGGAAAAAATTAAAATCCAAGGCTTACTTTCACGACCGTTATATTATTATTTTTTTATTTTTAAAATTTAAGTTTACCATAACTATTTAAACATATATTTTGTTCTTACTGTCTCGGATGCTTTCTAGACTAAAAAAAGTTAAAACATAAAAATAAGTTTAAATTTTAAAAATATAAGCTTAAATATTTTAAATTTGGTATTGCATTTATATCCTCAGTAGATTCTGTCTCGTGAAGACAGGGAACAGTAAAAATTGAATGGCGGAGATCGAACAGAGCAGAGAAATATCAGGCACGCCAAAGCCCCCACAATCTCTTATCCCACATGCTTCTCCGACACGCGCCGGCAGCCATCGACGCCGTGCCAGCCGTCGCTGTTCGACCTCCGACGATCTTAGCTTCAATAACAAACTCCAACTAATAATACATTTAAAAAAAAACTAGACCCAGATCTGATCTCACTTCATTCTTTTAATATTTCCATGCACAAATCTGATTCAATAACAACTTAAATAAATATAAATATGTTTAAATCGGAATAACTACCGGCCGCCGCCGCCGCCGGTGTCTTGTCTCAGCTCACACCTACCATTTCCACCACAGTCAAACCGACAACGAACGAGCAACTTTTTCAGGGGATGTAAAATGACAGAAATGCCCTCAACGAAAAGGACGCAAAAACCAATGAACAAGTAAAAGCAAGAAAGAAAGCCAGGAAGCGCAATTACGATATTTCATTACTCCAAAGCGGACCAATCGCAGGGCCAAGCCACTCAGGGGCATAAATGTAAAACTCACAGACCGATAGACCAAAAAGCTTTACAGAGAAAAGCAAAAATGAAAACGCGGAAAGTAATGGGGAGAGATCTAACAGTGGAGGTCAGTCGCCGGAATCGTCGTCGGCGCCGAAGAGGGAGATGCGGTGGTAGAGGAGGAAGAGGAGGAGGAGGAGGAAGAGGGCGACGCCGAGGGGGGATCCGGTGACGCGGTGGATGGAGTCGGGCTCGCCGGAGGAGAAGATGGCGTTGAGGATGGAGGCGCGGTCGGAGGAGAGGAAGTGGATGGCGAGGAGGAGGAGGAGGGGGAGGAGGAGGAGGCCGAAGGGGCTGAGGAGGTCGGAGATGGCGGCGGTCAGAGCCTCGCCCTGGTCGCCGAGGAGGAACGGGACCACGATCACGACCACCACCACCACCGCCAGTAGTACTCCGTGGGGAGCTCCGCCTTGCCGTTCTTCTATCATTTTTTTTTTTTTTTTTGGTTTCAAGTAATGAGAGGAAAGTGAAGGGGATTGGTTTCAAAAGTCGTGAGCGAAAGAGTGGTTTTTTTACTTTTATTTATTATTATTGTTTTTTCTAATCTGACAGGACGGATGAGCAGATAACAAAAAAAAAAGGGGCCTTATCTGGTGTGGTCAAGTCTCTCGTTAATAGTAGGGGGCGACTGGATTTTGGTGTTGAAACGAAGAGAGGGGAGAAAGTCGAAGAAAAAGAAGAAGTAGAGTGATTTGAATATATAAAACAGTTGTTTGGAGATTTATGTTTTGAGGAGGAGATGTTGTAAAAATATTTATTTTATATTGATTTTTTATAATGTAATGATCATATATTTTAAATTGATTGATAAATATAATATATTTTATTTATATTGTGTGGTTGAAAAACAAAAAAAAATTTGATATAATATTTGATAAGATTAAATAAATATATTTTATATTATATTATATGGTTGAAAATTTAAAATAAAATTGATCTGACATTTAATAGATTAAATAACAAAATTGATGTGATATTAGATGGGAGGTTCAGAAGAAGTTGGGAAGAGGTGGATGCCCCAAAAACAAACATCTCTTTCCTCTGTTCTCCCCAACACCAAATCTCAAACACCCCTTGGGGTGCACACATAATCCGACAAACCGAGAAACTCGACATAAATGGATTGAGTTGGGTTCAAAATCACAAAATTTCCATGGGTTGGGTAAATGATGGATCTAAAATTAAAATAACCCAACCCGACCAATCCGAATTTATTATTTAATTTAAAACATATATTTTTGTTCCTATAACATAATTAATATGTTATTTAATTATTTATGTTATAAGTATATGCATATTTCTTTTTAATTATTATTGTTAGACTTTTTATTTTTTAAATTTTAAAAATATTGATGATATTTTTTTTGTTGAGTAAATATTGGGGGAGGAGGACAAATACCGATTTTTGAACTCGAACCTGTGACGCTGGTATTTAACTGGTTTACAACAAAAAACTGAAATCATTGCGTCACTGACCCATTCAATCCTATTGATGAGATTTTGAACTTAGGTAAACTTGAATTTTGCATTTGCAATAAAAATCTATTTATGCTAATGTTCATCCTAGGTTTCTAGGAATCGAAAAAGGGCGTTGGAGATTGTTTATTGAGTACATTGCTTTTCATGATAAACTTCTTTAATTTTAGATTAGCTGCAAATTTATGAATCCAATAACTCAACCTAACCCAATCCGAAAATAAAGGGTTGGGTTGAATCGAGTTGGAGAATTGACCAATCCGAATTTTTGGGTTATGTTGAAAATCACCTCAACCCAACCCAACTCATGTTCACCCCTAGTTAATAGGGGTGATGATAAAAATCAATCAAATAGATTCATTCAATAAGAAAATTCAAAAATTATGAGATCGGATCGATTTCATTTGTAAAAACCAATAAAAACTTAACTGAACCAAATAAATATTTATTTATTTACTTTTTTATATATAAATTAGTTTAAATTTTTATCAATAATAACTAATTATTTTTGTTTAAATTAATTATCAATTTTGAATGAATAAACATTCAAATAGAGTTTGGAAATAAAATAACAAGTAAAATATATAAAAAAATATAAATTGTAGGTTTGTTTTTTATTGGACATTGGTTCAGTTTCTCTTTCTGTCAAATCGATTGAATCAGATCAATTCTTGGTTTGGCCTAAAAACCAATAAAAAGCGAACTGATGGTTTTACTTTTTTACTTGGCATTGGTTCGATTCCTCTTTTTGTCCAATTGATTGTATCCCTTCGATTCTCGGTTTGATCTAAAACCAAAGAAGACCGAACCATTATCACCCCTACTTGTTAACTACATTCTTTTATATATTTGCATTTTTTAAAAATTAGATATTTTCTTTTTCAGGATCGAACTTATAACTATTGTATTGAATTAGAGTACCAATAAACAACGAAACCAATATGGAGATAACTCCTTCATGAAAGAACTCTAACAAATTATATATTAGTTGTTAGGTTATATATTATAAATTATACATTATTTTTGTTGAGCTCAGCTACTCTTGGTCAAATAAATTATATATGTAGTTTATACCATTTGATTGAAGTTAGAATTTAGCCTTTACAAAATATTCAATCCTATAATCTACAAAATTTAGAATTTAATTATTATGTTTTTGCAATGCTAAATTTTAAGTATTACAAACTAAAATAAATATATTGGGTAAACAAAATTGTCTCACATGACTAAATCAGAGAGAACAACAAGAAGCAAACATTCCTTATTTTTGGAACAGAACAAACTTTAAAAAGAAAACAACAATAACTCACTCATGCAGACACATTAAAAGTAGTACAATAATTCAAATCCTTACTATTCCATCACTTTTTGTCAAGAGATCATGTCAGCAACTGGAACCCGCTGGGGTGAGATCCGTGATCTTGACGACGCCCTTCGGACGAAAGCCAACGACAACATCAGATTTCCGATAGACGGCAGCGTCGCGTTGCAGTTAGATTACGGTGTCATCACCACGATGTTGCAATTGCTCAGAAAGGAAGAGACAACAAACTGCACAGGATTCCCATATTGTTCGTTGTTACCATCGACACAATGTTTCCGTTATTGCAGTTGCACTGTCGCATCTGCACGTAGATTATATATTTTATTCAAAGTATATGAACTAAAATTGAACAAAAATAAAACATAGACATACTTGGGAAAACAGGGGTGGCAGTGGCACTGGCACTGGTGCCAATGGTGGCATTGACAGAGCAAAAACAGTTCCTTGGATTCTGGTGATTAAGGATATTCCCAAGCTGAGCTTCCACCATTAATGGAGCTCCCACAACAGCAATTGTCACATAAACAAAGAAGATTGGCAAGTACCAAACCCAACTTGCAGCAGGTTTTTCTGACATTCTTCAAGAAATGGGACAAGGTTTAGAAAAAAAAAGTTTGCTTATTAACTTCTTAAATTTACAATTGTATGATAATGTGATTTTGTGTCTTTGAAATGCATTTTTAAGATGCAAAATAACATTTATAAAATGTATGGATATACCGTCTGATCCTACAATATTTTGATGTCAAGAAAACTTGTAAGACATTAAATCTTAGGTAATCGACTATTGTAGATTCCACTCATCATCTCTTAGTTTTTCTAGGCCCCATGATCACTAGACTGCCGGTTATATTTATAAAATAAACGAGTTAGTCAATTTTGGCAGCCAAATAATTTTGAAATGATACATTTAAACTTGGTATGTGTTTCATTTTCATAAGCTGTAAGCTATAATATTATTCTCATCTTTCATAAAATGTTTCTCAACTATTTTTTAGTAGAGATGTACTAGAATATTAAACGTGGCAATGATTTAGAACAACTTAGTGATGATTG
Organism: Sicyos edulis; assembly: GCA_036507275.1. Lineage (NCBI taxonomy): Eukaryota > Viridiplantae > Streptophyta > Magnoliopsida > Cucurbitales > Cucurbitaceae > Sicyos > Sicyos edulis. The sequence goes on along the minus strand of CM071847.1, from coordinate 48,809,535 downwards.
AAAACGTATGGTTTAGATTAAAAATGAAAGAATGAAGTTCCACCACATTGACAAATTATCCCATATTTAAGTGAGTTTTTAGTATGAAGGATAGTATTTTTAGTACAATAATATGTGGAAATGGGCGATTCGAACTAACCATCTTTATAGAAATGTTCAGTAGAGTGTTGGTTTTATTGTTTTGTGGTAATCCAAATTTGATACCACGGTCACAGATTCGATCCTAAAAATCAAATTTAACTCTGTAATACATTTCACTCGTTTTGAAACCAATTATTATTTGATTATATTATTTAGAAGCCAGAAGGTTACCTTTGCTGCATGAAATACACCGTTAGCGCATGCAGTTGTGCTGTGCCAAATTTCAGAATTTGAAATTCTTCTTTGCTTTATTATGAAAAAGCCCACTCTAAGATGGGCAATTTGACTCCTAAAATGCTGATTTTATTTGATTCTTTTGATTCTAAAGTCTATTTAGCTAAGGGTCCAACCGAGGGTCAGTGGCGCAGTTGGTTATCTTGTCCGGTGTAAATCCATTTCAACTCTACGGTCACGAGTTCGAACCCGAAAATCGGTATTTGGCTCTCATATTATTTGAGAGCAGTTGTGCCCTCTATGTACCCTTTGTAGCTAAGGGTCCAACAAATTTCCCATTTGCTATCAATCACAGTACAATGGAAATTGTATATCACGTTATAAAAATTTGATCGTCTAATTTTAGTAAGGTGTAGTTGAGATTTTGGAAAATTAAATATAAAATCCCTAGTAAACAACAAACTAAGAGTTCAATGAGTAAAATTGACATTTAAAAAATTAACCTTTAACAAATTTTAAAAATTTCTGGTGAATTCAAATGACAAGCTCCCTAATTCGTTTTATTCGAAGTTCAAAATCATTTCAATTTCAACCCTAAGATTTTAGCTTATACATTGGACAATGATCAAAACTCAAAAGCACTTAAAATATAGAACAAAACCCTTACACCAAAGAGCTTAATATACTACACAGTATAGCATGATTAACTCTACTTTAAAATATTAATGCCATATATTGTTGAAGGTAATACATACAAACAAAATCTATTTTTGCTAAGTTAGGAGGAAAATAGAAAGGAATAATACATTTATTGATATCAGACATTTTGGGGATGACAAAAAATAAAGTTATATAGACTTATGCTTGAAGTAAATAATATAATATCAATGTGAATGTTTGTTGTCTTTAATATACATGGTAATGTATAATTTAAAACATGAATAGTAAAAGGTACAAAACGAAAATTTTTAAAAGGTCGACCAGAGTTGAACGTAACCAATATTATGTTTGACTTAATAACTAAGAGCTTACCTATTTAATTACTTCCCCCTTAAATATAGTTGAATTAAATAAAAGATTAAAAAAAAACAAAACAAAACCAAATTAGTAAGTGAATAAAACAATTCTTAATAAAAAGAGAGTCGTTTACATTTATTGGTAATTCATATCATATTAAAAACATACACATATACGTATGTATTAAAGCCAAGAATACTAGCTCGACGACATTATTATATACTGAATAGTAGGTTTTGAAAAATAAAAAAATAACAAAGATTTTTGTTTATTCAACACTTATAAATAAAGGAGCGTATATTTTTATTTGAGGGGAAATTATGTTTTTTTAAAGGAGACATGAAGATAATTATATGTGTGTGTGTGTATGTATTGAGAAAGGAGAAATGAAGATCTAAAGATAGGAATGGTGTGTAGCTTGATTAGATATTAGATATTAGATATTAGATGATTAAAATGAGGATAGGGATGAAAGGAGGGGGTGCATTAATTTATTTGTACATATATTGGCTAATGGGCTTTATTAGGAATCAGCCCTGGCCCAGCGTTTAATCCTAATGGGCCCATGTCTACCCTGACCGGTTGTGTCCCGATTTGGCCCAATCCAGCCTCATATTTTTTCGATTTTATTACGTCATCCATAGTGACACAATAGTTTTATTGTTTTGTTGTAAACTAGTTTCACACCAACATTACAAGCTCAATCATGAGAATCGGTATTTGTTCTCCTCTTCCCTAAAAAAAAATAAAAATAAAAATCAACACTCAAATCTTTTATTACCCGACTAATTTTTGTCTGCATACACAAAATTTCTAGCCTACAATTTAAAAACTAGAGCGAAATAAATATGAACATTGATGATCCACAAAACTTAAATATTAGATAGATTAGATAAACGGAGCTGCCACTTAAAAATATTAAACATTTTTATCGGTGAATTTCAGTTATTGCATTTTTTAAAATTTACCTTTTTACTTATTTTAAAATAAAATTTACCTTAATATCTAATTAACTTCTCTATTAATACATTTAAATTTGAAATTAATTCGATCAAGATTATATTATATATCTAACTGTTTTGTTATATAAAAATATCAAAGATAAAAATGTTTAACTTTAAAATACAACCGTTAGATAAAAGCTACCTCTGAAATCTATGAAGTAAAATGATTTTATTATTATTATTATTGTTTATTATTATTATAGAGTTGATAATTATATGCAAATTTGGGGAGGGATTTAAGAAGTTAATTAATGCATATTAGATGGATGGGAATAAAGTGTAAAAAAATAAACATAATATACGAAAAAGAAGAGGGGATGAGGTCCGTGACAATGAAGACAGTGGCATTTAATTAGGAAAGGGGATAAAAGTTGAAAAATACAAGAATGCAATAAATATGAGTACATTTAAAATTATAAAGTGGATAAAAACAAAATAGAACCGGACAATTCAAGGACTGTGAACCAAACCGGACAGTTGGACCGGTGTGGGCGTACAATATGTTCCCTTGACTGGACCACATGACTCCAAATTCACTTCATTTTTCAGGCACCGTCTCTTCTTTTCCCTTTTGACATCTCAACCCCCACCAACCATTTTTCATTATCGCTACTTTAGGATTTATTTTATATTTCCAACTTTGATTCCACCAAATCTCTTTGTGGGTTCGTCTTTTGTGTTCGACATCTGAGGATCTAATCTTTCTCTCTTTACAAAGATCGAGTCTCTTTTCAAATAGTTAATCCGTCTATATGATATTCTAATTAGCTTATATTTTCTTGAGCCCTTAAAACGAATTGATAAAAATGACAAACCGACTCAGATTCGACATTTAAATGATACCGTCCAATTTGAATATAATACTTTCATGATTTTGTTTTTTGTTTCACCTAAAAAATTTCATACTAATTAAAATATAGTTATGGTTGTTATATCTTTTATGCTCATGATTTTCTTCTCGTCTAACCTACATTGGACAGCTTTATTTATTCCAACAAATGTGTATGTTCTTTATTTTTCTATCATATGGTTTACATGGGCATATATTGTTTGAATTCAAAGTGAAATTTAATTGTTTGAATAAGGGATTTTAGAAATTTGTTTTTTTATTCAACCTAAGTTATTTAATCGTTGTTTATTTTTCTAATGATGTATCGTATAATTTAGCAATAGTATGTTACCAGTTAGATGATTCAATCCATAAATCTTACAACTTTTATTACATTAAAAATGTCAGTTGAGCTAGGATATTTACAAAATTATCTTGATTTTTGTTGTTAAAGTTAAATAATTACAATTTTGTTTTTCTAATGTAAAAACTAACTTGAAAGTTTAGAAATAGAAACAAAAAACCATGTAACAAAGTTTAGATCTTTTTCATGTAACTTATCTATGTGTGAGGTATTATACATAAATAAGATCTCGGCTTTTTTATTTTCGAAAACAAAACATTGTTTGACATATTTAGGTAGAATTTAGCTTAATGAATTATATTGATAAGTTGTATCGAGTAATTAAAAATTAAAAATTATATCGAAAATAAAACCTCGTTTGACATCCAAATGAATCGTTTTTCTAATAATTTCATTCATATATTGATAAATTTTTCTCTTATTTAGAGACTTTTTTTGATAATATAACTCATTCTACCTGTATAATTATATATATATATATATATATATATATATATATGTGTAAACAAATGTTACTTTTTTTTAATTATTTTTTGGCTTCTTAAATTTGGTTAAGAACTCTAATGTTTTTTTTAAGAATGTTGAAAAAAAAAGGAGAGAGAGGAATTGGAGTGGGAACTTATTTACTTTTTTTTTTTTTTTTAGATTGAAACTTATTTACTTTTACTTTTATTTATTTATTATTATTATTATTTAAGAGAGTGGGATTTCTTTTAATTAAGATGAAAGTAGTATGAAATCCAACGGTGCAAAAAATAGAATTTGTAATTTGTAATTGTTATTTTGTTGGGTGTTAAATTGGATGAAGTGAAGGGATCCAAAACATGTCATGTCTCCTTTTCAAACAATTATATATATATATATATATATATATATATATGTTATCCAAGACATACTTATGTCTTTTTCTGATTTTTCTTTTCATATTCTTTCAATATTATGTTCATGTTTCTTTTATAAAAAAAAAATAATGTATGTCTTTGGCTATTGTACATCTAGAAATTTGATATGCCAAATTAATTACTTTCTTTTATTTATTTATCTCATGTGTTGTCAAATATGTATTCACACACTTCTTAGTTATAAAAACACCATGACCACACACAACACATATTATTCGTAAATTAATAAAAGCAAATTAATTAGTATCAACCATTTTTTTTTTTGGAAAACTTGTATAAACCACCTTAAAAATTATACCATTAAATTTTAATTTTGATCAATTGCGTATCGTTAAATTTGATAAATGTTGCACTTAAACCTTATATATAAAATTGTCTTCACCCTTCTATCTTTGTTTTTTTTTTCTTCTTAATCCTCCGTTTATATTACTATCTTTCTCAAATTGATTTAGATAAACGTTAACCCAATGGAGTGGAGAATCGATCTATTACATGAAATTTGCACCACATGAAGCCATATTTTAAGCATGGTTTATGACAGGTAATTGATAAAAATTAAAAAGTTCAATAGTGTAACTATTTTTTTTGGATGAATTCAATCGTGTATCTATTACAAACACCATATTTATGCAATTTTGAGAAGAATTTTGATTTTTTATTTAATCTAATTTTGCCATTCACTATCTCTTAATGAAAAATTATTTGTTATATTAATTAAATATATTTGCGGACCGATTGAAAACTATATTTATCAAAGAGTTAACGACTTTTTTGACACTTTTTTTTTTTGAAATCGACTTTTTTGACACTTGGAAGATTATCTATTGTGCATGACTTTTTTTAGAAGTTATATATTGTTATTAAAATGGGGGGGGGGGGGGGGGTTTAAAAACCATACGTTAAAATCGCCTTATTTTTTAAAAAAGTAAATCACCTTATTTTATTTTCAATAATTTATTCTTATAAGTATATTTCAAGATTAAAAAGTTCATTCCTGAAATAAAAAAGAAAAAAATGTTAGGGATAGTTTAGATTCAATTTTTGTCGATTTTATTTTATGCCAAACAGACAACCAAATTTCGAATTTTCAATAATTAAATCTACTTCGATGTCCAATTGAAAATTGATTTTTTTTATCTAGTTTTCAATATTAATATATTTTTATTTTCCTTTAATATTTATATATTCATTTAGTTTAGTTTTAGGTTGGTTCTTATATCAACAAATGGAATGATCCAATATTAGTTTGATTTATTTCTTTTCCGGTTTTCCTTTCCCCCCTAGAAAAGGCTATGCTCAAAAGACCCATTCAGTCCTTTTATTTAAAAAGAAAAAAGAAAAAGAAAAAAAGAAACAATTAATTGAAGAAAAATATATATATAAA